>NQII01002144.1:47000-100724 GCA_002778355.1 Clitarchus hookeri
TTATTGTGACGTCTTTATCCACCCCTGGCTGAGGCGTATCCACGCTGCAAAACTGCTGTTCCTCTTTTGGGATGACTGGACTGGCGGCAACCACTATAGTCTATTCGCGGTTTCTTCACACTTTTTATATCAAACCTTTGAAAAAAAAAACCATGTATGACGTGTTTGATTGTTTCCTAAATATTCATATCACATGCGTTTTATACATCTGTTAACATAAAAGTCTCTTATTTTTGGTTAAAGTGATCTTTTCCTTATAATTTATCTATAAATTATAGTATTTTGTTTATAATTAATAAGAATAAAATCAGTGAGAAAATAGGTATTGGTAATGCCTAGTAATAAATCATTCCTATGAAAAATATTAGTGGGTGCGCACAAATATGGTACGTTGTCCCTTTGATGTAATTGTCTGTACTTGATTAGGCTTTGTTTGCATGAGACGGAGGAATCTGTAAGTAGAACTAAGCAGGGCTTCAGAAAAGGGAATGGACTCGCTATCCACATTCGTCGGCTAGATGGAGGTCAATTTCAACCCCTGCTAGAGACTTTTTTTTTCCAGCAAAATTTGTAATGACCGTATAGTATAATGAGATAATTTCAATACAAAACCAGAATTTTAAGCGATTTACCATAATTTTCAAAAGTTTTATTTTCCGCATTTACCAAAATGTTATTTGTTGACTGAAGCGTAGCAGGAATATACTGTAGAGTGCACACCAGAGCTACGCAGTAGGCACTCTCCATGCTCTAACATTGGACAATTTTTTGCCAACAGCATTATCAACAATAACGTTGATAGCATGAGGCTAGAACACTGTTTATGGAAGTAAGTGCTTTGAGATGTTTGTACACTTCCTCTAACCTAGTTTGAAACAACTTCTGTAAGTTATGCAGAAGGTCGTGTCTGGTGTGAATTATAACGTAAACAAATACGTTCATCACTGGTGACTATGCTACTATGGCAATCGTATTTGCTATGGGCGAGTCAATTTTGGGGAAATGAGCAGAAGACGGAAATCCGTCTACCTCGTCTTTAGTATAACTGGGAAAATGTATGTGCTTATAAGCTGTTTACGGTAAAGTGAGCACTTTTGAGGCCCTAGTTACTTTTTTCATATCAGCCATTTTTTATCCTTCCTCCACTTTTTGAAATAAATATTGCCAAGAAGTAATAAACACAGTATAGATATTTCATTGGGCTCGAAAGTTAACGTCTAAGGCTACAACAAAATATATTTATCATCGAGTATTATTCCAAATGAGAGAACTTTCAAAAGTGCTCACTTTACCGTGAATAGCATATAGTCTCGTAAAATTTTAAAACAATAACAAAACAATTTATTTATTAAAAAAAACCGCTGACGTCAATGGGTGCTAGGTTACGAGCAATAACGAATATGTGGTTAAGTTTTAATTTCCCAATGTTGTTGAGATCCAATGCATAAAGTGCTCTTCACCAAAAACTTCATTGTTTTACATTTGTACGAATTATTCAACTTGTAGACATTACTTGTACGTACTTTTTCGTCGCACAAAAAAAATTAAATCACACCGTGTTTGCAATGCAGTATGTCAATATTACAATTTACGTGTTTTTGAGGCACAAATAAAATAAATTAAAACATTTACAGAAAAGTTATCAAGGGTGACATGAAAGGCGATGCTTTAATTCATTTTAAATTATGCTTAGCAAAATTTATTTTACAAAAACATTATATACTACTGCAAATAAAAAATAAGTATGCAACAATTTCCTTATTCGGAAAAATAAAAAAAAATACTTCCTGTAGTCTTTTGTATCTTATTTCAATGTGAATTATTTCATTTCGAGAGGCGAGTTCTTATTTGTACATCATTAAAAATAAAAAAAACAATAAAACGTTACTGCCCAAAAATTATGTGGTAAGTTTTAAATTTTTCATGCAAGGAAAAACTACATGTAAATAATGTTTGCAAGTTAACCGGCATTTCGTAAAAATATGAAATAGATTTTTTTAGTGACAAGCATCTTTAAAATCTCACGCAAGAAACAAATACCGCCTATGGGCGTGACGTGACAAGATTACAGCATTATTCTGTATACTTGGAATAGATATCAACGAACTGCATTTCTTGGAGCTAAACACATTTTATTCCATGATTGTTTTAATCATGATTTTCTTCTGGGAATATCTAGTAAAAAAAAACAGCGAGTGTTACTATTATTTTCTATGTTACTTTTACAGCTACATTAAGTTACGTTTAATTTATTCATAATCAATTTAAATCACAAATTTTTACTTGTAAACAATTTAGGCACAATGACCCATTCGACTTAAATAAAAAAAAAACTGACCTAAATGCATACTTAGCATTTACATACATTATGAAATCTATCCAGTTGAAAAAATTTTATATACGAAAATTCCGTAAACTCGGCAGATAAAAATTAATTCGGCAAACTCCACATGTAATGTATTAAAAATAATATACATAAATAGATGGGTGACCAAAGCGAAAACAACACGAGCGATTCAGGGCTACATTTCTGACATAGGCCTACAAACGGATTTAACATTGAGCAGCTTACAACTACATGTATATTATGTACATCAAGCGGAGAGAATTTAATTAGCAACGATTGAGTGTAGTAAGCCTGAGCTCTTGACTATTTGTGCTATCCAAACAATTCACACAAACGTTTGGTAGGTTCATTTACACACAAAAACACTGTCAGAGCTACGCAATACGTAAGGCATATTTTATGAAAAAATTGCAAATTATAATGAAGACAGAATTGCTATTTTCGCGTTTCACGCGGAGAAACCCGGATCACGCAATGATTCAGGCAGGTTATGGCTGTTCAAAAAACGTAAACAAAGATCACACTTTATGAAAACGTCATGGAAGACTGACATGTCAACAAAAATTCTCAATTAAAAATCCACAAAATAAATAAATTGGCAAAGCAACGGCGTTTCTCATAAAATAATTTAGATTGATAACGATAATCATATACAACTGTCAAATGCAAATTATTTCACAACCGTAACTTTCTATGGCATACTGCAAATCAACTCACAGAACTAGGAGGAGAGTTGCTACTGCTGACACTTGGAGACCTCTGGACGGTGACAAGAGCCATTACCAGTATTCGATTACCGGATCTGGACGGCCTTCTTCTTCCTTTAGCACATATCACTCGCGAAACCAGTTTTTTACACAAAAATATTCCACTACTTCCCAACTGTAGCGAGCCATCTTAGATCTTGTAGCAGAAACCAGTGAGCCAACAGAAACGCGCATGCTCCGGGCAGCTGCGTGAGGAAAAGTAACAAATGACGAATGAATAACGATTTCATAATTCGATATATACATTAGTGAAAAGTGAAATATTCGCATTGATATAGCGAGAAGCGACTGAATCTCATTCAGTGATACGAAGATAAATCGTGGCTAGTATTACAACAGATTAACTTTCTGATCTGTTAAATTTAAGTATATTCCTAGCTACTGATGCCAATTTCTGGGCAAAATGTCGAAGATATTCACCCCTACCAATCAAATACGACTAACAAATGTTGCAGTTGTACGCATGAAGAAAGGTGGAAAACGTTTCGAGATAGCATGTTATAAGAATAAAGTCATTTCTTGGAGGAATAAAGTGTAAGTAAACTAGTTATAAGTGTGCAGGATTTATATGAACGGCTTGTTACGTTCATCCAAGTTAGGTTATGTCACTTTAGCTAACCATGGGTTTATTGTGCAATGAAGAATATTTTTTTTCTTTTGACTCTGGATTCGAGAGACTAGTATTTCTTAGGCTCTACGAAAATGTGGGGTAATCGTTCATTAAAGATAGTTTTAAAGTTTATATTAGGCCTATTTCGTCCGAAATTCTTTGTGTGGGAGGGGCTATCGACATTAATGGAAAGTTGCAAGAATACAGCAAAAAAATATTTTGCAGCCCTCACAATAGTATCATCTGAAATTTCATTTTGTGTGTGCCAATAAAGTTGCAGGTCTAAGAATGCACTAAAGTTTCTAAATATTATTAATTTATTTATTTACGTATGAGAGAAACTGGAAGAATTGCGACAGGTGAGCTCTGATTGGCTGCTTCCCTCTCTGTGACATCACCATGGTAGTTGATGGGCTATAGTTTGAAGTTGGCTGAACTTTTTAATTCATTAGTTTATTAGCATCACATAACTTCAATATATATTCAAAGGTTATTATTAAGTTTAGAAGCTTTTCTGAAAAAAAACAAAAAAAATTTAAAATTATGATATATTTCTACTCTAATAATCACGCAGAACACGAATATACGAGGGGCATTAACGTACGACTAATTTCTTAATATGTGCCCACCTAACCTAACCCCACGATGGGTGAATCACTATTTTACATTTTTAAACTAACCTAGGATTGTAGGGGTTTTAAACTAACCTAGGATTGTAGGGTTTTGAACTAACCTACGATTGTAGGGTTTTACACTAACCTACGATTGTAGGGTTTTACACTAACCTACGATTGTAGGGTTTTACACTAAACTAAGAATTTAGGATTTTAGGGATTTAAAGGAACCGTAAAACATACCAAAAGAATATCAATTTACTCACCTGATATAATTCCTCTGTCAACGGCCAATTCAACCTTACCTCACTCGACGAAACATAGTGTTCCACAAATCCGCCACATACGTGAATATAATGCACTGAATCACTAGTTTTCAGCAGAATATAACGTAATGATACACTCCTTTTCAGCCAAATATAACGCACAGAAGCACTCGTTATTGCTTTCTCCGTTTTTAAATCCGTCTGATTGTAACGGCACAACTAGACCTGGCAAAGACGCAATGGCGACTAATTTTTTTAAAATGCCCATAATGACATCCATGGCCGCTAGGTAGCGTGAAATCAGCAATGCGCTGCCATTAATAATAATGGCGGTAGATGTTAATAGACGTAAACAAACCAAGCAAACTGCTCGTACATTTTGCAATTTTTTAAAATATGTTCTACGTATTTTCACATTACACCCTCTTGAATATGAATAAGGTCATCTGTGCAGAACCCAATAATGCAACTTTTGTTGGTCTAGGACGTTTAGTTCAGAAAAATCTCTAAACTTAATAATTACCAATAATTTTATTTTTCCTCTAATCCCCAAACCCATGTAATTTACCATAATGGTAAACAACAAAGGGCTCAACACGCTTCCACTTCCCTGCGGTACCCCTGGCATAACCTCTCCTTCCTCTGATATTGCCTCGCCCACTTTCACCCTCTGTCTTTGCTTCCTGAGCAAGTCCCCAATCCATTCCACTACCCACGTGTCCGGTATCAGCTCATCCACTTTCTTCATCAAAGTCCCATGGGGCACCTTATAAAATGCCTTCTCAAAATCAATGAAGCAGGCATCAACCTGCTTCCCCTCATCAACTACCTGCACCAGATCCTCTCTAACAGCCCAGCCAGCAAAGAGCCTGCATTGCTTTCTTAGTACCACTTGCAGCATATCCTTCTCTCTGCAGGCATTTTGCAAGCTGTTCAGCAGGTTCATACACAAAGTTACAAGTTCCGATCGCCAAAAGAGTTTAGAACTGTCTCATCATTTTCGCCAGTTACCTCTTACATTATATTTTCTTTCATCTGAGACTTTGCAAGTGTATAGTCTGCTAGGATCTAAGTCAAAGCCTCCACTGCACTGGCACAATTTTCTAAAAATCTTTAGATGTTTGGCCCTAACACACCAGTGTGTCGAGCATAGAGCTATTAAGATTTGGCTGGGTGGCTTTCGCTTTATGGGCAATGTTCAACAATCACATCAGTTTATATATTCTTTCTGTTGGAACATTTTAGAATGGTGTTCGAAACTTCTCTTATGAATGTTAAAGTTTCAGAAATTATGGTGTAACCCCATGAATTATGATATATAGAGTATGGTTAGAGCAGTTTACAAATAAATATTAAGGTACATTACTCATTCTAAATGATATTCTGCATGCCATTCAAATGACCAATCATTAAACAAACACCATTAAAACAGTATTCTATTATAAATTCTTTGTTGTGTTAAGATAAATAATATCTGTTAGAATCTTGTTGAAAGTAACTGCCATCCGTTTAGTATACGTACAGCCTCATGAATAGTTCTTGTATTTAAGTGTCTCCTTGTTAATGATCCAAAAACAAATTGAGAACTGCTCATTACCTGTAATGTCTGTTGTGCCTTCACACATTATTCTGGATACCTCAAACAAGGTTATGCTGCACTTTGTGGACAGTAATATCTGTTGTCTTGTTTTGAATATCACCACTGACTTAGTTGTGTGTCTTTTCAGTTTGCAAGTGCTAGACAAAATTTTCAGTTTGTTCCTCCATAAGCTGCATGAGATTACCATGATCAATTTCCAACTCATGCAGTGCCTAGCCAAATAGAGAAAGGTAACAAATAGAAATATTTATATTCTGAAAATCAACTTTTACAGATTGTTCTCCATTCCTTATGATATTATTCATTTGTGTTGCTACAGATCAATGTTTTATAACCTTACAAAAGTATTCCATAGATTAGTGATCATAATGGAAACACTCATGTGTGGTAAATTTCTAAATAGGATTTTTTTTGTGCAAAATTGAGATTCAATAAATACTCTCTCATTACCCTGTTTCTTATCTGCTCTCCCCAGGCTTTGGGCTTGCAGGAAGCTAGTGTTTTTTGTCATAGCTGAACTGACTATCACAAAGTGTTCTGAAAATTGGAACAGTTACAATACAGTATAGGCAGGAATGTCCTTAGGGGTGTGCGACAGGTGCACTGGACCTCATGCCTAGGAAGGTGTGCCCCCCCCTCCCTCCTTTCCAAATTAGCATTTATTTGGTTGCAAGATATATATTTCACAATAAAATTTAAATAGCTATATAAACACATTTGTTTATAAAATGTAAAATGTTTTATCAATAAAATGTTAGGTGCAAAGCACTGGTGCTCCAGAGCTGAGCATATTGTTCTAGGCTATTTTCAACCTGTAGCCTAGACAGCGCCCGGCATGCGACAAGTCTCAACATCCGCTCAGTACCTACTTCCCCGCTGGTGTTTTAAATAATTTTGATGAACTACAACTATTATTTTTAATTATTATTTGTAATGCAATAACTAGGGCCACCTGTTTCGTGAAAAGATTTCTGTTAATTTCTTGAGGTGAGGACAATTATGTAAATATAGGCTGTAAATAGGAAGCATTATCTAATGTCAAAATATTTAGTTTGCAGTATTTTTTGTATCGTTTTAAATAATGTTAGGAAATTATTTTTAGTTTTTATTTAATAAAGACCTCCATCCCTTAAACAATTTTGCTACACCAAGAGACTTTGCAAAATTGTAACAACATTTTTCAGGAGAATGGGGACCTTTTCCACCCAACTTGTTTGTTGGTTGGTGGTGGTCTTCCCGGACATAATCCTGATGCCTCCGATACAGTATCTTATAATTTGAAGCTAGGAAAATAAACTACCCACATTGCATTACTAGCTAAACAGTATTGATGATATTCAGGATTTATTGTTGTTACATTTTGTGAATCACTACGTTCATAAAATTTAAGTCACATTTATGCAAGTTGCCAATGGAAAGACTGTACACAAGTTTAGTGCCTAGTGTGTAGAGGCAAAGAGGCAAGTTTTGAGTGAGCAAGAGTCAGCCTTAAGAGCTCACACGTTTTGAGCCTTTGAAAGTGCAAAATAGCTGCAGGCTGGTCATTTTCAATTTCTCTTTAACCTTCACTGTTATTAGGTGTTAATCTTTTTATAGTAGGGCTTGCCTGCAAAGTAGCACCAGTTATTTTCAGTAGTGGAGCTGGCACAACTGGGAGTCAAATACCAAATACCTGGGTGCTCAATTTGCTGCTGAACTCCTCCAAAATTCAACTTATATTTATATGCTGTTGCCGACCATAACTTCACATCTTTCAATTTGATTCCTAGGCAGCAGACTTCTTTTCCATTCACATTGATTGTAATTCATGGTCATTTTCTCATAGTGAATGGTTTATTCAGAAGTCGTTAATTTAAGGATTACATGAACCTTGAAAGTTCTTGAAATGTATTTTAAAAATCTAAAAAAAAACCCTTGAAAGTGCTAAAAAAAAATGCCAGGTGATTGAAATTGCTTAATTTCACAGTGTTTAGTATGTGGTATTTATTCATGGCAAATTAAAGTGGTTGTGCATCCATTAAGTATATGGGAGCTTTGTGCCATTTTTGAGAGTATACAATAATAAAAGTTTGTTCCATGTACAATTATTATCTGCAGCTGTGGAGCCGTACCTAATATAATTTATTGGCTGTTTTGAAATCTGAAATGAAGGGTAAGTTGTCATCATTTGTTTCAAACGTTTGTCATTTATGAATTTTCTTTGCTGAGTCTGAATTTATTGTAGGACAACACAAATTTTTGGTCCTATAAAGTTTTGAAAAATAGTCTTAAGTGCTTGAAGTTTTTTTAGTTTGAAAAGAGGGAACTTTGTAATAGTCATGATGATAATTAATACTCAATTTTAATAGTACTTTAGGTTAATGTCCAAATTTTAGTTATGTAGCTCAACCCTTCTTAGTTCGCTATATGATAGTTAGATTCCATTCTGTGTGGTTTGACAGTTATAATTACTTGTAGTACTGAGTCCTGTTGCTACATCAGACATGGGTTCACTTGGGTTTGAGTGCAATCTGATGTTTGTCAGCACTTGATTTGTTTTCTAAGCAATTAAAAGTGGGGTAGTTTGTTTGAGGTTGCTTTGCAGTGCACAGTTAATTTCTGTTTTGTGGTATAGTGTGTTTATTCATTGGATCAAATTACAAGTGTTATGTGAGCTTGTTTTACATTTTTTGTTCATTTCACCATTTCTAGTGTTGGTATTTTTCCGGTTTGTTAAAATTTTTACCCCGCGATTTCTGATATCTTCATAACCCTCCGCACTATCATGAATCTACTATGAATATCATAATATGGCTATGCAATTATTTTTCAGTGTGATTTCACACCAAGGCGAATTGTCTCCCCAGCCGGGTCACTCAGGATTTTTACAAGTGGGAATCGTGCAGGTTGATGCCGCTGGTCGGCCAGTTTTCTTGCGGATCACCCATTTCCCCCACCCATCCATTCTGGCACTGCTGCATTCTCACCTCATTTCACCCTCATTGGCTCTCAAGACCTCGTTGTTAAAAGCCGTCCAGATCTCTTAACTCAACTCATTTCAGTGCGATTAGTAATATCAGTTCATACAATTTTCTAGAATATTTTCAGGTTTTTCAGAAAGCCATGATTCTTAAACAATTAACCTTAAGTCTTAAATTTTCTTCTCACTAACACAATTCATGAAGAAAATATTCTTTTGTTTTAGGATGCATGGAAACTTTATTTAACTTTATTTGTATTAAAAATATAACACCGGCAATTCTTTTTTGTGTAAAGTTGTACCTGACATTTAGTCAGTTGGAGTAATATGATGTACATAGAATTAGAGGTGGTAATTCTCTGAAGAGATTCAGAAGTATACACCCATATTTTGCTATGAATGGTAACTTAAGTGATCTGAATTGTTAGTATACAGTTATTACACAGTATTGTAATTTCCAGGGAGAAGGACATAGATGAAGTTTTGCAGACCCACTCAGTTTTCACCAATGTGTCGAAAGGTCAGGTGGCAAAGAAAGAGGACCTTGTGAAGGCTTTTGGCAAAGATGACCAGTCAGAGATCTGCAAAGAGATTTTGTCCAAGGGTGAGCTCCAGGTCTCGGACAAAGAGCGAAATTCACAGTTGGAGAGTCTTTTTAAAGACATAGCAACAACCGTTGCAGGTGACATTAAGTGCATTTATGTATATTTTTTAAGTGGTTGAATGTGAAAATTTAGTTTAAATGCACCCGTAAGCATGTGGGGAACTACTAAGTTTTTGTGGCTATGACACAAGGAAGTGTGTGCTTTGATGTTAACAGTCTCATTGGCACTAGTACTTGTGAAGAAAGAGTAGTGGACTGCACTGTTTTGGAAATTGGACCCAGGTTGATGAGATCTAGCATCTGTCAGTACCTTATTTGTCATATTCTAGGCATATATCATTGGACATCCTGCAGATATAATTTCACATGATACTGGGTAGCATTTATTGACAATTATCACAGCGTCATTTACAAGAATAATCTTTAAAATACCATTTTTAATTTCACATGCCTTTAAACACCTCAGCAGTTGAATTAGATATATCTGCCTAGTAGTGTTTAGCACCCTCTTTTGCCCTAATGATGGCATGGGATGGACTCCACAAGGCACCAGAAGTGGTTGGGAGCCATACTTTACTGCTGCACAGCCTCTCATAATGCACACAAATTAGTCAACAGAATCCACATTGTGCATATCTCTCTTAACAGCATTCCAGATGTGTTCAATTGGATTGAAATCAGGTGACCTCAAAGGCCAGGCAAGCAACCTCAAGTCTGTGGAGTGTTCACCCAACAACCACTTGGCCACAGTTTAGGAGTGGTGGAACGATGCATTATTTTGCTGTAAGTAAAGGTCAACTACAGGGTGCTGAAGGTGCAGAAATGGGTGCACATGATTTGCCAGAGATCCCTGTATTGTTTTTCGTTGAGAAACAATTGCAGGTATACCAGAGGACCCATTTCATCCCACGCAAACAGTCATCATACTAGGTAACGTGACTGGCCTAAACTGTACCCTGCTGACATGAGGGATCCATCACTTCATGTGCTTGGTGATGCATTCATACTGGGCATCAGTATGTACCAACATGTACGTTGACTTGTCCACCCAGGTGACCTTTTCGTCGAGCCTTGTGACATGTGATGAGCAGAGGTCCCCTAGTTGGGTAGCTATTTCTATATCCCATAGAGAGGTGATTGTTCTGTAATGGTTTGGCTGCTCACAGGTCGTGGTCCAGCATTGAATAGGTGAGTTATCTGGTGCACTATAGCCTGCCTATCTGCTGTTATCAACTTAGCTAGCAGATGGTGAACCCTGTCATTGATACATTGTCTGCCATGGCAGTTATCTCTGGTGGTAATGGTTTTACCCAAATCCTTGAATTCACAATACATTCTTAATACGGTGGTCTTTGGAAATCCCAGAAATTGGAGATGGAGTGCCCCATTTGTCTGTCCTCAATGATCTGGCCACAATCAGATGTGCTGAGTTCTTATTTCTTCCCCAATCTGTGCACAACTGTTACTCAGATGGTCAATATAAGGTCTGAGGATATCCCTATTCTTATTCATATCTTATGGTAAAAACAATGGGTAAGGTGATAGGCAGTTTCATGGAAAGAAATGTTAATAGCACTGCTGTTCTTACAATTACCATACTGGTGAACAGGGGAGTGCAGTATATGTCTGCTCAATTCATATTCATCCAAGTTCCAAACTCGAACATCCATATTTTTATAAATGTAATTTACCTAGTGTTCTTTACGATGTCTCTTGTGGAGACAGTTAGTATATTAATGTAAACAATTTTAATCATAATCAGTTTTTTACAACAGTAACAATACCACTTGATTAGTCAAAAGTGTTGACACAGCCAATAAATAACTCCCCTCTTTTGCTGTGGGATAACAGTCACTGGAATCAGTGTTTATATAATCTTTTTGCCACTTCACAAATCATGTTGCTGTGAAAGTGACCTACTATACTGATAGTTCATGTACACCTCTATATTGCAAAATTCACGTCAAAGGTTTTGATTGATATTTAACTTATGAGTTGTCTGTTGTTGTACTATTGAATGCGTAAACACTATTTTTTACTTTGCTAGCTGCTTGTAATCCTGCAGAATGTGTGTAGTTTTGTCTTGGTGGTTATAGCAAGGAAACTTAACATTTTGTGTACCAATACAAAATTAACTTAATGTGTGTTATGTGCTGCCAGTGGACGAACCCAACTTTCTATGTATTCATACAATGTTCAGTTTTGTTGTGTCTGCATCACCTTGCTTTAGTTGGGAATTTAACTGTGAAATAAAGCCACACTTTTCCGCATATTGGTATTAATTTTTTATAGAAGAGTGGGCATGACATTTTTGACGTTACATTTTGTTACTTTCTGCCAGCGGTAGGGATGACTGCAATTTACCCGCAGTACTTCTCACATGGTCGAATGGGTTCTCCGTAGCGAATTAGGTTCGCTATGGAGCATGCACTAGTGGAGGGTATGTCTTTGATGTGCTGACATACCGATTCCTCAAGCTCAACAGTATGCACATACCAGGAATGGCCAGCATTATGCATGTGTGTGTGCAACATGGAAAGCACAAGTCAACCTTTCTGCTGCGGGCTTGTAGGCGTTTTACAATGCATTCTGCGAAAATACGTTTTCAAAACCGAATATTTACAGTCTCTTAATTTGCAGACCTATGTTATCTATTGTATTAGATGCAATGTGTTTAATTTTCAACCTTTTGCAACGGATAGCCTCTGAAGCATGAAACAGGCGGAACGTCCATCAGTCCCTTCAGTATTTGCTTCTTTTTTTTTCTTTCAAATACTTAACTTTTTTAATTTCACGTATAGCGGAGAAATAATTGTCAGGAGGCTGTGCACAAAACCTAAGATCTTAAATGAAAAGTGTGGTGTAGGAAGGAGAACCCCAAAATATTCGTATTTGATAAACCTTTATGTTATTCTGAGATTGTACAAAAACTTTTATTAATGACAAACAAGGTCATCACAAACACTTGTATAAATTCTGAAAAAAACCTTTAACAAATTATCTCAAAAACCCCAATAAAAACAGTTATACCACACAATAAAAAGTTACATGTTTACATATTTTTGCCCTTTTCTCGTTTCCTATGTCACTCCTCCCCCATAGCTATATCAAACGGAGGTTAAATCCCTCTAAATGTCTGTCCCTGGTGTCAGGTTCTCTCTGCCTTCACAAGCCCTGTAAAATTCTACTTATACAAATTTTCTGGGTTCTTGAAACATTTGATTCTTCATTCTCTTCCCATTGGTCATTTCAAAATGCAGCCTCACCACATGGCCAAAAAATCGCCTGCTGGAGTGGGCATATGATGGTTATGAGGGGAGGGGGGAGGATGATCGCTGCGCTGCTGCTTCAATGAGGGCCCCATTTCTCCGGCATCACCAAGTATGGTAATTTAGGCGTATATTCATGAGGGTTGATTAAACTTGTATAAGGGGAAATGTGACACACTTTTGATTTCTGCACCTGGTGACCAGTCCACCAATTGGGTGTGGTTATGGAAACGTGAAGTTAAAATCACTAGAGACTATAATTAAATGTGATAAAACTGGCTGTGTGATGCACAGTAACATAGTAATGAAAACAACTTCAGAGTGCTAAATTATCACACTATTTCATTACTTATTATTTCACTTTTGTTTTATTTTTCATGTTTTGTGGTAGTATTAGGAGTATTTGTGGTGACGTTTGGAAGTGGTGTTTTCTTTTGGACCTTTTTTGACGAATTCAGAGGCAGGACTTGTGTGTTTATTCAAAATTAAAATTGTAGTCTTGAATATTACTTTTCCATATCCTAGTGTGGTCATGCATTGTAAGAATGAAAAATCTGAAATATTTAAAGGCGTAAACTTATAATTCAAAATTTTTGAACTATATATCTTTAGGTAATCTGAGAACATCCAGGTAATCAGATTTTTAAAAGTGTGTTTTGGAGTTGGTAGTTAANCGAATTCAGAGGCAGGACTTGTGTGTTTATTCAAAATTAAAATTGTAGTCTTGAATATTACTTTTCCATATCCTAGTGTGGTCATGCATTGTAAGAATGAAAAATCTGAAATATTTAAAGGCGTAAACTTATAATTCAAAATTTTTAAACTATATATCTTTAGGTAATCTGAGAACATCCAGGTAATCAGATTTTTAAAAGTGTGTTTTGGAGTTGGTAGTTAATTTAATTGTAGAAGTGGCTGCAAAGTAAAAGTTATAACAGCGCATACAATGTAATCTAAATGTTACATGGGAAAGCTAAACATATTTTTCAAATTTCTGTGTTTTAAGAGTTACTAGTCCACACACGTTTTCTGTAAATTCGTTTTTTGTGTGTCTACGTGTATCTCAGCATACAAATCTCCTGGGAATATGACTTTTTTTCAGAAAAGATAAAAACCTATTATCTAAGCGAGAACACTTTTGCTTTTATCATATTAAGTGTATTCAGAGGGAAAAATTCGTGAGGGTGGTAAAATATCACATTTTTAGAGCTTACGCGCACAGTTTCCTTGAGAGATAGGAGAAAAAAACAACTGTACAGTCATTGCTACATTTGTGAGCTACAGGTTGTCTACTAGTTCCAACAAACATAATTACTTGATTTTTCCAGGTTTTCCAGGACTACAAATATAATTTTTTTTTTAAACACTTATGGAATTCAACTAGACTTAAAAAATATATACATATGATATTGGTGAAAAATTAAAATTATTAATACAGATGCAGCTTTTATCCATAAATCAACAAATAATATTCTACAGAATTATAAGGTAATAAACAAATATTTATGAAAGCAAACTAAATATTAAACAAAAGATGTTAGAAAATGTTGAAATCAGTCATCAAATTGGACACATTAAATTCAAATTTTTTTAAATACAAATTATGAAATGAGAATACTTAAAAATGTAGTTCTGCTTATGAACAAACATTTCATGTCATAACATTTTATACAAATTTTAATGATCAATATCTTCAATAAAAAAAGTTAAGATGTTAAAAACCTTGGCCTACAAAAATCTTGCCAAAAATAAGCTCATTCATTCAAATACAACCAAAAGAGAAATACGTACATCAGTTTACCTTACAGTGCAAGCAACTCAGACAAATTTTGTGATCTTTATTAGATGTAGATATCAACATGGACCAAAAATACAATACATTTAAAAATTGTGTCTAATAACCTAATAAGGCACCACAAAAATAACACATGCCAAATATAATTTCATCATGCCTAGTGGGTAATAATATTTTGGACAATTATATGAAGTTAACAATGACAGCAAAAATATGCTGAACAAAACTCCGGCAATAAGAAACAAATCAGACTAAAAGAAAAGTAATATTAAACAATGAAAATTCATCAATAAAAAGTTACTTGACAAAATATTTCATGCACAGTTTTGTAAAAAAAATAATAATAATAAAAGACAGTTACTATATATTTTGCAGCGACACAACTTTTGCATCTATAGCATTTGCTTCTGAACATGCCAACTCCAACACTCGAGCCTTTTCATTATGTAATTCTTTGATTTCCTCTTTAATGTTTAGTCATAAAATGTAAATTTGACAATGAAAATTAGCTTCTGGTTTTTGTTGTCATAATTAGTTCTGGTGGTGTTCCAAGAAAATGTCATTACCAGAAATAAAACTTAATAGGGCCATATAATCATCATGTAGATAGTGGTAGAGTAACTTTTTATCGGGACTTACAGCAAAACCTTGTGCAGAGTAATGATGATTGCTTGTATCCAAGAAGTATGTACATGTTTGTAGAATGTACATAAATTGGAAGCATTCATAAAAACTAGAAGTGGCAATCAGTTGCCAAAATGACAGTCTATTTACAATTTACCCTTGAGTGGACTGAATGGATACTAAGATTTGTTCTCATTTCTTTAGCTTTTTAGTAGCTTTTGGAGACTTGCAGGTAAAACAAGTTTGAAATTCATATTTTAAAGATGTACTTAATTACTTAGTTAAGATAAAGTTACAAATTACTGGCAGTAAATTTGCATTAATGTTTTNAAAATACCCTTGAGTGGACTGAATGGATACTAAGATTTGTTCTCATTTCTTTAGCTTTTTAGTAGCTTTTGGAGACTTGCAGGTAAAACAAGTTTGAAATTCATATATTTTAAAGATGTACTTAATTACTTAGTTAAGATAAAGTTACAAATTACTGGCAGTAAATTTGCATTAATGTTTTGCCATTATTTTGTTTTCTTTACAGATAAATGTGTAAATCCAGAATCAAAAAGGCCTTATCCAGTTTCATTGATCGAAAAAGCAATGAAGGATATTCATTTTTCAGTGAAGCCCAACAAAAATGCTAAACAGCAGGTACGTGAGCAATTTTTAAAAAATATATTAACAGAAAAACTCCCAGTAACAATTTTTTTTTCCAACAGTAAAGGAAGGAGCAATCTATTTCCTCTCCATTCCACCAACAACATGCACAATAGACTGTTTATTTAGCACTCTGTATCATGTAAAGACACGTCCAAAATCTACAGGCAAAGAAGATTCAAGTCTATGTCTTTTACAGGTAAAAAGTGGAAATCTGGGGCTGGAAGAGAGAGCCTTAAAGTTTTCTGCTAGCAAGAGAAACATGTATCTTTTTTCTTGACAAATATTAGATTTGCAAAAACATATTTTCATATATTATAACAAGGGGAGCTATTTTTTTTGCTCTTACATTGCGTGTTAGTAAAATAAACATTTATAAAAAAAGTCTAATTTTGTGTTTTGAGACAAAATTGAATCATTTTTTCAAACGTGTATTTTGATATCAATAATGATTATTGTACTAAACTTTGTCCTAAAAATCTAGTCTCACTTGGTAACCTTTAAATTGTATAACCTTATCTGTGCAATTATATGTAGTTTAAACACTCGTTAAGAGAAACAATCTTTGTGCTTGGAAAATTATTGATTCATTCTCTGGCTGTTTCCATATTTTTCTTCTGCGATGATCATAAGTATAAAACTCTCCATGTCAATTTTAAGTAACTTGCACATATTTGGTTGAAAGGCACTAAAAATGAAATGTTTTAAACGTTTCTGGTGAAAAAAAAATTAATATAACAGTATGTGCAGATAAATAAAGCAAGGTTATTGCAGAATAATATAAATTTTGCAGGTATACAGCAGTGAAACCAGGGGGGATATGGGGGTTGTAATCCCCTCCCTTGCTCTTGGTGTTTCAACAATTAATATTAAAATTATTAATAAGCTTATAATTGTGATAAAAATATGCAATTGCTGTAAACTATGATACATTTTATTGTATTTTAAAGTAATTTTTCTCCTTGTTTTGAGCCTAATTAACATGTGTGTCAACACCACTTATGCCAGTGTAACCTCCCTCCTTTCCCTTTGGTCAGTGTAATGCATCTCTTGAGAAATTTCTGGCTATGCCACTGTATCTGCATATGTGCAAATCATTTCTCATTTCTCTAATACATAACTTCGATCATTAGCAGAGATGTTATACAATTAAAGTGTCTTGTTTTCATTATAAGAAATGGAATAACTGGTGGAAGTTTTTAATGAAAAGTAACTATATTACAACTGTGTAGGTAAAATTCCAATGGAAAATGCATGATATTCAACTGTCTGGGTACAGTAAATCCATATTTTACCTGCAAGAGACTTCGGTAAACCAAAACCACACCAAAAAGCAAAATTTATATGGCAGAACACTGTTTGAAGTGGCGGCAGTACAGTTTCTAGCAGACCTCCCATGGCACAGTTGGTTGGTGGGCCACCAGTCTGGGGTGCGGGAGGTTCTGGGTTTGAATCGTAGGTAAGGCATGGGTGTTAGTTTAAGTTAGGTCATAAGTTAGTTTGTAAGCTGTCCCCTGATAAACCTTCAGGCATAACACCGGGGGACATTAGTAAGCCCTTTCCAATTCCAATTAGTTTTTCTAGGTGGTCGTTGTTGACCTCCTTGGTTTGTGTTTTGGTATTGGAGATGGCTTGCTGATGATCCTGTATCATGAAGGTCTAAGTAAACTCCAGACCATTCTCCACTCTGGATACAAAATTGTGGCTTCTTCACCACAAACACAAGACCTGCTCTCCAAACTACCCAGAATATTTTTCAAAAACCCACCTAACCTACGCAACAAACTGGTTCGTCCAAAGCTCTAGTCCACCACAAATGCCAACCAAACTATCGCCCCCAGAGGGTTCCACCCCTGCAAAAGCATGCGTTGTGGCTCCTGTGCCATCCACCAACCCTCAATTTCATTCAATAGCAGACTCAATAACCATATATACTCCTTCCAAGGCAACTATAACTGTGCCACAGAAATTTTTATTTATTAGCTACAGTGCCAACATTGTAATGCAGAATATATCGGCCTTACCACCAACACACTCAGGCAGAGAATGAATGGCCACAGAGTAGACACTAAACAAACCATAGCTGGTCACATCCACAACGTACAAGACAAACCAGTTGCAGCACCACAGAACAAAGATTTTGACTCCTGCTACAATACCAGAGTTGTGAGAGCCCTACCACTTTCAAGCAATAGCTCAGAACTCAGACGCTAGGAATTAGTTCATCTTCATTTCAATTTATAACAAAATCCAGGCAGCCTCTGGGCCTCAATATAAGATAATCATAGCTCCAGAACCATACTCCACAGCCATACCGGCAACATTTCAATCTTCTCACCACACCCTAGTTTGCCACCTGGCCTCTAGGTTCACTATAAACAGCAACTATCCATCATATTGCAGTGCCCTACAAGTTGCCACGTGATGAAACTGGTCTAGCCAGCAAAATGCTGCAACCGTGCAACTGTATGAAAAATGTGTTGTGCTTCTTTGTGTGTGTACATGTTGACAGTACTAGACTGTGAATACTTANCCGTGCAACTGTATGAAAAATGTGTTGTGCTTCTTTGTGTGTGTACATGTTGACAGTACTAGACTGTGAATACTTATATTATTGATAGTCTAGCGGCCTACTAGTCACTATTATTTTAATGCATATAAGTGGAAGAATCAACAAATATTTTTAATATTTACTTTTATCATTAAAAAAATAATTTTACAGTTTTACTTGACATATGTGAATAAAATAGTCAGACCTGTGGCATTGTTAATTTTACATATGGTGTGAGACTAGACAATGTGCATACAAGTGTATCCTAAACAGGACTTTAAAAAGTCTTTAGTTTTGGTCAAAATGTTTTGGTTTTTGCAGGCTTTAGATGTGATTCCACAACTAAAGGCTACAATACCCATCGAGAGAGCCCAAATGAGGCTGAGGATAGTTCTGACTGGCAAGGAGGCCAGGAAACTGCGAGAAAAAGTTGCAAAGCTGACCACGAGCATAGAGATGGAAGATTGGAATAATGGTGAGCTCACCATGGTAAGAATTCCCTCCTTATTGGCTTTCAGAAATGTTTTACTACTGCTATTTTTTTTCCCCTGATTAAAACCCTAAATAAAAATTGCATCTAAAAATTGTCACTTTTCTTTAAGTTGGTTGACCAGGTCAGAAATAAATTTTTGGTTTCGGGTATAGTGTGCGAAACAGTGAAAGGTAAAATAAAACTTGGGTCGTTCACTTGACATTCCACTTGCCATTTCAATTTGCAGGGTTCAGTCGGGGTGCATACTGTCATTCGTTATTTATCATTTTTCTGTAAAAACTTTACATCGGAACATTGCATCGTTGTGTTGTACTTCTGTTTTCTTGTTATGTTAGTTTTGTTTGTCTTCATGATTGTAGCGGACTGTAAAAGTTATTTGCCGTTGGTAAGATGATATGTATTTGTGTTCTGAACTTTTTGCATAACCAGAAAATAAAATTCTGTTGGCCGGTTTGCCTCTTTTCTTCTGTATAGTATCTGAATTCATTAAAAAAATGTTACTGATTTTGGAAGGGCTGGAGGGTAAACTCGGAAGCCTTCACTTGTGCAGTTGATTGTTAGCTGACCAGTTCTTGTGGGCAGTGTTTAGAAATGTGTAAACCCTGTGAGAAGACACTGTGCATCATTAAGTATGTATATTTTTATTCCTGTATTGTGCAGGTTTGCCTGATAGACCCTGGCCATTACCGTGAAATGGACGACATTGTAAGGAACGAGACCAAGGGTAGTGGACGTCTGGAGCTGGTTGACCTCAAGGAAGTGAAGGAAGGAGAAGAAGTTCTTGAGTGATCAGGAACACATGAACAGTTTTTTTTTTAAGGATAGAAGAGCATACTACAGGTATCTTATTGTAGTGTTAGGCACTGTGTTCTCATGAGCCAAGTGTGCAAGCACTTGTTTGTGTAGTTGTACTGTTTGTGACAGGTGGCATGCTTATTGTAATCTGTTCACAGTAAACTGAGCTCTTTTGAAAGCCCTGCTTAATATACACGTGTGTGTACATTATGTATTCGTCGGTAATATGCAAAATTAACATTGCCATGGGCTTGATCAATTTTATCTTTATGCTTGTGCCAAGTGAAACTGTAAAATTATTAAGGAAAATGTTTTATANATTTTATAAATTGGTTTACTTATATGAATTATAAAAAAAAAAAAATAGAAAACAAAGGAATAATTTTATTTTCCACAAATGTTTACATAACACTTTGTTTAAATAAAACTTAATGTTAGCTACTTTTTCTGTTATGAATTTTACTAGGCATATGCCTGTCAGTGTGGCCAATATGACCACTAGAATCTATGCAAGNGACGTCTGGAGCTGGTTGACCTCAAGGAAGTGAAGGAAGGAGAAGAAGTTCTTGAGTGATCAGGAACACATGAACGGGTTTTTTTTTTTTTTTAAGGATAGAAGAGCATACTACAGGTATCTTATTGTAGTGTTAGGCACTGTGTTCTCATGAGCCAAGTGTGCAAGCACTTGTTTGTGTAGTTGTACTGTTTGTGACAGGTGGCATGCTTATTGTAAGCTGTTCACAGTAAACTGAGCTCTTTTGAAAGCCCTGCTTAATATACACGTGTGTGTACATTATGTATTCGTCGGTAATATGCAAAATTAACATTGCCATGGGCTTGATCAATTTTATCTTTATGCTTGTGCCAAGTGAAACTGTAAAATTATTAAGGAAAATGTTTTATAAATTGCTTCACTTATATGAATTATAAAAAAAACAAAACAAAAGAATAATTTTAGTTTCCACAAATGTTTACATAACACTTTGTTTAAATAAAACTACTTTTTCTGTTATGAATTTTACTAGGCATATGCCTGTCAGTGTGGCCAATATGACCACTAGAATCTATGCAAGNCTACTTTTTCTGTTATGAATTTTACTAGGCATATGCCTGTCAGTGTGGCCAATATGACCACTAGAATCTATGCAAGTAGGGACAGTGACATTATTCAAAGGTTGATTTCAAAAGTGTGCAATCAACCATGAACAGTCTATAGTTAAAAATACCTGCAGTTCTGTTTTTCAGGAAATGAAGATTATATATTGATTTATTTTTGCGATTTCTCTTATTTTGATTATTTTTAGGTTTTTTATTTCTATGGGTTTTTGTGAGATTTGTGGGTTTCCTGTAATACTATAACATATAAATATATTTAGTTTTATAAATTTATGATTTTTGTGATTATGGAGCCTCTTGCAGGTCCTTTGGGAATGCGGCGGCAGCTGTGGTGCTCCCGCTCTTCAGCGACAACCCTCTTGCCAGGTCCTCTTGAATACATTTTATGTTTTTAGAGGAAATTTATATGTATTTGTTTTGATGTTTTAAACCTTGCTGCCCCTTGGCCCCTTTGACTACCAACTGGAGAGTTAATGGGCTTAGGGGTAGTAAATAACTTGGTGTTACAAGAGTGTAATAAGAACGGAAGATAGTACATCAATTTTGGTTTTCTCATGAAATAAATACCACAAATAGCAATTAACTTGCTATATTTTTCTCATGTCCGCAAAGTTGTATTTATGAATTTTCAATACAAAGGTAAATTATAGGAATTATATACTGCATAATGCAACATTACAGTCACCTTTTGATTACATGTTAAGCAAAAAGTGTGTGTGGAGTTANGGAATTATATACTGCATAATGCAACATTACAGTCACCTTTTGATTACATGTTAAGCAAAAAGTGTGTGTGGAGTTGCATAGGTCAGGCTTTAACGTCTTGTAGACAGCGAGGTCATTAGAAACTGAGCAAGTTGCTTGGAGAAGCAGGAATGGGGAAAGAATCAGCAATGACCTGTAGTAAGGAATCATCTCAGTATTCACCTGAAATGATTTCAGGGAACTGAAAAACCAAAACCAGGATGTCTAAACTGGGATTCAAACCCAGGTTCTCCCGAATTCATGTCCAAAGTTCAACCATTGTGCCACCTCACTAGGCGTGTGTGTGCTAGCATGTGCATGTGTAGAGTCTCAGCATTGATCAATTTAATTTTTGCTGAAACATGATGTTACTTAACCTTTCGGAAACAAGTAAAGAAACAGAGTAACTCTCTGCAAGGCCAATTGTATACAGTAATACCCCGCTTTACGCGACCCCGTTATGCGCGGTTCCACTATAACGCAAATTTCAAATTTCGCGCTCAAATGCCTCTCATTACGCGAAAGAGTGCGTATAAACATAATGTAGNCACTAGGCGTGTGTGTGCTAGCATGTGCATGTGTAGAGTCTCAGCATTGATCAATTTAATTTTTGCTGAAACATGTTACTTAACCTTTCGGAAACAAGTAAAGAAACAGAGTAACTCTCTGCAAGGCCAATTGTATACAGTAATACCCCGCTTTACGCGACCCCGTTATGCGCGGTTCCACTATAACGCAAATTTCAAATTTCACGCTCAAATGCCTCTCATTACGCGAAAGAGTGCGTATAAACATAATGTAGTCATCAACTTCTCTATGGTCGCGGGAATCCCCGCTTCCTCTGAACATTCTGTTTGAAGAATTGGGAATTCCCCGTCCTTCGACTTTGTTCTATGGGGATTCCCTCGTTCGTTTCGTTTGTTCCGTCATGTTTAGTTCGGCTGGCAGTCGTGTTTTAACATTTATTGGAGATATGTCATAATTTAACGCTACGTCAAAAATGCCGCCTGTAAAGAAAAAAGAGCGTAAAAGCGTAACTTTGGAATTGAAGATGAAAGTATTAAGAAGAATGGAAAATGGAGGCAAAGCAACAATTGTTGGGAGAGATTTAGGACTATCAGAATCGACTGTGAGAACGATTTTTAAAAATCTGGCAAAAATTAAAGTCTCCAGCGAAAGTTCAACACNCTATCAGAATCGACTGTGAGAACGATTTTTAAAAATCTGGCAAAAATTAAAGTCTCCAGCGAAAGTTCAACACCTTTAAGTGCAACAAAACTTTCTCGTTCGAGATCCTCTATCTTAGAAAGAATGGAGAAGTTACTGTCAGTCTGGATCGAAGATTTGAATAAGAAGAACACACCACTAAGTCAAGACCTCATATGCACAAAAGCAAAATCTTTATATGAGATGCTGAAAACAGAAGAAGGAGAAGGGAGTTCCACTCCGACTTTTGCTGCCAGCAGAGGCTGGTTCCATCGGTTCAAGCAGCGTTCTAATCTTCACAATATCCACATAACAGGCGAGGCGGCCAGCGCGGACATTCAAGCTGCAGCTGAGTTTCCAGACAAGTTTCAAGAGTTCGTTGGACGAGAGAAAATTCCTGCTTGTCTCATCTTCAATGTTGATGAGACCGGACTTTACTGGAAAAAAATGCCATCTCGAACATTCATTTCTAAGGAAGAACGTCAAGCCAGTGGTTTCAAAGCTGCGAAAGATCGACTAACACTTCTGCTGGGTGGTAATGCCACTGGTGATTTCAAACTGAAACCTTTACTAGTGTACCATTCAGAAACACCCCGTGCAATGCGAGGCACAGACAAGACAAGTCTACCAGTTGTGTGGCGATCAAACAGAAAGGCGTGGGTTACACGGGAAATTTTTCAAGAATGGTATTCTAATAGTTTTTGCCCATCAGTCAAATCCTACTGTGACAGAAATGGGCTTGAACCTAAAGTTATATTACTCTTAGACAATGCCCCAGGACATCCAACCTCACTTGATACGCCCAGAGACTTAAAAGTGTACGTGAAGTTCCTTCCACCAAACACTACGTCAATATTACAACCTATGGACCAGGGAGCAATAGCAAACTTCAAAGCTTATTACCATCGCCGCACTTTTAGCCAACTAATTCATGAAACTGACGGGGAAGGAAGACAGTCTATGCGAGAGTGGTGGAAGTCATACAACATTATGAAGGCTATTCACAACATAGAAGAGGCTTGGAAGGAAGTTAAAAAGAGTTGTATGAACGGGGTGTGGCGTAATCTTTGGCCAGATGTAGTGTAAGCACCTAGAAGAATTGTCCAGATGCAGAGACAAGTGCTTGAAGACATTGCTGCAATGATTGAGGGGTCTGAACTTGAANATTGTGAAAGTTCGTACTCTGCAAACTGGAAAGTCGTCTGTGCAGCACTGTGAAACTTCAATGATAAATAAAGTATAAAGCAAACTAATCTGGAATTTCTTCTTTTTACTTAATCGGTGTCACCTGGAACTGAGTCTCGTATTCTACCTATGAGCAAGCTGTGGCAACAAGTAATACTTCCGCAACGTTACAATATGGCGCCTACCTGTGAGGCGGTAATACTATAAAGACGGAACTTTACAACGTAAAAAAAACGCTACCCAAAAGACAATAGATGTATTTTTCCGTAAAAAATTATTAATAGTATGTATGTATTGCATAAAGTGTTCTTAGAATTAAAGTGATTGATTAAAATGATTCGTATTTTTTTTGTATTAAATTTTGACTATGTTTAATCATAAACCTCTATATACGCGAATTTCAGTTAACGCGATTTTTTCTGGAACGTATCCCTCGCGTAAAGCGGGGTATTACTGTACTTGCTAAGATACTGTTAATGTTAGCCATTATCTAAATGAGTAGAAAGAAACAAGTTTTCCTGTGTGTAGTAACTAGTACCTAACACGCATATGTAACAAGATTACACGGGCAAAATTTAAATGAAATACACCAAAATATAATGTTCTGCAGCTTTGCTTTAATTGCAAAACGAGTTAACAGTGCTGTTCACATGTGTCATGGTGTGATAAAAGTGTTATATGCAATAAAGTGCATATGTAAAATATAAAGTTTTTTTTAAATTGATTGAATATTGGTTTTTTGAACAAATTATGGCAGGTGGAAAATATTCAGTGCATAATTGCATTACCAACACATTAAAAATAATATGAAATAATATTTTTAAACAGATATATGTAAATACCACTTTACAATTTTCTTAAAAATGTTTGATATGTTGCCAGCACATATCACAAACTCTGCCTAAGCCATTTCTGTGCTTAACCTCAAAAGATGAACAACCACCCCATAAAAGCAAATCACATGTACTGAACTTGTTCAACTATAACCTCACTGCTGCCGAAAACAATATTCTATAAAAAGGCCTCTCCTTTTCCCCCTTTAAAAAGTTTGGCCACTTTCTCTGTTAAAGATGTTCTAAGCTTCATACATAATCTTCAACTCGAGCACTTTTTTGACAACCTCCCCATGCCAAGTCACAACAGCAGGCCCATTGTTCCAGCCCTGACCAAGTTTGCAATGTCATCCACTTGGGACCCTCCCCTCCTAACCCTCTCACATTCCAGTGAGTAGTTCATGACATACATCCTGATCAACAAAGCAGACCCTGATTTTGCTACCTCACTAACTAAAAATAGCAACATAACCTCTTCAGAAAGAAAATCCATCAGAGATCTTCAAAACAACTCGGATATAATGATACTACTGGATGACAAAGGCACAACCACAGTAATTCTCAACAAAAAAACTGCTCACCATGAAAAAAAACCTTACACCATTTCTATACCTGCTTCCAAAAATACACAAGGAACAACGGTCACCCCCAGGACGTGGGTGGTTGTTGTATCAGGGATTGGCACTCCACTGAGAGAATCTCAGCGCTTGTTAGTGCCTACCTTCAACCTTCGGTACAGGAGCTAACGTCCTACGTAAAGGACACTGGCCACTGTGAATGCGTGAGAGATGTAGGTACCATTCCTCAAGATGCATACATGGTCACCATAGATGTTGCATCTCTACATCACCATCCCCCACTCATCTGGACTGTCGGCCATAGAATATTATCTCAAGCAAAAACCCTTACACAGCAAACCTCCTACAACATTCTTTGTNCATCTGGACTGTCGGCCATAGAATATTATCTCAAGCAAAAACCCTTACACAGCAAACCTCCTACAACATTCTTTGTTGAACTTGCCAGGTTAGCCCTCAACAACAACTTCTTCAGATTTTAAGATGCACACTACCTTCAGGTCAAAGGCATAACGATGGGTACACATATGGCCCCATCCTATGCCAATCTGTTTATGGACAGGTTGGAAGAAAACTTTCCCAGTCACCAACCAACCTAACCACACTGCTGGATGTGTTTCATAGATTTCTTCATGATATAGACTTCCACTGAAGNCCCAGTCACCAACCAACCTAACCACACTGCTGGATGTGTTTCATAGATTTCTTCATGATATAGACTTCCACTGAAGACTGCCTAATTCACTTTCTGAACAGCTTCAACACACGCAGTCCACTCAAGTTCACCTGGTCATACTCGGAAACACATGCCATATTCTTAGATGTTGAACTGATTCTTCACACTAGCACAATTCAAATTGCTGTTCACATCAAACCCACTAACCACCTCCAGTACTTACATTTCAACAGCTACCACCCATATCATGCTTAAAATCCCTACCCTACAGTCTTGCGACAAGAGCCAAACACATCTGCTCCACGAACAGTGATCTCAACAGTGTGAATAAATAGGCAGAGCATTCCTTGACAGCAAGCCATCTCAAATATCGGAACACAAACCAAGGTCAGCAACTCGGATATACCCCTGGTAGTCCCATATCATGAAGACCTAAATAAACTCAGAACCATTCTCCACTCATGGATACAAAATTCTGGCTTCACCACAAACACAAGACCTGCTCTCCAAACCACCCAAATTATTTTTATAAAGGCCACCTAACCTCCACACTGGTCCGTCCAAAGCTGCAGCCCACCATAAATGCCAACCAAATTATCACCCCTAGAGGATCCCACCTGTGCAACAGTTTACTTTGTGGCTCCTGTGCAATCCATCAACCCTCAACGATAGCAGACTTGCTAGATGTACATACCCCATCTAAGGCAAATATAACTATGCCACGGAAAATCTGATTCTTCAGCTACAGTACCAACACTGTAATGCAGAATACATCTGCCTCACCAGAGAATGAATGGCCATAGATGGTCACTTCCACAACATACAAGAGAGACCATTTTGCAGCACATGCAANGCCTCACCAGAGAATGAATGGCCATAGATGGTCACTTCCACAACATACAAGAGAGACCATTTTGCAGCACATGCAACATCACACAACAAGGATTTTGATTCCTGCTATAGCACCACAGTTGTGAGAGCCCTACCACCTTTAAGTAATAGCCCAGAACTTAGATGCTTTGAATTAGCTCATCAATGTATAACAAAATCCAGGCAGCCCTCAGGCCTCTATAGAAGATAATCACAACTCCAAAATCATACTCGTNACCACAGTTGTGAGAGCCCTACCACCTTTAAGTAATAGCCCAGAACTTAGATGCTTTGAATTAGCTCATCAATGTATAACAAAATCCAGGCAGCCCTCAGGCCTCTATAGAAGATAATCACAACTCCAAAATCATACTCGTCAGCTATACCAGCAAATGTTCAAATTTCCCGTCACACCCTAGTTTGCCACCTGGTCGCTAGGTCTACCACCAACAGCGCTCTTTTCCCGTATTGTAGTGCCCTACAACTCAGCGTGTGATGAAGCTGGCTTAACCAGCAAAGCATCGCGATTACACAATCACGTGAAAAATGTTTTGTCCTTTGTGTGTGTGCACCTGTTTACCAGTACTAGATTGTGNCATCGCGATTACACAATCACGTGAAAAATGTTTTGTCCTTTGTGTGTGTGCACCTGTTTACCAGTACTAGATTGTGAATACTTGAGCTTCTGTCCCTTTAGTTAAAATTGGTGTAATGCTACCAAAAATATGGCTTATATTACACTGGTGACTGCTGAAAATAATTATTGCTTGACAAATTTGTGGGAACTCTTTGAGCTTACTAATATATAATATCGAAGTTTGATGCGTGACGGCCTAGGGAATGGAATGTCACGTCAAAGTAGGATACTTTTGTTTCTCTGCAAGTAAGTTGCGTAGGTAGGGGGCAGACACTACTGTGGAGGCGTCTGTATTATGACTTGTGACCAGGGTGGCTGTCGTCCTCTGCTGCGGGGGAGGGGAAGGTGTCACTGTTCTTACCTGGGAGAGGTGGGTTGGCGGCTGCAGTGAAGGCGGTATCTCGAGGCTGTGGTACCTCCTTTTACAGTCCCGCCCTCCCCGAAAGAGGTGGGGAAGCAGTAATTACCAAACAATCGTCTAAACGGAATTTACTAATAAATGTGTCAGTCAAGGTATTGTTTATGTAATTTAGGTTTATTAGTCATAAAACAGACACAATGTCAGTGTCTGTACCCAGCCAGTTTGGGGCCTTACGGGCAGGATCAAATACGAACATTATTAGAGGAGTAAACCCATTGATGATCTTGATAAATAAGGATGTTAGGCATTGGATACACAATTACTCAAGACATTCCTTGAGTGACAAACGCTGGAATTTAGCTGATTGTGGTTTCTGCTGGGGTTGCTCTGGTGGTAGGTTGAGGATAGGTCAGCTGTGTGGTTCTTCACGAGCTCTCAGTGGGGTCTCATCAGCATGGTGGTTGTAGCTGGTGGATTTCTACGGCTCTCGGACTCTTCAGCGCTCTCGGCGAGGTTGGAGAGTGTACTCCAGTAGACGACCTCTCTCTTGAGGTCGTCGGCATCAACTGACTTTTGAACGGCACGTTACAGCATATATCTTTGCATCGAGCTTCACGCGCCGCTGCACGAGCGCCGAGTNACGGCACGTTACAGCATATATCTTTGCATTGAGCTTCACGCGCCGCTGCACGAGCGCCGAGTGCAACCCCTTCCTTACTCCGCTGCTGCATATGCTCGCTGCCGTGCCGTCTGGCCTCGCAGCAATGCTCCTTGCAGGGTTACTAGGCTGTGGCGGGTTGCATCGCAGCCCACTCAGGTGCAGAACACACGGACTCATGTGCTATTCTCTCATCGGGAGTGCTGGTTTGCAATGGCAAGGGTATGACAGCGACGATTAGATTGAAAGCAGTATGTGGCACACGTCAAACTAACATAAAACACTTTCACATTTCACACGTGGGCCCTCTAGGTCTAATGTCTGTGCACCATGCACAATGTGCCAATGCATGGATCACACGAAATGACTGCACTGCTGGTTGTGCACCTCGTGCGTGCGGGACCTATAATGGGCTTTTACCGGCCAAGGGAACAGGTTAGATGACAATGTGTTTTTAAAGGGCTGAATGGTGCTCTGCTTCATGTCACAGTTTTAAATTCTTCAAAAATCTCTTGCTGAAATATTGATTTAAAAAGTTTTAAAAAAGGCTTACTGCCTTTACTCTTGTTTACTGTACATAAGATATTTTGAGTTATGAGTTTTGCATTCAGGGTGTGATTAAGACTATTTTCTTTTCTAACTAAATGTTTTTTTTTTTTTTGCAGATGAGAATTGCTGCTAAACAGTGAGATCCTCAAAGCAAGAGATTTAGTAACTGTAAAAAGTGTTTCATATGTATATCAAATAATATGACTGTTTTTAATACCTATATGGAATATCTATTGTGGAAATAAAGTTTTCAGTTAAAAATCTTTTGTACCGTTTGCAACAGTACCTAGCAAACAGTAGTCCAGTGGGCTCAAGTTCAATGAAGTGATGGTGGAATTGACGGATATGTACAGAACTTACCACATTGTTTGTGTAGAGGTAAGATACTAGGGGTCCTTTATGGTAGCATTCTAGTTTAATTTAGTTCCAAGTTTCTGAATTTTTTTTGTTACAGGGAATGGATAATACACCACTTTGTTGTGTGATCGGCTTAGCCCATAGCCATAGAATATGTATGTTTGTTTATATGACAGTCATACCAGCCGGTACTACAGCATGCTGCATTGTGTTTAGGCGATTAGCAAGGCTATTCACCTGCCATCCATTTANGTCATACCAGCCGGTACTACAGCATGCTGCATTGTGTTTAGGCGATTAGCAAGGCTATTCACCTGCCATCCATTTAGTATAATTTGGTAGCACTGCTCCAAGGAAATTTAAGAATGAGCACGTGTGCTAGGTGAGAGGTGGTTTGACAAGTCTTATCATGGGAGAGAAAGGGAGAGAGAGATGTCTTGGAGACTGCTGGACTAGATCGGCGTTCCTTGCTCTATGATATACAGCTTGTAGCGAGCAGTACAAATAATGTTTGTGTGAATTCCGTTGCATCAGGATTGCTGTTACTGTTGGACACAGGGACAATAGTCAGTCAACTACAGTGGAAACTCAATCCATCGAGCATGGATGGATTGAAAGTCCGTACCCACAGAAAATGTTTTGCTGAACTCTCAATTTACCGCATCAATCAAACAAAAAATTCTGTAGGATCGCCGAAAATTACATGCTCCGCTCATTAAACAACGAAGTATTAACAAAAAAAGTATAAGTATCAACTGTAGTCACCATGGCATACAGTACATTATGTACACATGCACAAGTAATATTAATAGGTAACACAAATAAAATAAATTTTCAACACACATTGTTTTTGCTTGCATCTCACTGCCCTGCGTTTAGTTCTATTTATGTAATTTACCACTTCCAAAATACTTTGTTGATTTTGTCACAATGTTGCACTAACTCGTACTTAAATATGGAAAAACAGTACACACATGTATGAAATATGTACTGTAAATGTTTTATCAGATGTTCAGCAAGCAATTTTAATGTTTACGGTGGCAGCCATGTTGGTAACCACCAGCAGAGCTACCACAAGAAACAGAGTGATGCCATATTTTCAAGATATAAATTCATGATGCAATGTTGCCAACAACACTCGCAAGTTTCTCACTTAAAATATTTTTTCATGAAATCACGAATGCATATATGTATAANCAATGTTGCCAACAACACTCGCAAGTTTCTCACTTAAAATATTTTTTCATGAAATCACGAATGCATATATGTATAAATGCAACTCTAATAAATATACCTGGAAAGTTGACAAAAAGAGGCAATGCAAAATTAAGGAAACCCTATTCACTGCACTTTATCAATTGCGATACTCGAGACATTTTTTTCTTAGCTAGTAACTACAACTGTTGTTAGTTAGTTTCTCTATGGATAATACTTCCGCTACATCTGCAGCTATTTCTGTGCATGTGGTTTCAAAAGAGGTGTTTAAATACGGTTTTTATTAAGTTTAAGTATGAATACCAGAAAAAATTAAGAGTAGAATGTCTATTTGTGGTTTTTTTTTTTTTTATATATAAGGTCAACACTTCTTGGTTCTGAATTACAAATTTTTTCTTTAATACTCGCATTTGCATTGTTTTAGTTTAGTTAAAACTTGACAAATACCTAACACAAGCCTATCAATGTGTTCAACATAAANCCTCATTACAATACCCACAACCTCCACGCACTTTATAGTCAGTGCCTGGGGGACATTAACTCTGACCATATAAGCGAGATGAGTTACATTGTTTTTGCTTGCATCTCACTGCCCTGCATTTAGTTCTATTTATGTAATTTACCACTTCCAAAATACTTTGTTGATTTCGTCACAATGTGCACTAACTCGTACTTAAATATGGAAAAACAGTACACACATGTATGAAATATGTACTGTAAATGTTTTATTATTAGATGTTCAGCAAGTAATTTTAATGTTTACGGTGGCAGCCATATCGGTAACAACCAGCAGAACTACCACAAGAAACAGAGTGATGCCATATTTTCGAGATATAAATTCANTGTTCAGCAAGCAATTTTAATGTTTACGGTGGCAGCCATATCGGTAACCACCAGCAGAGCTACCACAAGAAACAGAGTGATGCCATATTTTCGAGATATAAATTCATGATTCAATGTTGCCAACAACACTCGCAAGTTTCTCACTTAAAATATTTTTTCATGAAATCACGAATGCATATACAGGCAGTCCTCTACTGTCATACACAATGTGTTCCTAAATTTGTGTATGAAAGTTGAAATGTATGAAAGTAGAACCCTTATTTTAATGTGATAAATGAGGTTCCGTTCCTAGATGGAAAAAAAAACTTACTAAACAAAAAAAAAATATTCAAAACAATATATTTACACACAAAGAAACAAGATCATGCATCAAAGTTATTTAAAAGTGTTTAAATATATAGCTAATAGTTCAAACAATTGAAAAGACATATTTTACACACACAAACATTTGACTAATTTTTCCAATCTTCAAACAAACTGAGAGCTTTGCATTGAATTATTGCAAGGCTGATAGGGATATTTTTCTGGTGTTGATCGTCTAACCACACTTTTAAAGACCGTTCCATCTCTTCCATCGCTACACCCCGCCGTTTTGAAATTATTTTAGAAGAAAGATTTCCCGAATTTATAACATAGTCCCTTATATTTCCTTTACTTTTTACAATAGAACGCACAGTGGATCGGCTCAGGTTGAAAGACCGTCCTATAGCCGCAAGTGATTTGCTACTTTCCGATTGCGCGATAATGTCTAATTTTGTTTGTACACTATTTACAACATGTTTTCTTTGTTTCTTACACACCGAGTCTTCATTACTTTCGTTTTTACGTTTGTTATTCATTGCGTGGTGTAATAATTATGTACGTGCGCCAATAGATTAACAAAAAAAAAAAAAACAATGGATATAAAATTAACCTCAAACGAAACTAAAAACCATAACAAAAACAACGGAAGTTCTAAACAGGAGCGGCATAGCGCCATAGCGTAGTAACACATCAGACATACAACTGCATATTTGTTCAGTTATATCGGAAACATAGTTCCGTATATCCACACCAGAGGTCTCTACGTAGTATAAGTCAACTTTGCTGCAATATTATTTGCGAAGACAAAACCTACAGAATATAAACAATCCATATATCTTTGATGTTTACGTTTCTCGTGGAGGCATGCGCGCGATATTTTTTTTGGTTATGTACGAAAGAACGAAGCAAACACGCGAAAGTAGAATTTATGGTGTAAGAAACCAATGTACGAAAGTCGAATGCGCGAAAGTAGAGGACTGCCTGTATGTATAAATGCAACTCTAATAAATATACCCGGAAAGTTGACAAAAAGAGGCAATGCAAAATTAAGGAAACCCTATTCACTGCACTTTATCAATTGCGATACTCGAGACATTTTTTTCTTTGCTAGTAACTACAACTGTTGTTAGTTAGTTTCTCTATGGATAATACTTCCGCTACATCGGCAGCTATTTCTGTGCATGTGGTTCCAAAAGAGGTGTTTAAATACGGTTTTTATTAAGTTTAAGTATGAATACCAGAAAAAATTAAGAGTTGAATGTTTATTTGTGTTTTTTTTTATATATATAAGGTTAACACTTCTTGGTTCTGAATTACAAATTTTTTCTTTAATATTCGCATTTGCATTGTTTTAGTTTAGTTAAAACTTGACAAATACCTAACACAAGCCTATCAATGTGTTCAACATAAAGTTTAATCAGGTTGGGGTTGTTGTTTTTGTTTACTAGTCCTCATCTATAGAATTTTTGTCAGTCCCCTGAAATTTGATGGATAGTTTCCACTGTATAATGGTCGGGCCACTAAGAAAGGTGATCGTTGGTAATAATCATAAATTCTTGTAAAGTACATAACACCCCTGCAAAAGGAGATGCACAGTGGGCTATTCCGAGACTTGTTAAATATTCTGAACCAATGAAAGCAGCACAGGTTGTGAGAGGCGGTGGGGATGGATTGTGTGGAAGTTGCAGTGGTAATCTATGCTTACTATCAACACTTATTACAGTATATCAAAGGACAGGAATTCAAGTACCCACAGCCTGTGTGTGCGCCTGCCGACAAGTACTAAAGGACGAAGACACATTTTTCATGTGGTTGTGCAGTCGCGTCGTTTCGCTGGCTTAACAAGCTTCATCAGGCGGCGAGTTGTAGGACACTGTAGGCAGTGTAATTGAGAATGGAATTCTTGCTCGTTAAAATTTTCTAATCGGTGCGAGGTTGTTTATGGTCTTGTGATAATATATTTTTATCTAGAAGATTCCTTCCTATTGATATAAATTATCATTTCATAAATAAAGCCTTCGATTTTTGTACAAAACGGCCTTTGGAAATTAATTTAGCCTTTTCTTGTCAACTGCAGGACTTTTATAGTTTTGTGGGGTACTATTTCATTTGCAGAGCATCTGCCTAGTAATTTAAATTAATATTTAATTAAAGTCAAAGTATTACTTTCCACCACAGATGACAAAACACTGCAACGTGGAAAACCATGTTTTCATAACAATTTTTTGGTATTGAGGTGTTAAATTCGGCAAATTTGGATTGAACAAATCCACCGAATTGAAGTAAAGACTTTCAGGAACCATGACATTTAGTTCAATCTGGATTCTACTGTATTTTTGATTACATATGTAAATATTAGCACCACCACTGTAAACTGAAAATTTTATTGAAAATGTGTGTGCAGTCACAAGGATCCCAGATTTTGTGATACTAGTAATTTTACGACAATCTCTGTAATTAACAAAAAATGTGCAGAAAAAAATTGTAGGTAAAAATAATAGAAGTCATAATCAAAATTCATATAAAAAATTTGTTAGGTGACAGCAATACAATATAGGGGTTGAGTTATTAATAAGCTGGCCACAATTTGGGGAGGGGAAGAGGTGAAAAACAGCATGTCAACTCGTTTAAGTGTAAAGATAATATTTATCTCAATAATCCCCCCCCCTCCCCCAAATCTGCATTACACCATCAGTGTATGGTTATGCTTGATACAGTGTTTGACATCCCAAATTTTACGGGTATGAATATTAGGTCATTCTTGGGAACTGTCAATAGTTCCAAAAATTTAAGAAAAAGTACAAAAATCTCTGCAAGAATGCTTTAAACAATTAAAAATTATGTTCACTTGCGAAAAACTATTGGTGTTGTAATTTTGTTACAATTAATTGGTGCACCACAATCTACATATGTTGAAACACAAAAACAACTTGGTGAAATTTGATTAAATACTGTGGTTTAGAGTGCAATGTATGCAGGTTGATAAGGGGAGGTGACATGTTGAACCAGCCTATGCCATGATCACCTTCTACACCTTCACAATCATTTGGTTGGGCATGAGGATGCCACACTATTTGCTATAAAAAAAAAAACCACTATCTCTCACCTTGTTAACTTAGCCATGCAAGGAGAGGAGACGAGGTCGTGCTTGGCTATTCTAAGAACAGCTTAAATTTATTCCTCCAAACCAAATGTTTACACCTTATGGAAGCTGTGTGCCTGAAGATCATACCAGTCTAAAGTTTTATTCACTGACATCTACCTTAACAAGCGATTACTATTATTTTATTTAAAAGTGGAGTGGAGAGATTTTGGTGGCTATTAACATAGAGGTTTTTGGAGCTGATGAGGGTGAGGCGAGTTGGGTATGCGGCAGCTCCAAAATGCAAGGATGGGGGAAATGGAAGATCCCCAAGAAAACCCACCGACCAGCGGCATAATCTGGCAAGCTTTCCACATGCTACGAAAATCCAGGAGTCACTCCGCAGGGAATCAAACCCGGTTTGCCTACTACACCACAGCAACCCCCTTCAATAAAAAAACTTTTGATTTTTGGCAAAAACAAACACAGTAATTCTGAAAACATATAACTATGGAATTAAATCAATATTTAATTAAAAAACAATGTTTGTTTGATGCCAGAGACATGCACAAATATGTGAAAAATGCACATTAAAAATACATTTTTAGAGGTTAAAATCAGTTGATTTAAATTTTGCAACAGTAGTTTCGAGAACCGTGGACAGTCGCAAAATTGGAGGTCTATCCTATGTTAGTACAATACACATGTGCACAGGAGTTGTAACATTCGGCGTGCAGTTACAGCTGATGTTACGTTGCCACGGCTATGGTATCTCAGAGGTAGAACACGAGACTCGGTAAAATGGACGCCGATTAATTAAGAAATAAGTTCAAGTTCCAGAGTATTTGTTATATATGTTTATTTAACATTTCGTGACACAGTTCACAGCCGAAGTTCGTAATATGCAGAGTACGAACGTTCACATATAACCATACAAGTGCAGAAACAGCGCCACCGTCGTTTACAGATTATTCATGTCTCAAAACTTGCATCGCACGAAATATGAAATGCGGCTACTTCCCACACCGGCGGAGAAATAAAATAACAAAGTCTAGTTGCCGATGTCGGGGTTATCGGCCTGCCTGACGCAGCCTAGGCGAGCATTCTTAAGTGGCGACTGACCTGAAGTGAGACTTGAAGGGCGACAGACATACACATATTTTGTGCTGCCTATCACCCCTAGCCACGCACGCTCTCAACACGTTATCGTAACTAAGACTGCGCCGTCAACATACAGATAAACAAACTTTTCGTATAAAATTTGTACGACGCAGCCTGAAAGTTTCTAAATAATGCTGACGCTTCACAAAAACTGAAAACTACTATGTTCGAAACGAAACGGTAAAGAGACGCCTGAGAAACGTAAAACGGCAAACGTCTGCCTGATAAACTAACTATCACGGAAAAAAATGAACCACCACTGCTTTAAACTTCAAACCCGATAAAAATATTACGAAGCTTAACAAAGCTTAATAAAAACGAACGAAATTGAAACACGTGTCCCGAAAATTAAGAATACTGCATCATTACAGAGTTACACAAAATTGCGATTTGTGCAAAAGCTGTCTTCTGAAATATGGAACAAGAAATTGTCAATGTGAGCCTGTGTTCCTCTACATGGGTGCAAATAAGTATTAATGAAGTTCTTAAAAGCGTGGATGGTAAGATGGCCTTAAACGTCGCATTGACAGCAATTAGAGCCATCGTAATGAGTGATAAATGATGTAGCCCTCTCGTGATTGGCGCAATGTTTGAAGGCGTTAATAAGTATGTAGTTTAAGAGGCATCTAGCCATTTTGTTTTCCGCTAGGCAGGCAGAGACGTAGTGGGTTATCGGCCTGGTAGGAATTTTTAATTTTTCTTATTAATCTGGCAGAGCATGTACCAGTTTTGCAGACTGCTCGACAGGGCGAAGATGCACTGCATAGAACCTCAAGAATACAGTCTGCATGTGTGTTACCAATGCGGTTTCGTAATTAAATCAAAGTTTGAGCTACCGCAATATTGTGTGATACGACATGAACTGTATTAGCATACCCCAGGCCCGAGAGAGCCTTGTGAGGGAAGAGATTAAGGCAAATGACCAGCGGGACCAGCTGATGAAGTTTCACAAGATGTTGCTGCAACTTAGTATTTTCAGCTAAGTATTTTTAGAATTTCAACGCAGACACGTCACCAGAAATTTAAATTAATATTTTTGAAAATATATTTGGTTTAAGTTACGCCATCTTGGATCACAGGATGTTGAAGTTATTCTGCCTAATTTGCCTACGAAGCCCAGCGAAGATCTTGTGTGTTCTCTCGACTGAATTGGTTTGAGACAGACATTTAATTGAAATTTAATTTATTTTATGCAAGAAATAAATCTTTTAAGGACATTTATAATTTTTGAATTCTAATAAGAGATACTTACGAGATGGCTACAGCTTTAATTACGGCCATGCTGAGTAGAACTAATTTTATAGCTTGCTGCGATTTTCAAAATAATATTTTCACTGATCAGAATTCTTTTATTGTGTCAGAATCAAAACTTTTTCTTTAAAATTAAATCTCATCTATTTTTCGCAAAAGAGAGTAAGTGAGAGAGAGAGAGAGTTTTTTTTTGTCTGTAGCTAGTGGTATTTTTGGATTCTGTTCTTCCCAGTGTTACGCATGTTGTTTCTAGCTTATGGAGACTAGCTGAAAATGATTTTCCCGAGTGTCACATTCTTGGTAAGACCTATCTACGTTGTTACGCTGACGCAAAAGCATTGCTTTCCTGCAGAGCTGGGCAAGTTCAAACCCCAGGTCAGAATTAATGCTAGTGGTGATAGTTAATTTGGTCCAATATAAAAAGAATATTCTCGCAAGTGTACTCTCTATTCCACACTACGCACAATTACAGTCAGTCTAGTTTGTGTGTAGGTACGATAGAACATTACACATTACATACATTTACAATAGGGTTTACAAATTTGAAATATTTAAAGTTAAAGGGCCGTCATTTTGAAAATACAGTATTTACTGCACTGTAAGCCTTTTATTTTTTATAACCAATTCGGACCCTCTAAAACCACGCCTCGGCTTAGATTCGGGCCTGGCAATATTACATACAGTTCTGACCAAGTACAATCAAACCCCAATATAACACACATGTAACGAAAACAGCAGTCTTAAGTACAGGTTTTCAGGAACCATCAAAAAATCACAAAAATTTATGAAAAGACAAAATATCTTAGCTAAAGTGTAATAAATTGCATTGAAAACATAAAATTCATTCACAGGGCCACAGCAATAATATGTAGGTATTTTTCAGTAAGTACCCTTAAACCATCCACCAAAATACGAAAAACAAAAAATATTTGTTTAAAACTATGGTTGCAGTGACTTCGGGTTGAGCGTGCCACATGGCACACACACGCCTAGCAAGATAGACTTAGCACTACACATGATGTCATCACGCCTTTCCCTCCCATGAGTACCTTTTATCGTCTGACTACGCCATGTTCCTACTTCTTTGTGCACAGTGTTTAGCTTCGGGATACGTTTTATTATACCTTCGATTTTTCAATTTTGATTACAGATTGCTATTGGAATTGACTGCATTGCTTGCTGACGCCCTGCTTACACAATTTTTATTGAGAGGCAATTTTATTTACAGTTTTATATTTCGGTTTTGTGCTTTTTATTCATTCATATCTCGTTTAGGTTTTTCCACTTCAATTTTGGATTTTGATTTCAAGATATGAGTGGAAACCAGTGTTACANATTCATATCTCGTTTAGGTTTTTCCACTTCAATTTTGGATTTTGATTTCAAGATATGAGTGGAAACCAGTGTTACATATAAAACTATACAACATTTGTCAATATTAATGGCACGCCAGCACCACCCGTTTTTGCTGCAGCCCACCTTGCAGGTCTCCTGCCATGTGTCACAGTTGTCCTCATTTTAATGAAAAAAGTTCTTCACACTGGCTAAAAATATACTGGTAAAAAATTAATACATAGTGGCATGTGCCACAATGTTAATTTTTTGTGACGATAAGTGTGGAGGTGCAGGCAGGGCCTTGTAAGATCTGTACTACTATCTGGAAAACTTGTGTTTTTTTTTAATAAATTGGTATTTCTTTAATAAATATTTTTAATTTGGCACAAAATGACATTGAAAATGGCTTTCAGGCTCGTTAAAATTTAAGCGGTACTCAATGTTTGAAAATTTTTCTGGTCAACGTGAGGTCATTTATGGTCTTGTGTTAATATATTAATATCCAGAAGTATCCTTCCTATTGAAACAAATCCAATTTTTGTACAAAAAAGGCTCTTGGAAATGGATTTTATACTCGTTGCAAGTAAAGATGTGCATAGTGTTTAAACTTTTTATTGTCAACTACAGATCATTAGGTCCCCACTTTTACAGCAAATAAAATAAACTGATTTAGTCATTAAAATTTTACCATTTCGTCAAATAAATTTTATAGTAAAAAATGATTGCATTATTATGAATCTATTGTTTTTGTAACAATTTCAATCAAACTAAATGAAATTTGTTATTCAATCACTTTAATCAGTCCATATTTAAGTGGAAAACATAAAAAAATATTTTTTACTAGAACACGTTAAGCATGAAACACACAGTCGCAGTAATTTTTGTGCAATAAATCTTATACTCCACTGAGAAATTTAAAACTATCCAATAAACACTCCCTAGCATTTTAATTTTACACTATTTTTACATCACCCACATACAGCTTTCGTTCATTTTTAGATAACATTTTAATTAACTCCGGTTCAGCTGAATAGTATTACTCCAACACATCCACAACCTAATTACAAAATATTAGTACATATTTCTTATTGATAAAATAAAAACACACTTTACATGGTAAAAATTTGTATACAAAGTTTCTAATCGTAAACGTTTTTCTAAAGATAAGTGGCAGAAACCTATTTATTTTTGTTTCTTGGCAATATGAAAATTTCACAAATTTGCTTCCAAAACAGTTGTCTTTATATTTTTTATGTACGCCACTATCACTAAATCACTATGCATACGGCACGGCAGTGTTTAAGCGAGGGTGGGTGGTGACCCGCCCTCGCTCAATAGTTGCAAACTCAGGATTTGCTAGTTGTAAAGAACCTAACCACAAAGCACTGAAGATGGGTAAAGTCAGCACTGTTTACAAATGCAGTGTGAATGTTTAGTGTTTAATATACTTTCATCTTACCATTATTTTTGATTAGAGATGTTGGTTTATAAATAAAATATACATTAGGTGTGATTCTGCCAGTGAACGAGCACCTTAGTTATTCAGGCCAATATGTTGAATTGTGTGGGTACAGTAGTAATCTTTCGACCTTGCTACCAATTGATTTATGAATCAATCTCGTGTCGTAAAATGTCATTAAGTTAGTTTACGTTTATATAGCTCACAACGTGATCACCATGCAAATAGTTTTGTTATCTGCATGTATGTGAAGTGAATGAGAGACAGTGCTATATAACAAATGAAAATTGTAAAACTTTATGTTTGTAAGAACTTTCACGTTAAAAGCTCACATTGTGGTTTTAGATACACTTCAATAAGCAATTTCGTCAATGTTTTGCAAATACAGGTATTATTATTACAAAATTTTGTGAATAAACATAATTTCTCCATATTTCACATAATTTTTTGTTATTTCGCCGTTTGCAAAAGTTTCTAGGCCCTATAGATTGTTTGTGGTCTTGTGGGGTACCATTTCATTTGAAAAACAAATGCCTAGTGAATTACATTAATATTTAATTTAATTAGTGTTATTTTGCACCACAGAGTACAAAAACAACTGTCATAACATGAAAAAAAAAAAAAAAATTTTTTTTCCAAAAGTTTGTGTTGAAACATGTAATTTTGGATTTAATGAATCACTAAAATAGAGTAAAGAATGATGCCTCACCTAAATGTTATTCAAGAGTCAATGGTGTCGGAAGCCGTCCTCCCAGATGGCTGGGAAGGAGACGTCTTTACGGGGTTTTTGTTGGTTGCTGGGTTTTATACCTTGGGCAACTCTGTAATGGCTTTCGGGGCACGGGGAAGAGCACTGCTTGAGGTAGATGTTGTCTGAACCCTGGTGCGGACATAGCTGGGTTCGGGTTTCAGGCGTCTCACCACCTTCCCTACACCCAAGGGCCGGTCATTAACCACAAGCTTCTTGGGTGGCGTAGGGGGCAGCGAGGAGATGATGCATGGAACTTGCCACAGGAGTCTGAAGGAGGTGTGTCTGGACAGACTTGAAATCCCCCCCGTGGCATGCTGTAACCTCTCTCATCCAGGCATAAACCTTGCTGGCGCTCTGTTCGGTTTCCACCAGGCTTCCAACTGGGGCTAGTGCCTACTTGGCTACTTTATCCTGCCCAGCCTGGTGGCGAAGCATGTAGTCGGGGAAATAGCTTAGAGAGGGGATACTGTGAGAGTTCAGTAGGAGTGGGCACTGCCTGATATGGTGAAAGTATCTACAAAAGAGTTGGTAGGTGTCCACTATTGGCTGCTTGCAAGTACGTGGGTTGGGTGGGACATTGCCGGCAGACCCAAGACCTTTACAGAAAGGGACGATATCAAGGTAGAGTGCCACTCCCGTGTTACTTGGCAAGATGGGACATCGCCGTAGGAGCCAATTAACATGCAGTATTGGAACTCCCTGAAGGGCGAGAAAAGAAGGAGGCGGGCGGCAGGTGCCTACTCCTGGAAAAGTGTTGGTGGACCACTAGAACAAAGTGGGAAGCATAGGGAGGCAGGGCGCGAAGAATAGCAGATGTTGTTCATAAACGCAGCCAATTCGGAATGTCTGTTTATTGCCGGAACACTTAAACTCGCATACAGCATATACCCTGATTAGGACCTGCTTAAAGAGCCAAACCTAAGTTGCCAACGGAGATTTCTTTCGGTCTCAGAAGACACTGGAGGCGAGGATAACCCCAGGTGGTCGGAACTCGGACTTGTATGCTTGGTTAAAGAGATGTGTAGTCACATTGATGACATCTGTAAGCATCTGGTCAGAGAAGGCGCTCTGCAACTGGAGCTGCACGAACCAGCTAGAGATGGTAAGTAGAAGGCTTCAGTTTACGGCTGAGCAGTGTGATATTCTGTAACTGGAGCTGTGCAAGTCAGTATAGTTAAAGGCTTCAGTTCACGGTCNCTTTCGGTCTCAGAAGACACTGGAGGCGAGGATAACCCCAGGTGGTCGGAACTCGGACTTGTATGCTTGGTTAAAGAGATGTGTAGTCACATTGATGACATCTGTAAGCATCTGGTCAGAGAAGGCGCTCTGCAACTGGAGCTGCACGAACCAGCTAGAGATGGCAAGTAGAAGGCTTCAGTTTACGGCTGAGCAGTGTGATATTCTGTAACTGGAGCTGTGCAAGTCAGTATAGTTAAAGGCTTCAGTTCACGGTCGGGGCAGTGAAGTTCTGCAACAGGAGCTGCGCGAGTCAGCCCCGAACCGGGGACCGCTGGTTCTATTTATACTCTGAAGTACAGGGCTAGTGTGTGGGGCGTGGAAATGTGGAGAGGTAGCGGCGCCAATAGCAGAAGGTGGCCGAAGGCTGGCTGCCGGAGGGGTGGGTGCGCCAAAGCATGAAGCAGGTTGTCGACCAGCAGACGGCGGCCGGCCCACGAGCAAACACTGGCTCTTCTTGGGAGGGAGATGCAGTTGTGGCGAGGCTAGCTGAGGCTAACGACGTCCCTGTGGTGCGTAAACATTTTGTTAAATCCCAAGTTTTTTAGTGTATATACAAGATATCAGGTAATTCGCAGATACAGAGTGCACCAAACGAATCTGTGATCAAAACGAAGTAGAAATAAACTTTGGTAAAAAGCATAAGACCCTTAGTTTACGAGAAAAACAACATAAAAGTAAATAAAATGACTATTTCACATTAAGCACAGCATACAAAACGTTGAAAACAGGTGTTTGAAGTTTGCTTCGNGGCTGCCGGAGGGGTGGGTGCGCCAAAGCATGAAGCAGGTTGTCGACCAGCAGACGGCGGCCGGCCCACGAGCAAACACTGGCTCTTCTTGGGAGGGAGATGCAGTTGTGGCGAGGCTAGCTGAGGCTAACGACGTCCCTGTGGTGCGTAAACATTTTGTTAAATCAAGTTTTTTAGTGTATATACAAGATATCAGGTAATTCGCAGATACAGACTGCACCAAACGAATCTGTGATCAAAACGAAGTAGAAATAAACTTTGGTAAAAAGCATAAGACCCTTAGTTTACGAGAAAAACAACATAAAAGTAAATAAAATGACTATTTCACATTAAGCACAGCATACAAAACGTTGAAAACAGGTGTTTGAAGTTTGCTTTGCCCATAGTAATGCACTTATCTGCACGTTGGATGCATGCAACATAGTATTGTACTATCGACCGCCCATGTTTGCTACATGGAACCGGGCAATGACATCCTCGGCCGACTACGGTGGGTTGTCAGGTGTTTACACCAGTGATTCCAAGTGACCCCACAGAAAGAAGTTTAGTGGTGTAGGTCTGGTGACCATTCCATAGGCCCCCCCATGGCCAATCCAAGAGCAAGGGTAGGTGCTGTGTAGCTGTCTGAGCACAATCACGAAAGAATAAGCTGGGGGCACTGTCATGTTGAAACCACATCACTTGGCCGCAAGATAGCGGAACATCCTCGAGCAGGCCAGGTAAGATGGTGGCAATAAAGAAACACTAATACTGCAAATCCAGCCGCTTTGGTAGGAAGTAGAGGTCAACAAATGCATCTCCAACAATGTCAGCCCACACATCAATGCTGATAGGCACAAACTCGAGTGGCATGTGGGTTTGCAGGCATCCACAGGTGGTCATTGTGGAAAATTGTGATACCCTCGTGTGTGAAACATGTTTCATCATTCTCAGTATGCTGTAATGATGCAGTCTTGCATTAAGGCCACCATATTTTGTAGTATTCCACGTCAAGGTATGACGATTGGAAATTACAGCTCGGTTAGCTCAGTTGGGTAGCAGCATGAAATTCTTTAAAAAGGCGCCAAACAAAAATAGTCAAGTTCCGGTTTATTTGTTCNAGCTCAGTTGGGTAGCAGCATGAAATTCTTTAAAAAGGCGCCAAACAAAAATAGTCAAGTTCCGGTTTATTTGTTCTATACTTTTAATTAACAATCAATTGAACAAGTTCACATACAATCATCCGCTGCGTTGTGGTGTCATGCATGGTATGTGTCGTAGCCCTCATCACGCAAAACCTGTCATACCGTATACCTTGCCATGTCCATTGCCTGCACAATGTCTCGTGTGTTATGTGTTGTTACTGTTAATACAGCATCCTCAACCTCAGTTTCTGCGCTGTGTGTGGCCTTCCTGCATCCACATACAGTGCTAGTCCCATTTGACTGCTTTTCTGGCAACGTGACTCCAACCAGTGAAACACATTCACACTTGTATGACAACTGTTGGGGTAGCGGTAAGCGTAAAGTTGTGTTGCACATCCCACTTTGCCACCGGATGTACCCATGGCCATTGCCATGTCCCATGTCTCACTGCATGTGAACTTGATGACCTATTTGGCACTACTGAGATTGGCTCATTCCCTTGAAATATGCCTCACAATCGACAAATTAGTTGCAGCATTGACACATCACCACACCTTTATCTAATTGAAATACCACGTTTGCTACAATGGTTTTTGGACCTTTCACGTTGTTTTTCTTGTAAAGAAAGGGCTTTATGCATTTTTACGAAAGAATATTGTAATATTCCGCACTTCTCGTTACGATATATTTAGAATATTACAGCCTCACAGGTGGGCGCCATCTTGTAACGTTCGGCACTTGTTACACTGCCGAATGTTTACGTTGCCACGGCTTGCCCTCGACTAGATCAGAAGGTAGAAACATGAGACTCAGTAATTTGGACGCTAGTTAATTACGAAATAAGTTCCAGATTATTTTGTTATATATATTTTTTTAACAAAGTTTCACAGTTCATAGACGGAGTTTCAGTTTGCAGAGTACGAACCTTCTCAATTACCTAAAAAATTACAGACCACAGCGTCACAGTCGTTTACAGTTTATTCACGTGTCTGAAAATTAGCCCGAAGAAATAATAACTGCTGCTACCTCCCACACCAGCTGAGAAATGAAATAATAAAGTCTAGTTGCCGATGTGGGGGTTCTCGTCCTGCCCGAACGCGGCCTAGGCTATAGTCGGTTCACGACTGGAAGAGACTTTCTTGAAGCCCTGCTAAAGATTTACTTTCAAGCCCATTTCGTATCCTTCCGCCAAAAGTAAACAAACATTGTCATGTGACAGGTCACATGGCAATGTTTACGTTCCACTGTGCGTGTACATGTGTTCGTACATACACTTACCCATTATAAAAGTCATGTAATGTATATATTATNACGCTCAACACGTTATCGATACTGCTGTGCCGTCAACTAAAACTAACCTCTCGTACAACAAAAACTTGTTGACGTTGCCTGAAAATACGCTGGAGGAACTAAAACTGTTGACGCATTCAACATCCAGATAAACTAACCTCTCGCATAACAAAACGGCGCCGGAGGAACTAAAACTTGTCGACATTGCCTGAAAAAGCTAAATAATGCTGACGCTTTCCCAAAATCCAACGTTCGAAACGAAACTGTAACCGGACTACTAATAAAACGTACACAGCAGACGTCCGTCCGATAACCGTAAAACAGCAAACGTCTGCTCGATAAATAAACTATAGCGCATGTGTGCTCGACAAACAAACTACCACGGGAAACGAGCCACCACGGCTTTAAACTTCAAACCAATAAAAATATTACGAAGCTTTCCAAAGCTTCATACACACGAAAGAATTTTACACCCGTGTACCGAAAAATTAAGAATATTGCGTCATTACAATATATTCTACTTAGCTTTGATCACAGATTCGTGTGGTGCAGTCCGTAACGCACATTCCTTGACATCTGTATTAAACTAGCTAATAAAAGGACAGCATATATTTTACCATTGGAGGTTTAATATTAATCTAATAAGGTGGTCCCAGTTCATAAAAATGTGCCGTTTTTCTGTCACACGCATTTCTTTATCGCTTGGCTGGGTCGGACCAAGCCCTTGTAATTCAAATAGGGAAAATGAATCCTTACTGAAGATACTCATAGTTGAGGTTCTACGGTCTTACATTAAAACAAAATTATTACATATTTAAACAAGGTATATGCTATATTCACATAGTATAAACATGTAGTAGAACTTTGATTTAACAAAATGTCATGGTTACTGAAAATCTTTACTTGATTCCGCTGGATTCATTAAATCCAAATTTACCTACTTTCCCCTAACACCCCAACACCAACAAGTTGTTACAAAAGTGTTTTTTTTTTCACATTAAGACAGTATTTCATCAACTGTGGTGCATAATACTACTTTTATTTAAATTAAATGTAAACATAATTCACTAGGCAGATTTTCCACAAATGAAATGGTACCCCACAAGACCATAAATGATATGTAGTTGACAAGAATAAATTTTCAACATTATGTGCTCCTTAACTTTTACACTTTGTTAAAAAATCAGGTTTATTAATAAAATACAAATTTATTTCAAAAAGCAGAAGTCTTCCAGATGGTAATATGCATCTCACAAGGCAGTGCATCTTCATTTATGGTTACAAAATGAGTGTACATTTCTAGCCATTGTGAAGAACTTTCTAACCAAAATGAAATAAATAAATAAACAATCGCTTGTACACAGATCCACAAACATGCCTTCATTTATACAACACATAGACAGCCTGTCGCGGCACACGTAAAGTTAGCCGACATGCATGCGCACAGCTGGTGTGAAGGCCGTGACCTACTTTTCAAGGGCAACTGTGACACATGCAGGGAAGAAGCAAGGCAGGTTGCAGTAGAAACGGGTGGTGCTGGTACACCATTATTATTTTTATTATTTATGTAATGTGTTCTATTGGTTTATGGGGGGACGAGATGGAGGGGAGTCAAGTGAACATAAGTAATAGGCAAATAAAAATTTGGGTAAACGGGGGTGGAGGGGAGTCCAGTGAATACAAATAATCGACCAATAAATATTTTGGCAAAAGAAGGAGGGGCAGGGGAGTCGAGATATCCAGCTACAGTCACGTAATCTGCTAATAAAATATTGGTTGGGAGGGGGGAGGGGGAGATCAGTCGTCTACTGCTCTTCGTGTCAGCAGTTTAGTCGCTCCATCTACCATCAAACCCCAAACCTCCTGCCCATAAGTATTTAAAAGTATTTTTGTTTTCAAAATCTTCAACAATTATTTAAATTAAATTTTTTAAACATTTTTTTAATAATTCTTTGTTGACATCCAAGGTTGTGGGTGCAACGTCAAAGTTACCCAGATCTGATATGGCAGTCGGGTGATGTCACAACATGGCAGCAAACCGGGTCAGGCATCCTGTGCCCTTATCCCAGAAGAAACATAACCATTCCACTCGCATAACTCATGCTTCTAATGAATACTGTTAATATACATTTGGTAGACTTTTTTTGGTTTAATTATTCTATAGATATGCTAATCGAATTTATTCATATTAATGCCACTAAAAAAAAAGGCTTGCCCAACCTAAAACATGTAAGTTTACATGTTATACCATAGCACTACTTGTGTGTAAAATTTTGTGGGTATAGGCCATTCACGGTCACTTCGCACTTTTCTGAAGCACTGCCAAAGTTCTACTTTTGGTCACCTATGATGTATCCTTTCTCTACATGTAAACATAAACACTGTCATGTGACTTCTATGTTTTAACTGTCAAATGCTTTGTTTACTGTTCAAAGAATTCTGCCATATTTCAACAACCATTTTGTACGAATGTTCACAATTTAAGCCTATGACCATATTTTGGTCAGTTCTATGACTTTATAACAATGTCTGTATTGACAATAGTACTTATGGTTATTATTTTACGTTGTTAACATATTTCTTACACACTAGATAGCACATTACACGTAATACATGTTAATATTTTGCAGCGATTGTTTTTAACCTCTTGTTATTGATATGTGTCGAGTTATTTAGTTAAAATAAATATTATAACGAAGGCGCAGCCAGTCCAACGAAAAAGACAATAAATTGAAGCACACAACTTGTGTCACTAATTTTTTGCGCTTAGCAATGACAAATTTAAAAGATAATGGTGAACATGCACAAATAGGCCTACCGTAACTTTTATTCTGCTTATGATTANGGACAGCCTCAGTTGAAATAAATATTATAACGAAGGCACAGCCAGTCCAACGAAAAAGACAATAAATTGAAGCACACAACTTGTGTCACTAATTTTTTGCGCGTAGCAATGACAAATTTAAAAGATAATGGTGAACATGCACAAATAGGCCTACCGTAACTTTTATTCTGCTTATGATTATTTGCAGATATACTTAGTTTTTATTATGTTTATTTATTTAACATTTTCTGGCTGGGCTTGTTGCAAACATTCACATCACAGAAATGTGAGCATGATACACGATATTGTGTTTCAAACATCTAGGGCAAAGTTACAAAGTTGTGATAAATTAACAGACATGAATTTCAAATAATTAATTTCGTTATAAAAACAGTTCACGGTTTAAAAGTATCCTTTTTGCACATCCAATATTTGCAATCACACACACACACACTGGCCCAGCATAATGTTAAGGCAATAACAATTCTCTTTCACATGCAACGGTCATGACATAAGTTTTATTTCTGCCGTGGAAACTTAGATTTATTACAACATTGTAACTTGCTCAAGTAGATTTAAAAAATACAATGTATACAAACTTATGTGGTAATTTGAAGTATTTTTTACAGGAAGAGAAATTAATGCTTCGTTCAGCAACACGCCATGTCATGTTGCCAGTCGCAACTTCTGTCAACTTCGGATTTGTAACCGTCTTGCCATCACATCTATATATAAGTATTAAAAAATTAAAATCTCATTTCAGTTTTAAATAAAAAATTCAAAAATAATTATTTTTGCTGTAATGAGTGTACAAAATATGCAAAAATTGAAAACACGTTAATTTTCCTGCTACTGCTAGCGGTGCAAAATTTCCCAAGTCCGAGAGAAACAGTGACATTCTATTTTCCACCTGTTCAAGTTTCTTCCTCGGACGAAAAGAAAAAAACACCATGTCATTAGAACCTACGCACCTTAATTTGCGCAGATATTTTTAACTGTAACAATGAAATATATTTCCATCAGAGCTACCTAAAGACTTGCCTATTGAAATATTCACATTTAATTTACAAATAGTATGCCAAAAAACTAGGTTAAAACAATATTTTAACTGTGAATTATTTCTTACTAGTCGTTGCCAACACAACACGGCTCTGACTGTTTTTAATTCAAATTGAATACAAAATAAAAATTACAAGTTAAAAAATATACTAAGTTAAAGGTATATTTATTCAAGAATACAATACTTTAAAGTTAATCACAGTGTTATATATTTGTGGCACACAAGTTATTTAAAACCAGGTTGACATGTTACTCCTAGGGTGATTTTTTCCAAGGTTTGTTTCACAACATCCAAAGAAACTGTGAATGGACTATATCTATTGTTTAATTGGTCTCCGAGATATGGCATAAAACCTAAAATTTTGTGTGAGCTTATCTTCATAAATTTCTTTCAGAAAGGTTATGTATTAGCACATTTGATGATTGGCATAGACAATGCCAACAAGAAAATTTTGGTTGTAATTGTTTCGAAAATGTAATATACTAAGCAAAAATATTTACATAGCTGTTATTTTGAAAATGAAAGACCAACCCTTTAAATCAAATTCATATGGACTACGAAAGTATACCATGTCACATGAATTTGGTGGGAATTATATAATTGTGATGCTTTCTTGTGAAATCTTGGAGAAAAGAGTTTATATATTAGCTTATTTGATGCTTGCATTAATACTGCTAGTAAACAAAACTAGTTTATAATTGATTACATAATTTTGTAGATACAGCATGCTAACCTAAAATACTTATGTAGCAACCATTCTGAAAATATAAGTGTCTGGTCCACTTAAACATATCAATTAATATGACTTATGAAAGTACAACTTCTTTGCCAAATTTGGTAGGAACCTGTTGATTGTTTCCCGAGATATGACATAGCCCCATGACGTGATTTAGTTTTTATCTTACAAAATTACGTTAACAAAAGTGGCTATTTAATGGCGTGTATGATGCTCTTAATTAATACTTTGAGCATACAAAATTTAAACTAAATTGGCAGAATAGTATGGTAGATATCAAGTTAACCTAAAATATTTGTATCGCTACCATTTTGAAAATATGCCTTATCTGTTAAAATTGCATATGTTTACATGGCCTATCATGGCTGCCCAACAACAATATTCATGTCAATACTTGCATGATGCACCATCAACATATACAAAATTTGGTTTAAATCTGTGAAATAATTCCCAAGATATGACATAGCAACCAAAATTTTTAAATTGCTGCCATTTTGGATGTGTACCAAGTCTGACGAAATTCAGTTCATGCTTTCAAAAGTTTTTAGGTGGGACACACACACAGATAGGAAGTGATATCTTAAGCCTTTGGAAGCAGTGAATACAATTTATTTCATCATTACAATCTTCCAATTATGTGGCTTTCCATTTCACACATGGCAGAAGTCAGCCTTTGAATAAAATTTTTTTAGCAATTGTAATTTACAAGAAAAAGTGTATTACACAGTCTTCAAAGGGTCGCTGTCCTTTGCAGAAACGAGGAAGGAGATCTTGGCACTGAACAACTCGGACAGCTGTGGAGCTAGCTGCTGGAGATATCCCCTCTCAGAATCACTGTGGTTGCACAAGATAACATGAGAGCCTTTCTGCATTGCATCCAGTACATCATGGTGTTGCATCTCACCTGTGAGCCACAAGTCTGCCCTGACCCCTCGTAGTACGCTGCCCCCAGATCCCGCGCACAGTGCAACACTACGTATCTTGCTATCTGTTGGAAATACCATGCACAATAAAACATACTGGGCAACAAGTGCACATGCAGCTAGTTGACCAAATTCAAGTTCACATTTTCACATTATGTACATGTACATTTTACTAGATATTAAGCGTGCAACAGAAATTCATTTTAAAACCTTAGGGAAAATTCCTCACATCTACAGGCTGAAAACACTATGTGAGCATAAGTTCGGAAATGTTTCATTTCCTTGTTAAGTATTTCCCTTTCACAACTCTCTTTACTTTATGGCATGTAGGCTGGGTTATTTTTATGTGGAACTTCATCTCGACTATGAAGACCACATTTTGACAGTCGGATGATGGGCTGAGCAACCAAATTTATACATACAGCAGATTACACCACTTGCAATGCTTTTAATGTATGTTAATACTCTTTTGTGTATTCATTATGGTAGCGTTTTCTAAAATTAGTGTGCACAAAATAAATTAACAAATTTAAGATTCCTATAAGAACTGAAAGACAACATTGAACTTTCAGTAACATAATCAGTTTTTTAAAGATTGAGCATATACGTACTATTTTCTGCTTCAAAAAATTTCAATTTTAATGTATTTCTCATGTTTGCCTATCTTTAGCTGTCGTAAAAAAGACACGTGAGTGATGCTATTTTGGTTATTAAGTTTTCAATTTTGATGCCCTGCCTAATGGGTGCTTCTAGTGTTGGCCGGCATCAGGTGTCGTCAACTTGACAGGGTTTCTACTAGGAGTGGAGTTGGTAGGTTTTGGAACCTTGATAACAGAGCGTTGAACACGAGGAGGTGCGCTGGTGAGTGTAGGTCTCGTTGGTACTTGTGATGAGATGTAGCTAGGTACCAAGTTCAAGCATTTGACTACCTTGTCTGCAGCTGAGCTTGGAGCTACTGGCTTCTTTGGTGGTGTAGGAGGCAATGGTGAAACAGCACATGGAACGTGCCAAAGCAAGTTCTTTGGTTGATCCCTTTTGCCGAGCAGCTTCCTTTCTCTTCCATGATTAGACTTGGCTGGCATCCTGTTCACTGCTCTCCAGGCCTCCAACCAGGGCTAGTCCCTGTCTGGCAACTTTATCTCGCCCAGCCCTGTGGCGAGGCATAGGGAGTATTTACTGTACGAGTTGGCATGGCCTGAGAGGAAGTATGGGTATTGTCTGCTTTATAACTTTCAGGTGGGCTTGTTTCAAGCTACAGGAAGTTGCCAAATGTGTCAAGCCTTTAGGGGTAGCTAATGCTGTGAATGAATGCACCACCAGCCATTGGTTTCAGAAGTTCACGTCGGGAGATTTATCCCTTTATGATGAATCTCAGTAGGCGTCTACAGGTCCTGGATGACAAGACTGTTTTTTATAATCAGAAAAAGTTATATAAATGGGCAAAGAAAGTGTAATTTCCTTATGTTCTAATGCCTTAACTCATGACGCTACTCCCCATCTGTGGTGTACAGAATGGTTCGTATGGTCTACTGTTAATATTCAGTGGCACAGACTATAGGTGCCTTGGTGGTGAGGATATATCACACAATGACTTCATCACGACTTCTTAGTTTTGAACAGGTTTATTTAACGGGAAGTTACTTGCACATTCCCGGCACTGTTGCGGGACTTTATACATACTTACTGCTGAGGATTTACTCATACATTACCGCCCTGCGAGTTCAGGCCTGAAGGGCTGGTTACACTGTTCTGGCTACGTTTCCGACGCTGTAGGTGTCAGGACAGGTCTCTGAGTGACTATGGGGTTACTTATCTGCACATGTTGCGTGGTAGTTGTTCCGGCAGTTGAGGTCTGGTGAGCTGGATAGCCCTGCTTAAGGCCCTCCGTGTTTGGCTTGTTACACGCAGCTGGCTTCCTCTCGACGTGGCGCTTCTCGTTGAAGCTCACCACTCGCTCCCGTTCTCGGCGTAGGGTAGTAACTGACTGCTTACTACCCTACCACGTCCTGGCGAGGGACCCCATGTGGGCCCCCACCAGTCCTTCGCGGCTACGGGCTGCACTGGACTATCCCACTATCTCGACATGGCACTTCTCGGTGAAGTTCACCACTCGACTCCGCCTTCTCGGTGCGTTGTAACTGACTGATAACTGACTGGCTGACTCGTGTACCGGCGTGGTNTAACTGACTGGCTGACTCGTGTACCGGCGTGGTGATACTACTCGTCCGACGTGACTCTGGTAACTGTCCCTGATTCTGGTCTGCGTTTCGCATCTCGAGTCCCGATTTGGCTGACCCCTTAATGTCGTGACTGACTACCTGCGCCTTCCGGGGTGGCGGTACCGAACTCCACGCCACATGCTGCTCGTTGCTTCGACTGACGGACGTGGCCAGGTTCCGATATCCCGGCCTGACTCTCTCAGCACTACTGACCTCTCTGTGCGGTACTGACAAACTCTGCGGTGATCATGACTGACTCTTCTGTGCGGTGATAATCAACTGGCCTCCACTGCTGTACTGACGATAACGAACTGATATACTGAATCCCACCCTCCACGCAAAGAGGCTTATATCCTTTCTCGACTCCCTCCCTAATTTCCTACATGTGTCCCCTTGTTAGGAGGAGGGGGGGAGGTGGGAGGAAGCAGTACAATGCACTTCTAAAA
>NQII01002144.1:100955-140690 GCA_002778355.1 Clitarchus hookeri
GGGGGGGGAGGTTTAGTGACAGCGATGCTTCTAATTAATACTCCTAATTACGCCACGCGTCAGCCTTTAGGTGCAGTACCTACTGTAAATTTTTAACTGGAAGTATTTGGTTGTGTTAAACCTTTATTTAAGTGCCAAGATAAGATAATTATGCAAAATTTCTTAAACAAATAATCTGTGAAGAAATACATTTTTCCTGTAGACTGAAGTTGTATAAGCAAAAAGTGTTCAATTAACAACAAACAACCTATAGAAACATCTTATTCCTCTTACTCTGAATGATTTCTCTATTCAGCTTACTGTGTATCACTCCCTTATAGATAAAAATAACCATGTACCTATCAACTAATATCAAATATCTTATATGTACCCCATTTCTGGACACATGACGAAGTTTGGAAACAAACTTCACTAGTGCTACTGTGCTCAAGCTGCTTAATAACATGGCAGATATTCAAATATCTTTTCTGTTTTTGTGGTGAAAGAATTGGGATACTTTAGACCACGCGTACGGGCGCCAATTAAATAAAACTGGGTGTTTAGTTGAGTACGTATATATGGTTAATTTTTTCTCCCACTTTGAAAATACTGGCATCTGTTTTCTGCCTTTCGTGGTACGCAGACTTTTCTATTTGTTGTAATTTATTTTCAAGATGTCTGTCGAACGAATCAAGTTGTGCAGAGACCTGCTCGTTTACAATGTCTAGGTTATGTCTAAACTCGACCCTCTTCTCTATCTCATTGAAATGCAACTCATGTTTCACTGGCCTGGATAGCACACTGTTCTTTAACTAATTCTATTTCATCTCGTGTAGTTGCAATTTCTTCCCTTAGATGTGTGGATACAGTTCTTATCTCAGCTAGTTAATTAGTGCTTAAACTCAGCTTGGTTAATAAATCTTGTGTGGTGAAACCAGCCCTTAAAGACACTGCCTACCGGCTGGCAGCTACAAAATTTTAATAGGAAATCCCATGGAAGGAAATTTTGCCTCAGTGCATTAATTTTAAAGATGTGCATTTCAAACAAAATGTATTCTTCACAAATTTTTTAGGAGAAGATCACTACGAGTGTTATGGGTGGGGGAAACTTAGAGAATTTGAATTAGAATAGAATATGTTTAATATTTGGTTTTGTATTCAAAATAAAATTTTTACTTCGAACTTAAAAAAAAAGTGAATTTGGGCAATTTAATTATTTATTATTATTTGCCCAAAAACAACAGAAGACAATGTGGGCTTAGTAACTTCAACAAAAAAGTTTTTATTTGACGTATGCCACACACATGGCTAGTGAAACATGAAAACATAACCTTAACTCAACAGAATGCCCACAAATTAGTCCAAACTGCATTTCGGTGTAAAACAATTGTCAGTATCTAATTTTACTCACAAGATAGCAAAATGGAAGTATTGGGAAAAATCGTTTTTATATAATGAAATCTTAATTATCTTCGCAAACTTCATTCGGCACTGCAAATTTTAATTGGTAATATATGTTTATTTCCCTTGTGTCCAACATCGCCTTAATGCATTACGGTGTGATAAATAGGATATTAAATTGCAAGTTTTACAAACTGAACTGCTGTGAAATTGCACCCACTGTGATTCAAATCTCAGTAATGTAATAAAAAAACGGGAAAGTATTAATAAGTACACTTAACTTCACGCCATTTTTAGGCCTCGGAATACCCATACAGCCGACAGTGTCCCGTTGACCAACACATAGAGCAAGTAATAAACTAATGGAATAGTTACCAAGTGTATTTTGTAGAAGACAAAGATGGAGACCAAACTAAATTTAAATAAACTTGACACTACAAAATTAACTCATGTAATTTAATAAAGTATATGTACACAACGTAACTACTGGGGTGTAAGAACATGAGTACTGCAATTAATTATTGTGTCTAAGTTTTGTACGTTTCACACTTTGCTGAACTCATTTTTAGTTTCATATTTAGTATTATTTTGCATTTAAGTCAAGGAATGTGATAATATTTTGAAAAATGATTATTAAGTCTTTTAAAATAGGCTACTTTTAAATATTCCCTAAGCCTGGATTAATTTTCAGTTTGTTATTTATATTTTTTTAGCATGAAAGGCAATATGTGTACTTACATAGCAAACACTAAGGTTTTTGTAAATAGTGTGATTCAATATTCAATTCAAATTCGCAAATATTTTAAAAAATTTGCTTTGAAATGAAATTTTCAGCTTCGCCCACCCCTAATGAGCGTATATTTTCATTACAGATAATCAGTATGTACTTTTTTGTAAAACATAAATTTTAAAAATTCCTTGCAACCAGGCTATAGATGTTATGGAAACATCTCTTGCTGTAGGAAACTTCTCATAAAAAATTTGTGAAGTATAGATTTTGTTTGAAATGCCTATCTTTAAAATTAACGCACTGAGGTGAAATTTCGTTAGCATGGGGTTCCCTATTTAAATTTCACAGCTTCCAGTCAGTAGGCAGCTTTATTTGTAAGAGAAAATGTTGGTTTTAAACTTACGCCTGAGCAAATCGTTGCAAACTGATGAAAAGTACAAAACTCACTGCATAACAATGACTTACCCATGTTTTTATCCTTGGCCAGAGCAAATCTGAGGTGTGGGATGCCAATGTGTTGTTTCACCATCTGAACAGCTTCCCTGATGGTTATTGGTGATTTGAGCTCACACAACCGACCCATTCCAAACCCAGGAAGTGGCTCCTTCAACACATACTCAACCATTACAGTAATACTGCTCTAGTTATAATTATAATGCTAATCAGTATTGATACCTTACACATGGCATACTTGAATTTGTTTGTTCTAACATACTATGCACTAGGATTGTATAAGTACTGTACAAACGTATTAAGGGTGCTGCCTACTAAGCCTGCAGCCACAGTTAAAATGGGGAATCAATGTTAAAGTAATTCCTTCTCAGTGCTTAAATTTATAGATACATTTCAAACGAAAAGTATTTTACACGACATTGCTTAATGAATACTGGCACGTTTAAGAAATCTTGCCAATTTGTATATTTAATATTTCTTTTTCTAAAATCTAACATTAAATTTTACATTTTACAAAAAAATAATAAATAAATAAAATTTTTTTAAAATCTCGTAAGGTGGCAGTATTCTCTTAGAAAATTGATGCATTGATAAGGAATTTTTTTTAACACTGATTCTTCCTTTAGAGACTGTGGTTGCAGGCTCGAGGCGCAGCACCCTTAATTCTAATCTATTTCAGCAAGTCATTTTTCAAATTCAATCGAGAATTCCAAGTTATACTTAAATTGTATGAAAGATTTATACGGGCACTGCATTCTTTGCTTGTACTTAAGCATGCAATTCGATTTATCTGCACTTGTATCAATTTAAAACACTTAATTAAAGTAATTCCTTACTTCAAAATTGCAACATTTCTTGGCTGCAATGTGCAGGCCACCTAGATGCTGTTCCCAAATGTTGTGAAATCACAAGAGGAGAATATTCACAGTGGAATCCTGTTGAATACAAGAACACTCCTATTCGTGTTGGTGACTGATACCAACCACTAAGAGAATGTCTAAGACACAAACTTTGCTCCCCTGGTGCTGCACACAGATCCCTGGCCAAAGTCATGCTGTGGTCACACCATGGTTTGGTTTTGGTGTCCCTTGCTTTCATACTGACATGGCTCACTGACATCTCTTAGATCCACATAGTACAGTTTGCACAGGCTGTAATACGCGACCCTCAACCACACCACCACAAACAATCATTCAGATGTTGTGGATTGAACTTGTATGCAAGGATTGCTGAACTAATTAGACAGTTGAACACTGAGTTCTTGACACCCTACTGTGGAGGTATGCAGGCCAGAGATTCTGTTCAACGCTGAAAGAGGAATGAGTTTCACTGACTTTTAAAACTATAGAGTGGTTTTCTACTTTGGATGTGAAGAGCGGGTATTGACAATGTGAGGTAGTCCCAGAAGACAAAGAAAAGACTGCCTTTTGTGTACAAGGGAAAGGAACCCGGCAATTCAAGGTTATGCCCTTTGGGTTACCTAATGCCCTTGCCACATTTGAACGACTAATGGAGAAAATCCTGCCCTTAGACACTGTCCAAGTGGGTAGCCTGGGCTCATTTATGAAACCAGATTTATCCTTTTGTCCAACAGAAGAGTTGTGGATGGAAGCAACAAGGCACTCTGTTCCACAAGAACTTGTCGCGTGCCGGTTTAGGGATTATAGCACGACATTGGCTCACATCCATCACCCCCTCACACCCCCCCGCCTAGCGCACAGGAGATCTGTTGAGAGTGCAGGGCTTTCTTGAGTCATCAGCAAATAATCCGGTGTAGTTTGCCTGAACGCAGTAAATACGCACCGCGGAAGAAATACCTGACGAGATGTATTAGTGCCGAGGTATTACCCCCGCCCCGCCCCTCCAAACCTTCAGAAACGAGGACACGTGTGATCGCAGCTTGTTAGGCGTTCTTCCAATTCACCCCTCTTACCCCCTTCCCTCCCCTAAAATGTGCCACGTGCCGCCGATTCAGGGCAGCGGCTCGCGTGTATAAAAACCCCTTTCCAGGAATAGGAGGGGGTCAGTGATATCGGGTATGTCAGGCAGTCATATTGGGGCAGTTGTTAGTTCATCTCCACCGCCGAGAGACGTCAGTTCGAGCAGAGAGTAAGTCAGTACAACAGTTACTAAGGCCGGGATATCGGAACCCGGCCACGTCCGTCAGCCGCATCATTAAGGGGTCAGTCATATAAAAACAGTTGATCATCACCGGGCCGCGGGGAGAGTTGCGTGAGTACGAGTCCGAACAGCAGTCCAGGGAGACGCAGCACCGGCGGGCCTGCTTCCAAGGCCTACCACTTCGCTGGAACTCATTCCCAGATGACAGCCTACCCACACTCACCGAGAGTTAAGTATAAAATTCGTCGCCCAAAGAAGCCCCACTCAACCACAAATTCGCCCTGTAAATCCGAGTAACCGAACNACACGACTTTGCCCAGTGAATACGAGTAGCCAAAGTACTACAGTACCACACCTCTCAAGTGTTGATGTTGTGTATTTGTGAATATATATACGAGACAATATATTCGTACTTCAAAATACAACAGTGATAGTCTACCTCATTATAATACCCGCAACCTCCAAGCACTTTTTAGTCGGTGCCTGGAGGACATTAACTCTGACCAGATAAGCCACCATGTCCTCGACAGTGGCGGTACCTGCGTCAAACTGTTCAGCTAAGAAACCAAAATCCTAACAGAGGGCATATTCTATCATTGTACTGTGGCACAGCACCTACAGAGATGTCTTTGGCTTTATGCAGACTGCTTAGTGGAACCTGCAAATGCTGACAGTGACCATGGCCGAAGTCAATCTCCATGTACTATCAATCCCAGTTTTTAGTCAGCACAATGGCCTCCAACTAAGGTGATTAGTGCTTATTTATTCCCAGACACACAAGTTTATGAGCGAGAGAAATATTTTCTCAGCATATTCCCATCTCCTCACAACTCCAGTGATTCTCCATCAAAGCCATATAATGTTGATGTTAATCCTTTAGGAGAGATCATTCGAAGGTCCATCACTCTAGTAGGACTCACTTTGTCAAACAGATACTTATATGGGCAAGTATTTTAATTTTCAACCACTTGTGACTAAAACTACTCAAAGAAATGCATGACTATGGCTACTAATATGCAAAACTCTTATTACACACCTGCTCCACTTTAGTGATCAACATAGAAGAGCTCATGTTTTCTGGGAGCAGGTCATAGAATGTCTTTGTCACAGTTGCGAGCTGACCTGCAGAGCATTCCAAAGTCAGCTGTGTCACTGTATCAGTTTCACTAGAGTACCTGGAAAATTAAAACACACCTAAAATTAAATGTTGCAATATTTTGCAAGTGCACATTAAAATAAAGAAAGTTAAGCAGTGTAAGTTGTTATGCAGGAATGCCCAAATACTGTATAAAGTACTTACAGTATTATTATAAATCAGAGCATTATTAACAACAAAAGAAAGCACTGACAATACCTACTTTGCTATTATGTTGCATATGTAAAGTAGACACCAGGTTATTTTGGCATAATTATTAATAATTTGATAGCTGAAAGGCAACACACCACTGCCACTATGTTTGTGTATATTAGCACTACTTTGTTTATGCACAGTTGCCAACTCCTATTCCTAACAATGTGCAGGTGATATTCAGTGGCAAATTCAAAGTTAAAAAGTTATCCCAAACAATTGTAGAGTTATTGATCAAATACCTGCTTGAATGATCCTTTTCTCATTTACGGGGGAACCACATTCCAAACACACTGACATTTAATTTATTTATTATGTCACATGCCAACTAGACCTTTTTACAGGAAAACTCAAGGCATGGAACTAGGAGGGTGAATAATGCAGGAATTGCACCATTTGCCTGGAGTGAGGGTGTAGAAAACCACTTTGGGGAAGGAAAAAAAAAAACCATCCCAGTGCAGCTGGGATCAAACCCACTACCTCCCAAATGTGAATCTAACATGCTACCTCATGATCAAACATGCTCTAAAGTTCATCAAAACTAAGGGTATCATAGTATCAAGGCATACAGGCAAGCGGGCCATTCAAAGGGTTATCCCATGCAACCACCAGCGCTACAATGTTGCTGTTTCAGAACTGTAGCCATCTACAGATAACTTCTCACTGATGTGAGCAGTACTGCCGAGGCGCATTATTCTTACCACCACCCAAGCAAACTTAACCAGCTTCTAATAAGGAGAAAACACCACTGATAAACCAGTAACTGAAACCTAATATAATCTAATTTCAAGTAGTACTGCTTTGCTACTACATTGTGCACACTAAGCACACTGCAAAAAATTATTTACTAGGACACTTAACACCATGAACATTGTTCGCGAGTATGCTACAGTCATCATGAAATGTAACCAGCCACTTTGGACTTGAAGCACAACCAGATGCACTGAACACGAAACACACCAAAATGCATCAACCACAACCAGCACTGACCTCATTAGTTAGAAGAGTTGCATGGGCCAAGGCCAATACCCAACCTTTTCCAACCTCAGTTGGCAACATGGTTCCTGCCACACAATGATGCCAAACAGGTTAATGATATTTTTGGAAGACGTAATACAAATCATATATAAAATTACTTTTAGGCCATCAAACCTGCAGCATTTAGTTTTCTTTAATAGTTTTACCACTCCCACATCAGATCTTAACAACGAGGTATCTGGAGTTTGAGATGTACACAAACTTCTCTCAAAACAGAATATTGTGAAAATGCTATTTGGTGCACAGCATACTGTTGCTGTGATTGGACTGGTAATAACAGGTGTTCGTGTGGACAATGCCTCAACAGCTGAAGTAAGTTGTGCCGCTTTGATCGTCAATGCAAGTCAGGGTTCCAACTCAACATTGCAGCATGCTGAACAAGTTGTGGGCTGAGTTCCAATGCTCAGAGCAGCTGACTAACCACTGGTTTCCTTTCCTCCACCTCTTTGACTGAGCGCATCATGTGAGAAAGGGACATCCTTACATGTTAGAGAGACAGAGTAGAGTACATTGTGTTCCTTTGAACAGCTGAACACTTGTCACCGTACCTTTTGCCCTGACGCTCAAAGCATACAAAGCTGAAAGTGAAACATTTGCAAGTTATTTGCAAATATACTACATGGTGTTTGAATCATCTCCAACAATCTCCACAGGTCGGTGGGAGGAAAGTTATCTTCCAACACCCTGAATGCTGGTTAGTATGGTCACAGGTCCTGTGAAAAATCTGCCAAGATGGTGTAGGGTTTACTCTGGGCTGGTAAGAGCTAATAGTCCTGTTATGAAATGTCTTGCCTGGAAGGTATGTTAAAATTGTAATACAGAGTAGACTGTTTATGAAACCAAAGGTGTAGTCTGTTTTGTGAATTTATCAACGTCACAGCCAGTGACTAGATGGGTAGAGTTATGGGAGAAATCCTTAGTCAAATTTTTCTCCCATACACTTGTGACCAGTATTGCCTGCAGCCCTCAATGAGGCTCACAGTCAGCTAATAAGCCTTTTACCTTTGCTTTATAAGTCACTGGAATATTTTGTTCATAAACAAATATGAAAGTATGTAAATGAGAACAAACGCTTGAATATTTATCAGTTGGGATTTCATGCAAAACACAGCACATGTACTGCGTAAGTAAATATTGTTGATGGTACTAGAATTTAAATTGATAGATGACATTTGACTAAACTGGCACTTCTTGATCTCAGAAAAGCAGTTAATTTGGTCAACTATGGTATAGTATTAATTCATAAACTCAGTTTGCATTTCCATTTCTCAAGTAAGGTCATTGGTCAATGGTACAAACAACTGTCATGGACGCCAATTGGTTGGAGGGTGCCGCAGGGGTCGGTTCTCAGGCTGCTACCTTTTATCACATGTATAATGATGATATGCAACTTTATTTTTCAGCCTCTTAAGTAATATAGACAGTGGTGTTGGAACAGTTTCAATTAGGATGAGGGGTACAGGGGTGAGATCCAAGTCAAACTATGAACTACAATTTCAAAAGGTTGTTGAACATCAATGGGGAAAGGGAAATATTAGGTTATATGTTTTATTAATATTTAAATTATTTCATTTTGGTTTCAATCACGATTTAATACAGCCAAAGTGTTATTTGGAAAATGTAAAAGTAAACAGTCGGTCCATGCTGTCACACACATCATGATTTTTAAGTACTTCATTTTGCAGAACAAAAACACAAATACATTTCCAAATGCAATGAACTTGCCTGCAGAAAATTTAATTAACTTCAGTGTATTTCTTTTTAAGTACTCTGCAAAAGAATTATCTATTTTCAAGTTGACAACAATGCTAGTTTTTAATAATATAGTTTCTATGGAAGGTCCCCCCAATTCTCTTAGATAAAAGAAACCAACCAGAGAGCCATGATTAAAACAATGCCTACAACAAATTTTTAATAAAGGTATGTTATACTGACATGGATCTTAAGGAGTTTCCCTCATCCACACTATGCCTTCTCAATATCTGCAGGAAACTATCTGATGTCACATTTTCACACTTGTAGAAAGTGAAATTAACTCTGTGAGACAGAAATGAATGCTTGAATGACTGGATAAGAGGCACTGTAGACTTATTTTCTGCAAAAAAAAAAAAAAGTCACATTACATACAAATGGATATAATATAATTGAAATAATATCTAATTACACTACTTTAATGGTTTATTTGAACTTCTTATTACCATAATTTATACATGAAAAAATAATTTTTACAGTCCCAGAGTTATTTTGTATTAAAGAGTCATCACGTATTTTATAATAAATAAGAATGATACCATGTTTAACAGTTATGACTTTTCATCTTCAAACAAAAAATTATACAGACTGTGAATAAAATTTACAGACAAGTACACTCATTTGCAAAAAAATTGATCACCATGAATCAATTGTGCGATTACAACAAAGGTTCCCACACAGTACCGTCATAGCATGACATATGTCCTATTTGCATTTAAAGCGGTTTACTTGCATGGATGTGTCACTAGGGGCCATACACGTCCCTCCATCATTCATAGCTGCAAGACACCAAATAAGGTCTTAGTAACAGTGTGAGCCACAAAGCCAAGTTCTGTGAACACGCAGTATGCTTCGACAGCACATTCAACAAGCCTTTGCCCAGCTGGATGAGTTTGAGAGAGGCTGCATCGTCAGCCTCCGAGAGGCAGAATGAACATTTTGGCGCATTGCTCGCCACTTGAACCATTCTGCCTACAGTGTGAGATGATATTGGATTTAGAGAGAACTGGAGGGTACACACACCCATTAGGGAAGGCTCAGTTGATCCCGGCAGACCAGCAGCATGAAAGATCGTTTCATCAAGCGACAGGCTGTAAGCACTCCATGGTCATCACTGCGCACCATCCAGGGACATGTTGTGGCAGCTGGGGATACACATGTGTTCATCAGTACCATATCCAGGTGGTAGCAAAGCGGGATCTGTCGTCACTGTGCCCTTTACGACATCTACCATTATGACCCGAGCATTGCTGAGTAAGAGTGACCTTCTGCCAGGAACGTATAGCGTGGCAGCTTGCGGACTGGAGACGAGTGGTGTTCAGCGACGAATCACAATTCTGTCTATAAACAGAAAACCACTGAATTTGAGTCTGGAGATTTCATGGCCAGGGCTGTGATACATGCTTCATTGTTTAGTAGCACACCGCCCTAACAAGAGGTGTCATGGTGTGAAGGAACTCTGATGGCATTGCGACCCGTTCAGGAAATTCTGTGACCATGTGCGCTCCCCTTCCTGGAGTAGCTTGACAATCCCATTTTCCAGCAAGATAATGCTCAGTCTCTCACAACACAAGTATCTATGGCTTGCCTTCGTGATGTCAACTTGCTTCTTTGGCCAGCAAGACCACCAAACCTCTTCCACATCGAGAAAATTTGGAACCAGATTTTATGGCAACTTCAGTTGACGGTAACTACAGTGGATTTGGAGGGTCAGTTGCACCAGTTGTGACAGAATCTTCCTCAAGAGACCGTCCGACGTCTGTATGCCTCTTTGTCCGACCACATCGCCGCCTGTCTTCGTTCTACGGGTGGTCCAACACCTGCATCCTGCAAGTGTTGGTCCCCGGCAATACATGCTTGGTTTGATACAATATTTTGATGTTTTCTATATACACTCTACCATGTCCTGTGCCTGTACCCACTTACATGCCTCTGTGATAGCACTTTCAGGGTGTCAGTTTTTTTTGCAAATGAGTGTACTTTTATGCATTACAGCAAAATTTGGCAATGCTTCATGTTGAAATTTTTGGTACTTCATGCACCTGTAAGAAGGCAATTCATTAATGAAGCTTGATGCAATGCTGTGTTGCATGGCAACAGGAATACATAAGGAGTTGTTGATGCATTTTAAAATGTGTTTGTTGGCCCTGAGGAAGGCAGATATACAAGTGCAAAGGCATCTCAATTGAAGAAGTGGTTCACTTTTTATGGGGATGTATTGGCTGGCTGTAAGCTCCATTCATGTACATGCTTTTACATCATGGCACAAATTTGTGCAGAGCAATAGACCATAAACTTTGGTACAGCCAGTCCTCTACTTTTATTCATAAAGTGTTCCTGAAAATGTGTGCGAAAGTTGAATCATATACACGCATGTAATAAGAGAGGTTCCATTCCAAAGTTACAAGAAAATTTAAATAATAATTAATTTTGGTAGAAAGATAATATATTTAATTGATAACATGTTATTTTGAAGAAGTATTTAATTGAAAATCACAAATAAATATACATGTGCAATACTTTCTTGCCCGAAACATTGATTTTCAACATCTGTATACATATTTAATTTTAAGTACTATGTGAATAAATAAGGTAATTAAATATGCTTTCTACTTTCTGTAAAATTGTTGTGCAAATGTAACAATTTATTTTGTAGGTTGTAAAAACTATGTAAAAGTTTTTCCAGAGAATTGTATATTATTTTACCAGAAGTACTTTTGTATTGTGACAATATGACAGACATATCTAAACATTCATAACATATGATCGGCGAAGGCTGGAAAACATGGCAGGCAGTGTTAGATGGCAACTAACAGTGCTATATCAATATGTTGGTAGGTTGCTAGATGCATGAAAGACCAAGTTGGCCATATGAAAGTTGATTTAGAGGTGTTAATATGTTATTTATGAAAGAGCGAGTTGAACGAATCTGGAATGTATGAAAGTCGAGGACTGCCTGTACTTTGGTTCTCTTAGCAGTGATTCATTACAAAAATCAAATACAGGTAAGTAACCTATTGGGCAGCAACATATTCTGAAAATTCTAATATTACCAAATGGAGCAATTTTTGCTGTATATATAGTTTTGACACATTGTTGTACGTCTATATGTAGTGAATTTTTTGTGGAAAACAGTGAAATTGAGAGGTGCAAGCATATTAAAAAACAAGGCATTATGAGAACAGAGTAAGTGGCAACACTATTTAAAACACTTGCACAGTTTCCCCAAGGCTCCTCAAAATAGTTATAAGATATACGATAACACTTATAGTGCTGCTAACGATATATCACATTGCTGTAAACTCAGTGAAAATGCATAATTTACACTACCAAAGTCTTTAAATAATGCAGATGTAATATTAATTAGAAATGCCATACAACTCTGTTGAATTTACAGGGCATGATATTACATCACCTAAAGTTTCCATGACATTCACTGCAATGTAACATGTGAGCAGCATTGTGTTCAATAACTTTATGGTGAGCACTTGTCTATGTGTACAAAACGTGACATGTCATAATAGAGAAAGTGACAAAGTACAAACCAAATGCAGCTGCTAGCCAGTCATTGACACCCCCGATCTTGGCATCGAAACTAGTGTGAGGGGAATACAGAGCAATCCTGTTCTCGAGGCACGAGGCTATCAGGCGTTCCTGCGGAAACACACACACAACTACTAACTGGATGTAAAAAAAAAAACCAACAACAACACCCAACTCACAAGTGTCCTAGTCTGTGATATTTACTGCTGAACACTTTCTTATATTCCAATTATTTTATTGATTATTACAGAATCACAGTTAAGTTTTAACAGGATAGATATTTTTTTGAGTTTTTTGAAAGATTCTTGCAATGGGAGTGAATGATTAAGTGAAATGTTGTGAACATACTTCATTATGTCGTCACAGAAAACCAAGCAATTTTTTTTGTGATGGCATAGTGTAGCAATGGAGTATGTTCAAAACATTTCACTTAATGAGACATTTTTATTTTTGTAAACACGAACCAAGCCAAATGCAACTTACATGCAAAATTGTTTCATTGTTTTTATTTTGTATAACAAACAAGTAGCATTGCATTGTAAGTTGCCCAAGACACCTGGAATTCCCTTTTAAAATGTATGAATCTATATTTTGAAGGTGCAAGTGATGCGCTAACTTTAGTCACCCATACATGCGATGGAGAACACCAGTAGCGGAGCTTGTCCCCCTCTCTGCTCTCCATGCCTCCCATAATCACAGATGCCTTGCCTGCTCGGGTTGGCATTTGGTCCTGGTATCTGTTAAGGTATATTGCAGGGAGCAGGGTGGGTGACAACCTGCACAGACCAGGCTTTCTTCCCACTGTTCAGATGTGCTGGACACCAGTGTACTGGGAGCTTATGACAAACATACTGTGTTTCCTTGTATCTCAAAGAAAGTATGATGAATGGCGGCATCCTAGTGGCTATCTATTGTCTGTAAAGTGTTACAATGGTTTCCTGATAGATGTCAAAGTGTTTGTTAACAGTATCACACAAACTACCCACATAATTCTGCATTGTTATAGGTGCAAACACAAATATGTAAAAAAAAAAAAAACAAGCTTACTCAGTAAACATTTAGACATTAAATTTCCACTTTTGTTCTTTTTAATAAGGAAAAATTATAGAGCACCTGTTTTACTAGCTTAGGCAAGAGCCACACCAAACCAATATCTTGAGCTATGCCACTGCTTAAAACCATCTTTTATCAGGTACATGAGAGACGACCCAATTACAATTTTGTGGGTTCGTTCTTTTTTTTTAAATAACTACACACAACTATTGATGAACTTCAATCTTATTTAGAAGGAAGACTATTTTCAGAAAAACATTAAAAGCTAAAAGTGTAAAATAAAAACCTGAAATGGTTTTCAAATATCTTACCTTTTGAGTTTACACCATCAGAATTCTTAAAGTTTGCAATTTTAATTCAGGTTAGAACATGTATGTTCTATCTAAATTAATTTTACTATGTAGTTCTTGTGTACGCTAAACTTATACTCATTGCAGACTTACTGCAAACATTGTAATTTTTAGATGTTACACATACTATTATAAATTTTGTTTAGTTAATTTACAATAGCATAATTTGCAGAAAAAATTGGCGAAGCAAAGACATTATTTATATCAAGAAATAACACATAAAATAACTGAAATGAAACCCTACACATGTTAGTACAATGTATATATAGATTTTTCATATAAAATACTTCACTCAAGATAACACAAAGTATTCTGGAATTGTGATGAAGTGATATAATGGGGGAAACTTTTAACTGGTAATTATGATTTAACACTATAATGTTGTATTTCAACAAACAAGTTTATAACATAAACTTTTACTATTTTACTAAACATCCACACTTTTATTCTCTCATTATTGTAGTGCTATGATCACTTATGATGAAATATTAATCAAATAAAGAGAGTATTCAACTATACTGTTTGGGGGAGGGGAGAAGACAGCTTGTTCCTCCTACCCTTGCATTGTGGCACTGCTCCGTATCCACCTCTGATCACCATCAGCTCTGAAGATCTTATTGTTAAGGGCCGCCCACTCCGCTCAAAAGTTAGTTACAGGCTGCATTGTGTGTCTGCACAAGACTTGGTGGATGTACTGTGAAATTGCTATGCATGTGGGGAATTACAATGTCACAGTGATATATTGAAACCAATGGGTAAGTGAGGGCACCAACACATGAGAAGGTTCTGCTTGACCAAGAAAGACCACACCAAGAGTGTATCAAAGCACAGTGTACAAAGAATTTTGCAACCTCATGAAATCATCAGCTGTCGTTCGGACGCAGTCACTGGACACACTACTACCACACCTCATCTCATTCCACACCATGTCTAGGAAACTGGCATCTACCAGTCTACGTTCACTGTCCCACGAGCAGGCTGCTGTTAGTATCAGAGAATGACGGCAGCGTTTGGTGGCACCATAAACAGGAAGCTTAAAATGACTAAGTAGCATTGTATCATGTAAAGCGATTAATCATGGTCCTGCATTACCATGGATAACCAGCATTACTCCTGAAATTATGAAATGGGGAGCCGTAGGATATGGCTTCAGGTCACCTTTTGTAGTGATTTGGGGTGTCTGACGGCACAGCTGTGTGTCAGTGTCCTAATGCTTACCTCTCATGAAACAGCACCATGGTACTGTTCTTTCAACAAGACAATACACATCCACACACAGGACATGTGTTTATGGAATACTTACATCATACCAAGGTACTTTTATGGCCAGCAAGTTTCTATAATCTGTCCCTGATAGAACATGTAGGGTCAGCTTGAACCAACAACTCTGACCCAGTGCTAATCTGCAAGATATTGAGAACCAGTAAAGTCACCCTTTTAACACGTACAATTTGATTTAATTTCCAATACTCCTATGTGCTCAACTTTTTTGTTTGAGGATTTTGCCATAATATGAATGAACTTCCAGCCAGTTTTGTTTGATTTAAAAAATCCTATTCAATGCATTTTTAGTGAGACGGACTTGGCCCTTCGAGTGTATTGTGTTTGGTGTAGAAAATTTCTTGATTGGAAGGGCACAGTTTTGCCTGCTGCATTATGGTTCATGTGATCTACCCAGTGATTGTCTCTGGGCGACAAGAGGCAAGGTGAAAAACTACTAACCCATCGATCATGTTATACACAATGTAACTGACCACCACCAACAATACGCAGCTGTAGATTTTTCACATAAAAGGAAGTAGAAAACTACAATTTAGAGTTATTTCTGAAGGTGGCATATGGCACTGAAGGTAGAACTGAAACAAAAGTAAGGTTAAATAGTACACAGAGGGTGTGAATAATTATTTAATTGAATAGACACGTAATCGCTGCAAAATTTGTTGCTTTCAAAAGGGTGTGTTGGGCCTCATTAGATTTATATCATGGCAATGTTTATCCTATTTAAAATTAAGTCAGTCTGTTCTGGAGGCCAATTAAATATGACAACCTGACATTTCGTCGAAGTAGTAGACAATCCACCTCTGTTTCAACAGACTGTGAGCAGTGACCCAAACAAAGGAATTCTCACTACTTTGAATAATTTATAGCATACAATGGTATAAGATACCAAACTCACTGTAAATCTGATTTCCTGGAGGTGTATGTGCAGGTGAGTATTTATTAGCCTTTGTCTATATTTTAATACAAAGTGTTAACTGTACAATGAAAATAATTAAAATTTGTTTTCGTAAGTGTGGAAAGTTCCTTAATATACACTGAGGTGACAAAAGTCATGGGATAGCAATGTGCAAATACACAGATGGCAGTAGTATTGCGAACAAAATGTATAAATGGGCAGTGCATTGGTTAGGCTGTCATTTGTAGTCAAGTGATTCATGTGAAAAGGATTCTGACGGGATTATGGCCGCACAACGGGAATTAACAGACTTTGAACGCGGAATGGTAGTTGGAGCTAGACGCATGGGACATTCCATTAGGGAATTCAACATTCCGAGATGCACAGTGTCAAGAGTGTGCCGAGAATACCTAATTTCAGGCATAACATCCCACCATGGACAACGCAGTGGCCAACCGCCTGCACTTAATGACCGAGACCAAAGACATGTGCGCAGAATGGTCAGTGTTAACAGACAAGCAACACTGCGTGAAATAACCGCAGGAATCAATGTGGGACGTACGACGGACGTGTCCGTTAGGACAGTGCGGCGAACTTTAGCTGTACTGGCCTATGCCAGCAGAAGACCGACTCGAGTGCCTTTACTAACAGCACGACATCGCCTGCAGCACCTCTCCTGGGCTCGTGACCATATCGGTTGGACCCTAAACGACTGGAAAACCATTGCTTGGTCAGATGAGTCCCGATTTCAGTTGGTACGAGCTGATGGTAGGGTTCGAGTGTTGCGCAGACCCCACGAATCCATGGACCCAAGTTGTCAACAAGGAACTGTGCAAGCTGGTGGTGGCTCCATAATGGTGTGGGCTGTTTTTACATGGAATGGACTGGGTCCTCTGCTCCAACTGAACCGATCATTAACTGGAAAGGGTTATGTTCAGCTAACTGGAGACCACTTGCAGCCATTCATGGACTTCATGTACCCAAACAATAATGGAATTTTTATGGATGATAATGTGCGATGTCACCGGGCCACAACTGTTCGCGATTGTTTGAAGAACATTCTGGACAATTCCAGCGAATGATTTGGCCACCAAGATCACCCGACATGAATCCCATCAAGCATTTATGGGACATAATCGAGAAGCCAGTTCGTGCACAAACTCCTGCACTGGCAACACTTTCGCAATTATGGATGTCTATAGAGGCAGCATGGCTCAATATTTCTGCCACGTCGAGTTGCTGCACTTCGCCACGCAAAAGTAGGTACGACACGATATTAGGAGGTATCCCATGACTTTTGTCACCTCAGTATATTTGCATATGCAATCTGCCCTTTAATCTGTTATTAGGTCTGGATCAGCAAGGTTTTCTGAGAATTTAATCACCACCAAGCTTGTCTAGATTGACCATACCTGCATACCTCACACACAGAAAACAGTTCAACAGAATTTACAGTTATTGCATTATTTTTTTAATGTTAACTTTTTTTTTTTTGCTGTAGCCAGCTGGTGTGTGTGTTTATAAGTTGTCACTATTTTATTTTCAGGCATATGTTTATGACTATACTTTTGGTACTGAAGAAGTAAATACTGAAATGTTAAAACACTACAGTGAATAAAATACCAGATGTGTCTAAATCTTAGATTCCAAAACATCAGAAAGAACACATTGTGTTCTCCATTATCAGTACCACCTCAACATAGGTTTCTTATAAATTGAAGAATGAAATTTTTTATTTTAAAAGGTTATGTAGTATGCAAAGATGCATGCCTGCTGTTTTTTTTTTATTTATTCACTTTTGAAATACCATCTAGCAAGTGAAATAAACTGCAAACTGTTTGGGCTCCAGGAAGGAACTTAAGAACATGTTACTAGTGCCCCCCTCCCCCACATTTTACCTATGCCACTGGCTGTTATAAGCTATGATTCCATTCACACACTACTCAGTTTATACCATGGTATCCTCTGAAATGATATTGATAAAGTGTAAAAACTATAACAAGGTTGGAGTATTTCTAGTGCAAAATTAAAACTGTTAGAAAATATTAGGCTTATTTATGATTGACAAAAGATTGCAGATTTTCGCAACCATTGTCTAGATGACTCTCTCTTGGCCACTGTGCTCTGGCCTGGAATATAAATCAATTTTTGAGCCACTTAATGCCATGGATAAAGTTTTTAAAAATAAGTGGATAGTAGCAAAAATTTTTACTAATAAAGTTATGTATAAAATGCAGGTGAGCATATTTAACTGAAACCTGTGTTTTATTGATTCTATTCAAAACCTGCACTACTCCAGTACTGGCACTTCAGTGTTATGCCATTCTAATGAACAGGAAACCACTTCTGTAACACATTACTTGCAAATAGGACTACAGTGCAAACTAGCCCACAAGTTCAAAATGAGCAACAGCAGTAATTTTAGTCAAGTGACAAAAGTGAACAAGTTAAGAATTCTATATGTTAAAACTTGACATTGTTTTCATATCACACAATCAGATGATGACAAACCTTCCAACTGCGCATCGTGACAGACTTCAGGGGTGCAAAGATGGGAGGGTGGTAGGAAATAATCATGTCGACAGACAGATTTAGAGCCTCCTCCATCACAGCTTCAGTTAGGTCGATGGTCAGCAGAGCTTTTTTGATTGGTTTTGGCGTTGCTGGTTCCACCAGCAGTCCCACATTGTCCCATGACTCTGCCAGCGATTTTGGAGCAAAGGCTTCAAGTTCTGCCACAACTTTACCCAGCCCAACACCCACATAGTCGTCTCCGGCCATTGTGCCACTGTCCACGCCCGTTAACAGACACCTACACTTTTCCAAAAACCGTCTCTGCAAAGCAGGCTTAAAGTGATTCCTGCTCAAAGAAGTGTTGAAACAGAACAGCAAACTAAAAGCTTTTCTCTGCAGATGTGAAAACTGTGCAATATGTTGCAGAGTCAAAACACTTTTAAATTGTACAGTTGATGTCACTCTTAATAAGTTCATTTGTTGTTCTCAGAACTGGTAAATACTTATCTGAATCACCAAACTTTCATCTGAAAAAAAGAAAAAAGAATAAATAGAATGATTACACGTTATGTTCAAATCAAACTGTAACATCAATTGCTAAATAGCACAATTTACTGGGTCTAGTATTTCAGTTATATTGCAAAGTTGGCAAGGCAGGAAGGCCACACACGCATGACTAAATGCAGCAAGACTGCTACCGTTGCAGTGCTTCCACTGTGCAGCCCACATAAAGCCAATAATTTCCATAAAAAAAGACAGTATGGTATTTTTTCACATGCAACATTAATTACACCAGGAAAATACAGCCGAGAGTATTACAATATGCATACTTAAAAATTTATAACAAATAAAATGTATGGTAAAAATATACATAAAAATAATATCAAATAACTTTTGCAAAACAAAACACCAAAACATGCAAGATAATAAAAATTGTTTATCATTATCAACACAACTGGTAAACTTTGAAGTTACTGTGTATAACTCTTGTCTCATATACGTTGGCCAGATTCCGACAGTTCGACGAAAGTAGCGCCAATGTTTACTTTTTGTTTATGTATCCTTTTGCCATCAGCTGGTGCGTCAAATGGAGGCAGTATTTTTTACCAACACGCTGTCAGCTAATCCACTTGCCATTGCACTGTACTGCTAAATATTTTAGACTGACATCTGTCTAAAAAAATTAGTAGGTTATAAAAGTAAAAATATAAAACCTTGCAAAAAATTTAATATTTGCTAACTATTTCTTAATTTGTTTGAGACAGTGAATTTGGTATAACATTTGCGAGACGGTAGTTGTAGCTATTATCACATGTTGGACGTTATAGCTAATATATTCGGGTTGGTAATATGTGTCTTAGAATAACGTTAGAATAGCTTAAAAAATATTCACGCATGTCCCACTTTCTTCGAAAACAAGGAAATGGGTTTTTGGAGAAAAATATGGCATATAATTTACGTAGACGAACGATTACCTGCCGAATAAACATTTCTAGTACTCAAAATCGCTGTACACAAAATATATGTTACTTTAAAAATTATGCAGAGCTCGCGAAAAATAAAACTATTGGTATCTGTTCGTCAATTTATTATATATTGCACATGAACGCTATTCTTTTCTGACTGATAATGCTTGTGAAAAGATCCGATAGATGGCGCACACAACATGTCGGAGAGAGGTCTGAGCGGCTTACTTTTCTAAATAAATTGAGTCTCTTTAAAGTTGCCTGTTCTTCTATTACTGGCTCGGAACGATATGAATTTAAAATATATTTCATCAAATTATTAGAAAAAATAATTCAACAATATTATGCAATATTTCTGTATGATTTTGGAATTAATATCAAGCACGTAAGAAAAGCGGAGTTGGAGACGGAGGATAAAGATGTGAAAAAGGTTTTGAAATCGCGTTTCATTTGGATACGGATTGTTTTAATATGCCTTACATTTTGAACACCTATACATTTCTACTTTAGCACGAAGTTTAGTTTCTAACACTAAAAACCGCTGTTTTATGACCACATAAAATAAAATGTATTAATTAATCTAGGAACTCCTTCTTACACCGTATTTTCTGCTTCTATAATGTGCGTCGGCAGTGCACTCAGAATAGCCAACGTAACATTAACTTTTGTTCGTTCGTGCATCAGCTGATACAGGATTTTGTAAATGGTACTTTCTTTGTTTCATATACGTCAAATGCCACTCACTGACTGTCAGAATCTGGCCAACTTATATGAGACAGAGAAAAAGCATGTATGAATATTACAATGGTGAGAACAAAAGAGTAAAACACTGACTGATTACATAATTAAAATTACTGTGCCTGCAGTCAGTGCATTGGAATAATTTTAATGTGGACCAAATATTTGGGCACACAAAATTGTACAGTGAATGAAGCACTCTCACTTCTCCCCATTTTTATTTCAGAATTCAGAGAAGTTGGAAAACAAATCTGCACCCCTCTTGCGAAACGTGGAGAACATTCTTTTACTTTACACCTTGACATCTGCATAGAATGTATAATTGATGCACAGCAATGGGATACTTACCTTGAATCAATATGGTTAAATAGCACTGTCAAATGTACAAATACACATGATTAGAGACCCAGAAATTTTGAAGATTAACTTGAGAACTAGCTAGACTACACAATCCTTGTTACTTGTTCATTAGCTGATGCTCCCGTTTTACCTGAAACCAGGCAGTATGGCATTTGGTCAGTGCTTTCTTGCAGGTTTGCTATTGGCAGAATGTCACCCAGGGAATGTCTAGCAAAATGCAATGCAATTGGAAATGAAAGTCAATACATGGATTTTAAATCTAGCTTGTCCTCAAATTAATTCACAAAATTTCCATGTCTCTATGCATAATATATACTGAAATTTAAACTCTGCGAGTTGCTATGCCTGTACACTGCAAACATTTTTGAAAAGTGGTCGTTACTGGTTACTTAAGGAATTGAACTTTTGTTTGCTTGTACGACAGTTTTATTTTATGTAGAAACGGCTGTATGGATATTAATGAAATTTTCCTGTTCAGTATGACAAACTTGATACTTCGACGTCATTGTGCCATATCACCAGGGAACTAGACTATTTCAGCATGACAAATATCAATTTCTATTCACATCATCAATTTCCATGCAAAAAAAGTTATGTATTTCTATCTGCTACACACAGATTCAATAAGTTATTTTCAATCTAATAAACATGAAATAAATTACATATTCACAGGGCTGGCCTAAGGGATTTTTATCGGCATGGGCTACTTACTCAACAGGCGTCCCCATTCTTTCATTATTTTTGCATTTCTCTTATACCTAATTTAAAAGGGGATGATACACTTGCACATGACTTGGTTTTTTATTACAATTTTTAACTATGTTAACAATAAAAAAAATTAAATTTTCTATTCATGCAACATTAGTCAGTAAAGTATGTAACCAATAATTTTGATCCCACTGCAATTCAAACCATAATTTTTAGAAAGCATGAAAGTCTGGGTTTGATAGTTTTTGACAAGGTTTTCAGTTTCAGCTCAAAAAAATTTCATGAAATTTGTGTTGGAGAGAAACCCCCAAACATTCACTTTATTCATGGGTACCAGTTGATTTCGTTCAGTACTGCCTCCTTTCCCAGTTTACATTTTAACTTCCATTAGTGTGACCCTAAACGTGCTTAAGTTTATTACATTCCATAAAATTAAGAAACAGAAGGAAAAACAATGTTTGAAAAGAATACACAATTTAGGGCCATCATGTTACTAAAACTGTTACATGGCCTCATCTTTTTTCACTGTATCTTTTTATTTACAGAAAATTTTGTTTTTGTGCTATTTCATTTTGTGGTCTGGGCAGTGGCCCAATATTCTTGACACATGTGGCCATAAACTGCAGTTGTAACATATAATTTTTCTTGCCAGAAATAAAACACTTATATAATCCATAACCCTACTACTGTAATGATACAAACAACAAACGCACTTCACGTACTAAAATAAACCTCAGTTATGAAGCACCAACTTTGCCCACTTGCTGTACACAAAAGTAAGAGTTCTCAACCGACTGTCTGTTCCTCAAGGCTTGGCTTCACCTCTTTTGAAGAAAGTCTTTGTTTTCGTGTCACAATTTCAATTTCAGAGGTATTACTGAAAATGTTTGATTATAGAAAATTTACAATTTACTAGTTGTTTAATACTTTTGTATCTAATTTGCACTGTGTGCTTGCTGCTTGCAAAAAAGGCGTGAACGTACTGATAAAATATAGATATGTTCTCAACTTTTTACAACTAGCAGATAACGCATACTTAAATTTTAGCACAAAAATGTTAAAAACTCTTAAAATGTAAATTTTCTATACAGTAGAACCCTGTTATAACATTTCTTAAGGGTCCCAAGAAATGTCAGTTTTATATAAGAAAAAACTTTATATGAGGGTAATTTTGTATTTAAAAACATGTTTGTGGACCATGAGACGGCAGCTTATAAGCAGGAAAATTTTATAGGAGGGAATGTTATAACAGGGTTCCACTGTAATCTTTCATTGTCAGTGCAAAACGGGTGAAGCCGAGCTATAATCATTTATTGGTGAAAAATTACTAGACAAAATATAATGATCTATCAAAGTTGAAACAAAAACTCAGAAAATGTTTACAAGTATTTATTTGGATACTACTATAAAGACTACAATGTTACTTTCACCAAATGTACAAATCTACACACTCCCTCACAACCTTAATTTTGTCCCTTTTACATTCATTCACACGAGACATGTTCTCAACAGTCTGACATGTTCTTAATGATATAAAAAGTTTTTTTATTATTCATAATGTGGTAAACGAGCACTAAATCTTTCAAAATTCTTTCTAAAGCTCTCAAACACATTAAAAAAATATAAATTTGTTACAGAATTAATTTTGCAAATAATATAGCAAAGTAAACACTAATTAAAAAAAATTTAAACAATAAACAGTTACAAAATTTCAAACAAACACTGCACATATCCTATGCACAAAATAACACATGTCCCATTAACATTTATTTGATCATGCATGTTTACTGAGAACTTCCAAGCTCCAGAGCTTAAAGTATTGAGATAAATGCAGAGCTGGCTTCCAAAGACATTATTACTGCAACTCTTCCGCTCATCTGAAGGATTCAGCTTATTTAACACCATAAACCACAGTAGCATTCTAAAATGGTAAATAAACCAAACAAAATCAGACTGTCTTAACTCTGGATTGTAAATAATTATATTATTTGGCCAAAGTAAAGCTTAAACCTGATTTCAAAGTAACACGCAGTTGGATAAATTTTAGCAGCCCTTAAACATTCATGTATTATTTATATTACAATTCTCTGCATTAACTATAAGGGAAGTAATTAAAGTTTCTCAAACTTGTGGTTTATGAATGAATGAAATTGTGCTCGAATCCTGAACATTCTCAATTAAATACGTAGTAATAAACCATGGTGTAAAGTCTGAAATATCTTCTACAAATATCTAAAAACATGTTATTCTTCTCCGACCACAGCAAGAACGAATCGGTCNCTCAAGAACCTTAGTTCTTTCATTTTATAAACTCAAGTGATGGATGACACAAATACAGTTATGCTAACTGCAGATTACATTTGAGATGAAGAAAAACAAAAAAGTGTACCTTTTACATGTCTAGCTAAACCAGCTGAATGCCGAAAAGTTTTGGCTTTAATGTCTCGCAAAATAATTTTAATATTAAATATGGTGGGCTACGCAGTCTTCCTAACGCTGAAACTGACTTGCTGTTGCCGGGGCACAAGGACTTATATTTTGCCTCAGTGCTTACATATACATACATTCATAGCCTGTATCCCAACACTGAGGGCTTACATTTAACCAACGTCCAATTGGGCTGACAGCTGTATGAATAGTGTAATAGATCCTAATGTGGTTTTCTGGAGCTACACCTGTTTCTTCATTACTTCACATCTTGCTGTTGCATTATATCCACGTTGCCTGTCCTCCAGAGTGGTGGGGGACAATCAGCTACTCTGCCTGCCAGACACCTGCGAACTTGAGCAACGTCACAAGGAAAGATGGCATCACTGATGGTTTATGGAATCCATTAAGCATAGCGCGAGGGGTGGATGTGTAACCGAAAAGATTACAGCCTGTCACATTATGCAAAGAACTGAAAACATTTTCTGTTATAACCACTTTTCAATCATAACTCTTCATATTTTCAAAACCATTCAATCCTGTTGACAGGAATACATCACTGTCATCTTTACTTTCATTATTTAACACTACATAGATGTATTATTTCATAGGTATTTTAAACTTTGAAAACAAATTTACCTTCTCAGTGCTGAACATATTGAAATATTCAATATTAACTGATCAGTTATTAGCCGGAAGAATTCCACGCTGTCTCCTCAGATTACCTGCTCCTCCTCCGTAACTCCTTCCAAGAGGAAGTGGTTGATACTGTTAAGCGCCACAAGTTCTGGCAGCAACTCCCTAGCATAGGCTGCCAGCACGGTCCAGCTGGTGGCAGCTGATATTAGTGAAAGCATGACTGTGTACAAACTGTTACAAAAATATAGGGTGCACATCGGCAAATGCTCTACTGATGATGTGGAGACTAATGTTTTCAGCACAGCGTTGGGCTGTGCACCCTGATCCCCGTAAATTCACCCACCAGCAGTTGTGGTGTTAACAGTAATAGGGCTGCTTGTAACCATCGTCCAGGTTAGCAGATATGTGACACTCAGTATACACAGCCTAAGTCTCATCTTGTCCATGACACTGCATTTTTGAGAACAAAGTGTGAATGTTTAACATGTCCCCATATATTTGTAATAATTTGGAGTCACTTTTAGAGTTTTATAATAATAATACCTACTTTCTAACTAATAAATGGGATGAATGGGAGGGCATTTGAACTTTTTGGCAACAAAATGCAGTCATAATAAAGCCATGCTTCTGTACAGTCAATTTTATACCATACCGTTACTACAAAATATTTTTAAAAATGTTTTGAACACTACAAAACATAAGACTTGCCTGGTTCGGAAAGAAAAAGTTTGCAACAAGTTTTCCATTAACTATGTTTTACTGTTAACGTATTAGGCAAAATGTCTTAGATCCTACATGCAATTTACATTACAATAAAAAAAACACTTGCAAGTCAATATAGAGAGAGCTGTTATTTGTTTCCACATCAGCTGAAACAGTTTCAAGTGTTGTATGATGCCGACGACGTGTTACAGTAATGCGACACTGTCCACGGGACTAGGAACTATTCATGAAAAATATAATACTCAGAATTAAAACAGACAATGATAGACTACACAATTTACATATTTGACATATTTTATGAAGCAATAAAATATGGATACAAAAAGAACATTTCTGAGTGTCAGCTGCCAACAATGCATAGCTGACACAGTACCAAAATTCTTACGGTAGGCACTACTTGCATTTACAATTTTTCAAACACAAAATAAAATAATCTTGGTATTAACATAATTAACCGATTTAAATGACTTACAATGACACGATGAACAAAAAATTATAAAAAGTAACCAAGTTACAACGGGTTATGTTATCAAATTTAAAAGTGTTATGCGATCATGAATTTCTTACACCCACTAAGTGTGTGATTAGCAGAGGATTCAGCATTTTTAAAACATTTCTGAGAAAAAAAAATAGGGGTGGGCAAAGCTGAAAATTTCATTTCAAAGTGAATTAAAAGTAAATTTTTTTAAATATTCGCGAATTCAAATTGAATATCGAATTGAAGGGTTTTGTTGACAAGTACACATTGCACAAATAATTTTTTTTAATTGAATAAATACACACATTTTTATAAGCTAAGTAAAAGGCAGATAAGAAAGAGATGTTTTCCACTGATTTACAAAAAACTTGATAATATTTTTTTACTATGTAAGTACACATCCTGCCTTTCATGCTAAACAAATCCAAACCCGACTAGGTAACTGAAAATTAATCCAGGCTTAAGGAATATTTAAAAGTAGCATATTATAAAAGACTTAAAAATTATTTTTCATGACATCAGCACATTCCTTGACTTAAATGCAAAATAATACTAAATAATAAACTAAAAATTATTTCAGCAAAGTACGAAACATACAAAACTTGGACAGAATAATTAATTGCAGTGCTAATGTTTTTACACCCCAGTATTTATTTTTTGTACTTGATTCAATATGTGGTTCTATTACGTTGCGTACGTATACATTACTAAATTACGTGAATTAATGTTGCGGAGTGTCAAGTTTATTTAAATTTTGTTTGGTCTCCATCTTTGTCATCTACAAATACACACAGTAACTGTTCCATTCCTTTATTACTTGCTCTATAACTCGTGCAACGTAACACTGTTGACTGTATGGGTATTCTGAGGCCACTCACAATGGCATGAAGTGAAACACATTTATTAACAATCTCCCGTTTTTTTTTATTTCAGTACTGAGATTTGAATCGCAGTGGTCGCAATTTCACAGCCGTTAAGTTTGTAAAGCTCACAATTGAACCTCCTATTTATCAAAACAAAATGCTTTAGGACGCTTTTAGACACGAGGGAATGAAATATATATTAGCAATTAAAATATGTGGTGCCAAATGAAGTTATGGAAGATAATGAAGTGTTTCACAATATATAAAAAGTTTTTTCCCTGATATTTCCATTTTGCTATCTTGAGAGTAAAATTAGGCACTGACAATTATTTTACACCAAAATGCAGTTTGGACTAATTTGTGGGCATCCTGTTTTGAGGTTATGTTTTCATGATAATAAATAATTTAAGTTGCCCAAAAGCACTTTTTTTCCTTCAAAATTTGCACTAAAAAATTTATTTTGAATACAAAGCAGAATATTAAAAATATTTGATTCAAATTTTTAAAGTTTCAACCATCCTTAACAAATACCATCACCTTGATTCTTGATTGCATATATTTTAATGGTAATACTACCTATCATGAACCCAGTAAAATTTGACAGCATTGTAGGAATAGTAGTTCTATGATGTACCGTGTATTGAAGTTGTCAATTTTAAATTTGTGGACACTGAAATTATTTAATTTAAAGTTCTATTTTATGTACATAATAGATGCCATATAAGTTACATATTTACATTCCAAACAATGACACATCTACATCAGATTGATGGACAGAAAAGTTATCAGGTCTATAGCAATTTAGATTTTATGTATGGCTCTGGAAAGATACAAAATATGCTGAAAATTACAGTGGCTCCAGAGCAGACCTTTCAAGACTACTGAATATAACCTTGAATAGTCTACAGACAGTTATTTTAATCTGATCATTCTCTTTCAGAAAAAAGGAAACATGATCTTATTAACAATAAACACCACCCATAAACTACACTATACAAAAGGAAAACATGAAACTACAAAAATATTTCTTCCCAAAGTAGATGAGAGATCATGTTTATCCTTTTCCCCAAAATAATTTGTTTAGTATAGATATTTTTTACGTTAAGAACTTTGGTAAGTTGATGGCTTATAGTTTTTAAATGCCTAAATAAAAAATTTCTAGAATAACTATTTAATTTTCTCAGCACAACAATGATACTAAAATATTTTATTTATGACTAAACATATAAAAATTGGCATAAATTCACTATGGAAGCACTAAAACAAACTGAAAATTACAACCTTCTGTATGCATGTAAAATGATTTTGCAATTCACCACTGCTAATCTAGAAAGCGTAAAACACAAGCAAAAACTCTAAAAATTGAGGAGTTGACAAACTTTTGCATTGCATTCTTGAGTAATTTATCAACTGTATATTTAATCATGTGTGTTTGACTTTTTGCATCATTGTGTTTGTGTGCTTGCGTTCTTCAAATAGTTTATAAACCAGGCTTAACAGTGCAACAGTGTGGGAAAATGCAAGTACACCAAAATAATTTATAAATAACACGTGTTCCAATAAAGAATGATAGGGTGGTTGGCTGAGAACATCATACAATTCCATTTCAGATTCTTGCAATAAAAATGTCATAACTTTTCCCACTGCTACAAAAAGTTCTAATTATTGACTGTGAAAACATAACTGATACACAGTTAGTCTTGATACTGCCAAATACGAATCTCACCATTGTCACTCGCTGATGCTAACATTCCTTCAACACAAGGATTCCACTTCACAGCATTCACATCTTCTGAGTGTGCATTATGACATGCATGTACCAGTTCAAATGTTGGTTGGTTTGGGTCACAACCGGCTTCTTCTCTGAAAAGACGAATTATGTCATCTCCACAAGCTGTTGCAAGAAGACCTGTGATGTGGCACCATGCTATATCGTAAATTGTACGGCTGTGAAAGCCATGTAAGGCACACACACATTTCCACACAGACTCATTCAATGGGGTGACAATGCCCTCAAGATTTCCTGGTTTGTATTCTTTCCATATTTTCACAGTCTGATCATCGCTGCAAGTAGCAAGACGAACACCTGTATTTTCAAATGCCAAGCTCCAAACAGTAGACTCATGTGCATCCAGTGTTGCTATGCAGGTCCAGTCATGATCTGACGGATCCTCTTTAAACAGCTTTACAGTGTTGTCGTAACTGGCTGATGCAAATATGTCTTCTTGTGGATGCCACACTACTTTCTTAACATCCTGTGTATGTGCATTCAAGACTGCTGCACATTCAAATTCATCATCTTGAACTTCCCACACCCACACGCTCTTGTCACGGCTACATGTTGCAAGGAAAACTCCAGATTTTGACCAGGCTATGCTCTTAACTTCGTTTTCATGTCCTTCCAAAGTTGCAATGCATTCAAAATTCTCAGAAACTTTGTCCCAGATGGCAGTAGTCGCATCAAAGCTAGCTGAAGCGAGACGATTTCCGCATGGTGACCACGACACCTCGCGTATGGTACGTTGCTGGCCGTCTGTGAGAATTGTCTTGAGAACCCACTTGTTGCCTTGTTTGCCCCATATCCGAATTATTTTGTCCTCACCACAACTTGCTAGAAAATTGCCTTTCGGATGCCACGCCACGTTCCACACTCGACCCTCATGCCCTGTCAGGCTCTGGATCAGTTCCAGCCTACCCATCGCAACCTGGAACCAAAACCATGATGTTACACCACCATGCAAACCTGCCAACAGTTTATTAACACTCCAGTACACACAACTACAGCCTAATTTGATATAAATGCTGACAGTACCATGTTCAAAAAATTTTATGCATCTCTCATTTATAAGTATGTTTAGTACACCTACTTTCCTTTCAACAATACCAGATAAAGCACAAATTAAACATTCAGGAGGATCGAGTGTGGAGAAGAAGCTCTAATAAAACAAATTTACAGGCAGTAACTTGTACAACATTTGCTTACATACAGTATTCATTACGTCAATCCTGTTTATTCATTTTACTGTACGTTAATTCTCCTCAAAGACAATAAATCTGCAGCATTACAAAACTAGTCAAACATACTGCAACTGAAATTAACTCAATCATGAGCAATAATTTTGCACAAAAGTGATGAAGAACTGACATGGAAGTTCAAGATTATTTTCACAAAGCATACAGTATCATCATTCACATCTAGTTATGTTATATGATGCTTGCCATACATGGGGTTGCTAGACATTTGTTTCAGGAGGAATGCATTTTGTTCTGTGTATTGTTCTTATGTTCAGTTTGTTACGGTCAGCGCACAGCTTAAGAAAATTGATCCAATCACAAAATTTTACACTGATCATAACATAATATGAAGAAATAAGTATTCTTTCCAAAGCACACTCTTTGCATTCTAATAATTTGTTTACGTGAGTTCATTTGCAATCCCAAAAGAAAAATCTGTATTTCCAACTACAGAAATTTGTCATAACAGATGAATGAAAAAGAAGTTCAAGTAATTTATAATTAAATGTGGGTTATGCATACACACACACTTAATTTTGAATGGGTCAAAAAATCAATGTCTCCAACATGGTCTGTTTTTACTTTCTGAACATCTGCAACTAGGTTGCAGTTAAATGAGCAGTTCTGAAATTAACATCAGAAGAAAAATATCCCTCCCCATTACAATCATTCAGGTTAACTTTCATTTTGTAAACAATATTTTTCAAGCTATTATAATTTTGAGTACATAGGATTGAATAAAACCAAAATTGTCAAGAAACATTCCACTAAATTAATATTTTCCATATAGCTGGAGCCAAAAATTATGTTTGGTGTTTTTAAATAAATAACATAATAGGAGTAAACGTTACACCCCAACTTGTACAATTTTGACCCCTTGACCAAATTTTATACTGAATAACATTATTTCATACACCCCTCTGCTGTCAGGCTAACTTTGGCCTCTTGATATATCTCACAGAACTACAAAGAAAACTGCAGCAGAATCAAGGTTTAGGTTGATTTCTAGCAATAAAACAAAGTTACCAGATTGATCTAAATTTGGATAATAAAACTTTTTACTGAAATAACTTGAAACAGCACCTATAACAACTGAAATATATCACAAAAAATTATACATAGCCAAGTGACTATAAAACAAAAACAGTTGACGGTGACATTATTGGGTACATTACAAATAAATGCAACAAAACTAATATGTACATTTCATATTGCAAGGACTTGCTCTAAGAACACATGTAATACTGGAAATGTTCACAAATTAAGGTAACATTTGCATATTTACACATACACAAATGTATGACATGTTACACATTTAGTGTAAAAAAAAAAATACTTTTTTTTTGTACTACAGTGAAATCCCGATATTTCACATCCCGATTATTCGTATATCCCGCTAATTAGTACAAATTTGCCGGTCCTTAGAGAAAATCCCTTGAATTCGTAAAAAAACAATGCATTCCGGTCCCCTCGATAATACGTATTTATTTTGGTGCTCGAGCTCAATTAAAACGTCTTATAATTCTTATTTACCAATTAAAAATCTCGTTAACTCGTAATGTTTTTAACACTAGACTGTACACAAGCTTTAGATTTATGCAACTCGGGCAGGGTAAAAAAGACAGGAGGGTACTGAGGGACGTAGGAGGGTTTGAAGGGCAGGTAATGACGCTGAGTAGGCAGTGAGGCTATGTGTCTGTGATTCCCAGAACTAAGAGGCGCCTTGCTGTCCGGTCTACGGTTTTGAGAAGGTAGGAAGGAGCAGAGCGAGTGAAAAGTTAGTCAGTTCGGTCTTAACCATGCCTCCGAAAAGATCTAATAAGTGTCTTTCCATTAGAGAAAAAAAAAAATCATTACCACCGTGGCTGGTGGTGATAAACAAATTGACGTGTCCAAACGTGATAACGTTCCTCCTTCCACAATAACATCAATTCTGAAGAACAAGGACAAGATCACCTCCCAGACATCAGACAGCAAAGTAAAGCGCTTTAAGACTAGTGAGTATCCGAAACTAGAAGAGAATTTTAAAAAGTGGTTAGCCCAAGCACGGAATTCGAATGTACCCGTTGGAGGAAACATTTTAAGAGAAAAAGTAAAAGTTTTCGCAGAAAAAAAATGGAAATTAAAGACTTTCGTGCAAGTGATGGTTGGTTTGATAGGTTTAAAAAAAGGCACAGCATAAAATTGAAGAAGCTTTGTGGGGAAAGTGCGAGTGTATCGGCCGACGTTTGTTCTGAGTGGAAAGACGAATTGGGAGAAATAATCGATTCTTATGAACCCAACAACATTTTTAAAGCCGATGAGACGGGGTTATTTTATAAGTGTCTCCCCGACCGATCAATGTGTTTTAAAGAAGAAAAGTGTCATGGCGGAAAAAAATAGTAAAGAACGCGTAACCATATTGTTGGCCGCCAACATGGATGGATCTGAGAAATTAAGACCGCTCATGATAGGCAAATCAGCCAAACCAAAATGTTTTAAAAACATAAAAACTTTTCCGAATGACCTATCGTGCAAACAAAAAAGCATGGATGACAGGCAAATTATTCAAGGAATGGATACGATCAGTGAATGCTGATATGGAGAAAAGGCAGCAAAAAATTCTGCTTTTCATGGATAATTGTACGGCCCACAACAATACCCCACCGCTCAGTCATGTTAATGTTGTGTTTTTGCCTGCCAAGACTACTTCTAAGCTGCAGCCTCTAGACCAGGACATAATTAAAACGTTCAGTGATGCAACTCCTTGACAGCATCGAGGATGGGGAGGATCATAAAATCACCTTATTTTCAGACAAGAACATTGCTCACAAGGCATGGCAAAGTGTTAGCGAAAGCACAATAAAAATTGGTTTTCGTACTGTGTATTCACGAAGGTGGAACTTTCATCAGCAGTTACTGAACAAGACTTAGAATGTCCTGTGAATTGGAATCGTCTTCCTCAAAATGAAGAAAATTCTATAACGTTTGAAGATTTCGTCCATTTGGCGATAGCCTAGCGGTAGTAGGGATTCTAACTGATGATGAAATTTTTGGCTCCATCTCAGGAAATTGTGGTGAAGGTGATGACGAAGATGATGTGCTGACAATTACACCTCAAATGGCTAAACAATACATCAACAACGTGCGCCATTTCTTAGCTAAATCAGACGTAGGCTATGAACTATTTTTTGCTTTGAACATACTTGACAAAGCCATCGACAATACCCGTCTGCAAGGCTTGCATCAAAAGAAAATGACAGATTTTTTAAATGTACATTTTTAATGTGTTTTTTATTGATGTAATTATTGATTTATATATACAGTACATATATATACATAATATGTAGCCATGCGTTTATCATTACATATTAATGCAAATTTGCATTAATCTCGTTATTATGTATTTTTTCTTTTTTTGCTCCCGATTATTGGTAATCCCGCTAATTTGAATATCTCGATAATTCGTATTTAACATTCAGTCCCTTGACGATAAGAATTATCGCGATTCTACTGTATTATGTACACACTGAATCATACTAAATTGCTAAGGTAGTATGATAGTATAACTGAAACACATTCAGCATTAACACTGTTATGAAATATAGAAGATGGAAGTGTTCAGATAAACCATTTCTGTTCCAAAAATGAATCCTATTTTGAAATCTCCTCTAGTATTCACTGGAACAATTGCTCGAGGATTAATTATCTTTGTCACATCAATCTCACCATAATAACTTTCATCCTTTGGTTGGGGCCATCTCCAGTGTCTGCCATTTAAAGACATTGCACTAACACATACTTTGCAGGGAATGAATGGACTCTGTTACATCAGTAACACCTGAGACTCAGGACTCAATGGGTCATCAAGCCCATCACTTTCAGTGGAAGGATATTCCACCTCGATCTCACTGTTGACTTCTTCCTGAACCTCTTGAGTTACCTTTTTCATCTTAGCAGATGTAATACAAGTTGAAGCCTGCTGAAGTTTCTTCATGCTGCATTCATCTGAAGGACTATCAACTTTCTTCAATTTTTTTTTCATGCAAGGGTCTTTTTTTTTTTGCATCCCACAAGCCTTGGCAAAATTTTGGACTTCTTCAAATGAAACACTTTTTCCAGGGAGGACAGATAAGTGAAATAGTTATACCTTTGTTTTGGCACTAGGTCCTCTCCTCTCATACTTTCTACGTAAGCCTTGAATTCTGCTTCAATATTATCTGGCATATTTTGTTGGGCCTCGGCAAGATTTGCATGAGATGGCGATTTCAAAATGATATGTTCTCGTGATGTAGGTAGGGTAGATACCTGTAGCTCTGAAACCAGCCACAATATTTGATGCACACTTTGGTTTGCCAAGTGCTAATGCTTTTTTGACGAGTGATACAAATACATTATTTGGCAGTGAAAAAAGTTTCTTCCCTTGTAAAGTTTCCTGCCATTTTTGCTAAACAGCCCGCCACAGAGTTTTAAGTGGAGAAAAAAAGCAGACATCTACAGGCTGTAAAAGGTAGGTGGCAGTGGTGGCTCCAGGAAGAATTTCAAAGGAGTGCACAAAGTTAAAAATTATATAATACTTCATTGAAGAGGCAACAAACTAACAAAACTCTAAACATACATGGGTTTTCACTTTCAATAGTTTCATGATCTCAAAGGCTCGACTCAAAAAAATCCACAAAATATATTGCAGTCTTTTATTTAGAAATTATGTAATCTATTATTTCTACTAGTTTGTGTTTTTTAACTGACCTTCCTTATACATTATCTAACTGATTTCTTATATATACCCAGCCCAGCATTACCATTTAATTTTGCAAATGCAATTTGTTCTCTAAATTATTTTTATATATTCTCATTCAAATGTTTTAGGCCGACAACACCTGTAGTCACTCACGTATTGTCAGAACCAAAAATAATAAAACACAAACAATAAAACTCAGTTTTATAATTGTATCCTGCTAACCAAATGGTTTTATGAATTTTTTTAAAATTCAAATTACATGTAAAATTTCTATTTTGGGTGTGGTAGGTTTGCGTTATAATAAGTTGTGGTCTCGGATGGCCAATATTTTTTATTTAATGCCTAATGTGATACACTAACTGCTTCCCTAAAAAGTTTTAATTCTGCTCACTGTGTTTTTTTTTTTTAATGAATACGGCATGTTACATGTTAGTCCAGTAAAGGTCTGTCTAGAACTGCGCTATCCCAACCTGAGTCTTAGGACAAGGATGATTGGTGCACGTGACCCTATGACATCATGATGCTGTCCCAAGCTCCCGTGTCCCAAGTCAAAGCATTCAGAAAACTGAACTTTTGTCCCAAGTTGTGTCATAACATGATGGAAAAAGAAGACTTTCACGTGCATTCGTGGCATGTTCATGTTGTAAATGTAAACAATTTACTTCAAAGGTGGATTTTCTAGAGACTAAAGTGATGAAATGCTAATTAGTGCAATCTGCGTTCGGTCTGAACTATTTAATACAAAGGATGAACATTTAAGAAAAATCTTGAATGTCAGTTGCCAAACTTATTTAAAATAAAAGAGTTAGGACCCATACCATAAAGGTAAATAAATATTCAAATCACACATCTCGCAAAAACTTTATATAGTCAACAATTCAGCAATATAAAAATCATTAAGTAACAACAAATAATGTGCCAAATTTACTGCGATCTAACGTCATCTTCTGAAAGCTTACTTTCGAAAAACGCATTTGTAGACCATATTCGAACTACGTGAATGTGACGTCACTTGAAGTCAAGATTCAGATACGTCCACGTTCACAGGTAAGGCTAATTGTAGACATGCCTTGACACAGCAACAAAATGCTGTGTATAAAAATAATTGAATAAAAAAAAAAAAGCACTATCTTTTTCAAAATATTCACAAATTTTCAAGACTTGACTGCAACAGAAACAGTACATAATGTGTTACACCACAAAACACATCGCAGACGACACGCACCTCCCATTTATTAAACCGTTAAACCACTGTGTGAATCCCGTGGGCACAGGTGGCCTGTGCCCCGATTGTACCGCACTTCGGCTATTTCCAAGACGTCTCGTGTGCCTTTGGCAAGGAAAAAATATACAGCAACGTGGACACAGACCGCCTGTGCCCCGAAGCTGCAAGGAAAAAAAATTGTCCGTGCCTAAAGTAAGGAGACGCTATTTGCAGCGTATTGATACATAACTTAATGACCAAATAAATTATGAAAGTAAGATCTATAAAAGAGAATTAATTTGCTGGGGCAATTTAGATTCTATTTGGGAGGGCACGTGCCTCTGCACCCATTGACATGAGCCACCCCTGGTAGATGGAATTTGGAATCAGAGATACAAATGAAATGTCATTTTCCTCACACAACTTTTGAGATTCATATGCAAGTCTTGGAAGCAAATTTTCACAAAACCAATCTTCATATACATCCACGTCAACCCAACCAGACTTCACAATACATTCAACCTGGAATCTTTTGGCCCATCGATGAGCCAATCTGACATTTCGTTTTTCGTTTTAAAATCAAAGTAGGGCGGCAGGAGTTCTACAGCTGCACTGTCGCAAAACATTACTGTGAAGCACGACTTTGGAGAGTTGTGAATTATGTCTGGATGTCTGTTCTGGTGCTGAAACAAATATTTCCTTTTTTTGGGACAGTCGTGAAATCCAGTTTTATAATAGTTGAAAATATTCTGTGGTGCTACGTAAACCAAAACACACTCAAAGTTATAAAAAAAAAACTTGTTTATCATGACTTTGTCCACCTCGACCTGCTTCCTCAAAATGTTTTGACCAAAAACAGCTTTCAAATCAGGGTGCCATTTCAAAAAAATTTTCCCTAGTCCCACCCAGGCATGTTTTTTTTTTAAAACCGGAACAATTATTTCCGGTATGTTTAAATAGTTTCCGACTATACATTTGAGATCATACGAAGTTAATAGGTAATCCTATATCACTAAGAACCATTGCATGTTTCTTAAAGATGCTTTCTTCTTCTTCAGTTTGCCTATATTCTTGTTGTAATTGCCTCTCAATTTGTTTGCGAGTGTATTACGAGGAATGCTGCATCTCCTTACTGCTTGCTTTATTCCAATTTAGCCATTCTGTGTATTGCTTCATTTAACTACTGCAATGTATAGTTGCTTTTTGTACCATACCGGTGTGTGCCAGGAGAAACACTATTGTGACTAGACATCTTCTCTAACATACAAAAGGGGATCCTACACTGTACATAACCTATTTTTGTTCCATTCTGATAACTTCGACCCAGGGTCAAAATTAGCTTGAATCGAAACTGTATGTCTAATGTTTTTTATAGCACTGTTGTTGTTTCTACACTGCATAATTACCTTGCAGTGTGATATGATTTTTAAATTTTCACAGTTTTATGCTTGAAAACCAAAAATTCGACATTTGTGGTGTAGACACAACACAGGGTAATTATAGAGTTATGGGGCTTTTCTTAACGAAACATCCTAGTCCAACAAAAGTAGCATTAATGGATTCTGCACAGCTTACCTTGTTCATATTTAGGAGGGGGTCATGTTAAAATAAGTAGAACATATTAAAAAAAATTTTACACAATTGCGAAATGTACAAGCAGTTTGGCCTGTCTGTTTACGTCGATCACCATTATTAATGGCTGCGCATTGCTGATCCGACGCTACCTAGCGGCCACGGATGTCATTACTGGCATTTTAACAGTCAATTTTTAAGAAGGTCAGTGGCAATTGCGCCTTTGCCAGCATGATTCTTGTCATCCTAATCCGGCGGATTAAAAACTGAGAAAGCAAGAACGAGTGTTTCTGTGCATTATATTTGCCTATGAACGAGTGTTAGTGGGTAATATTTGGCTAAGAACGAGTACTTCAGTGCGTAATATTCGCGTATTTGGAGTTTTAGTGGAACATGGTGTTTCGCCAAGTGAGGGTAGGAATTATACCAGCCGCCTATCTAGGTGAGTAAATTGATATTCTTTTGGTGTGTTTTACAGTTCCTTTAAATCCCTAAAATCCTTAATTCGTAGTTTAGTGTAAAACCCTACAATCCTAGGTTAGTGTAACCCCCCCCCCCCTAAAAAACCCTAATAAAATCCTTGGTTAGTTTAAAACACTAATAAAATCCTAGGTTAGTAGATAACCCTACAATCCTAGGTTAGATTATTAACACCCTACAATCCTAGGTTACATTAAAACCCAACAATCCTAGGTTATGTTAAAAATGTAAAATAGTGATTCACTCATTGTGGGGTTAGGTTCTGTCAGGTGGGCACATATTACGAAATTAGTCATACGTTAATACTACATAGTATATTCATGTTCTGCATAATTAGTAGAGTGGTAATATAACACTTNAGCCCCTAATCAGCATAATTACCCACTGCAAAAGTATGTACTATATCTCTATATTTAAATTTCTCAAAAAGAAAAATTACCTTTAAAACTGCAGTTTTAACAAGGTCTCAATAATATTAATTTCACTCAATAGAAACCAAGATGACCAACTGTTGATTTGATACCAGAAAAAACAGTCAGGGCTGCCAATTCACTTGCAAGGAAGACACCTGCAGAAGGAACAAATACTTTCTTTGATTTATTTCTTCCTTGGGTAGATGGGTCAATGTTACACTGAATGACATATTTCAAAGAACACTGCCATGCATTGAGTGAAGTTGGCAAGTGAAAAACCTGTGGTTTGTAAATTTATTTAATTTAGTTAATATTTACGTTGTATTCACATAACAATAATACTTAACCTAGCATTTTAGTAACATGCTTACATTCACCATGGCAATGTTTTTACATAAGACAGAAAGCTGTAACATTTTCATAAAAAACTACCCTATGTAGGGAAATGACTCAATTAACCATGTGGGGTACTGATACAAACAGTTCCTGCCATCAGGCAATTTCTATGTGGGAGACAAGAGGTTGGCGCAACTTGGAACAGCTGTCCAACCCAAGAGACAAACCTGTTGTTCTCAGTCAGCCCTAAGCATGGATGAGATAATTGAAATTGAAGATGTTGTGTGTGTGTGTGTGTGTGTGTNAGGTCGAAAAATTGGGGTAGCCTGAAAAAACTCAACATTCACACCATGGCAGCCTCCACACATAAAAATGTCTGTGCGAAAGTTTTCTACCTGCAAGTGCTTGGGACTGAATTGGTGTGAGATTGATTACTACCCAGCAAACCAACCTTGGGTTAAAACTCTTTGCATACACATTGATAGAGGTCTAATTCAATTACAACTAATGTACTACTTTACATAAGATTTTTACATTACACACTACAGTGAATAAAGGCCAACTGAATATGGCAAACATTTATTACCAAAAAATCTATTCTACCACCCTCCTAAGGATCATCAATTTGAATGCCATCAATACTACGTAATTGCATCACACAATAAATTAAAATTACATTTTCTTCTGAACAGTGATATGCACTTTGTTTAAGAATAACACTTTAGGTGTTGCTAATCAATATCAGTTATATAAATAAATGACAAAAAAAATGTAACTATAAATTTTTATTTTATAAATTGATAAAATATAAAACTTTTCACATTGCAGTGGCAAAGTTAAAATTAGAGATAATGTAGAACTGTTGCATGTCAGCTCATTTAAGCTGCACAGCATTTCCTAATATGTTCATGCTCAAAAACTTTCCATACCATGATTTACAGCAAATTAGCAGAGTTTTCAACCTTTGTACCCAATAAAGTAGGTCCACTTTGGGCCTGTGATCTACCAGCAAATTGTACATATAGTATATACTACGCACCTAGATATATTTCTTCTCGCTTTAATGCCACTATTTATCTAATTGGTAACTGTCTAGTTTTATGAATATCTGATAATTGTAAAGCTGTTAAAAAGT
>NQII01002144.1:140706-181281 GCA_002778355.1 Clitarchus hookeri
GGGGGTTGGAATTTAAAAATAATAATTTTTGGCTCTGCTTAAGTAAATGGTTCATTTGTACAGGTACATATTTTTCCAGCCTACATTTAAAAACTTCATTGCGGGGAAGGCTGTAAAGATCAAGAAAATTGTGGGATAAAAAAATGTAAAAATAAATGTTATTTAGCATTTATACAGTTTATATAAATAATTATGATCATTTGTAAGGGTAATTATTAAGTTTAGGGGCTTTTCTGAAAAACACAAAAAAAAAATTCAAAATTATGATATATTTCTACTCTACTAATCACGTAGAACACGAATATACTGGGGGCGTAGCTTTAAAATAAATACAAGATATTAAAAAAAATTGAACAAAATTGTGAAATGAGTAGTATAGCCAGTTTGTTTACGTTTCTGAACGAAACGTCCTAGACCAACAAAAGTTGCATTAATGGGTTCTGTGCAGCTTATCTTGTTCATATTCCATTGGGGGGCGTAATGTTAAAATAAGCAGAACATATTTAAAAAACTTGTGAAATATGTTTGTTTACGTCTATAAACATCAGAGGAATTATACCAGCCCTTACCTAGGTGAGTCCTTTAAATCCCTACATTCGTAGTTTAGTGTAAAACCCAAAAATCCTAGATTAGTTTAAAACCATACAATCCTAGGTTAGTGTAAAATCAAAAAATCCTAGGTTAGTGTAAAATCCAAAAATCCTAGGTTAGTGTAAAACCCAACAATCCTAGGTTAGTTTAAAAATGTAAAATAGTGATTCACCCATTGTGGGGTTAGGTTCTGTTAGGTTAGGTGCGCACATATTACGAAATTAGTCGGACGTTAATGCCCCTAGTATATTCGTGTTCTGCATCATTAGTAGAGTGGAAATATACCATTTTCCATGAATTATTTTTATTTTTACAGAAAAGCCCCTAAATTTAATAATTACCGAAATTTGGAATTATGTTAACTGATCTGACTACCGTTTTAGAATGCAAGTTATTTCTTTTATCTCTGTGTGTATGTTAGTTTCCTGTAGTGAAAGAAAAATATTATCCATGATATTGATTGTAATATAAAGGGCAGACTTGCTATTTTTGTAGCAGTTTTTAAATGTAATTTAATCCCTTCAGCACCAAGGAATACTAAAAGACATTTTCAAGAGATATTATTTTATTTTTTTCAATCCCCTATAAATTACATATTGTACAAAAGGTGGAGATTCTCTTATGTATATATGCATACGCTAACTACTTTTGGTAAGGATGAGGACAGCACGTAAATTTAATCTTTCTTAATTACCAAAAATCTGTTACAAATTAGCTATGTAAGCAGTCTTTATCTATTTTGCAGACTGTTATTTTTAATTTTACAGGCTTTCCACGATTCATAAATTGTTTTAAGTTTCTTGTGTTCATCTTTTCTTTGTTATGCAGTAAGAATAACGTTGAATATTCTGTCATTTTTATTATTTCAACTGCAAATTGCAGCAGTGATTCAAAAACAAAATAATTTAAGTGTAGGAAAATAACTTGGACCAATCCTATAGACTACCTACCAGAGTGCCAATATGCAAAGTGGAGAAGATTTGTTTTGATCTAGAAAAATACATTCTTTATGTTTTCATGCTTTTGGTATTTTATGTACAAAAAAATTGCAGGTGTGCAAATTAATTGGTATTGTCATTACATACCAAAAATGCCCTTCTGAATTTCCCCCTTTTTATATAAGTAACTAGATAACATAATTATCCCTTAATCTTCACAGCCTTCTATTTTATTTTTCTGGAAGACTAGCCTAACAAACACAATAATACAATCATAGTTTGGGTAAAATGTTACATTCTAATTGGCTCTGGAGTAAAAATTGATGGTACACCAGGTCGACTAAATCAAGCAAGTCCAGTCAAAATTCAAAATATGGACTTCAAATCAAATGTACACTTATTTGCAAAAAAAAAAAATTGACCATCATGAACAAATCACGCGAGTACAACAAAGGTTGCCACACAGTATCATCACGGCCTGACGTGTCCCATTTGCGTTTCATGCTGTTTGCTTACGAGGATTTGTCACTAAGGGGCATACAGGTCTCTCCATCATTCACAGCTGCAAGAGACAGAATAAGGCCTTAGTATAAGTGAACCACATAGCCAAGTTCAGTGAACACTCAGGATGCTACAATGACACATTCAACAAGCCTTTGCCCAGCTGGATGAGTTTGAGAGAGGCCACATCGCTGTACTCCAATAGGCAGGTTGGACATATTGGTGCATTGCTCGCCACTTGAACTGTCTTGCCTACACTGCAAGTGTGTGTTCAATGCAGTGGGAACAGGACGGAACACGCACCTATCAAGAAGGCTTAGGTTGACCCTGGCCAGAGTACCAGCAGGGACGATCATGTAATCGTGTGACACGCCGTAAGCACTCTGCGGGCGTCGCTGCACACCATTCAGGGACATGTCACGGCAGCTGGAGATGTATGTGTGTCCACCAGTACCATATCCAGGTGGCTCGCAGAGCAGGATCTGTCATTGTGACGTCCCTATGATGTCTACCATTACGACCTAAGCATTACTGAGCACGTGACCTGCCAGGAACAGGCAGCATGGCTGGCAGCTTGTGAACTGACAATGAGTGGTGTTTAGCAACAAATCACAGTTCTGTCTGGATATAGACGATCACCATATGTTGAGTCTGGAGATGTCCTGGCCAGAATTGTGATCCAGGCTTCATTGCAGAGCGGCACACCGACCCAACAAGAAGTGTCATGGTGTGAGGTGCCATTTCCAACGATTACTGCACCCCACTGGTGGTGATTGGAGAAACCCTGACGCCGCAGCAATAAGTCTAGGAAATTCTGTTGACCGTGTGCACTCTCCATGGTGCAGCTTGACAACCCCATTTTCAAGCAGGTTAATGCCCAGCCTCACACAGCATGGGTATATCAGACGTGCCTTGGTGATGTCAACATGCTTACTTGGACAGAAAGGTCCCCAGACCTCTCACTTATTAAGAACATTAGGGACCAGACTGGATGGAAATTTTGGCCAGTGGCAACTACTGCAGATTTGGAGTCAGCTGCGCTAGCTGGGGCAGGATCTTCCTCAGGAAAACATCAAATGTCTGCATGCCTCCATATCCAACCCTATTACCGCCAGTCTCCGTGCTCTGAGTGGTCCTAACACCATACTAAGTGCATCCAGAGAGTGTTGGTTCCCTGCAATACATACTCTGTGTGACAGCCTACAAATATTTTGTTGTTTTCTGTATATATACTACCATGTCCTGTGCCTGTATCCACTTGTGCCCCTGTGATGGCATCTTCAGGATGATAAATTTTTTTTTGCAAATGAGTGCAGTTGTGCCTTCAGGAGTGTTTTGAGCAGAAATATCAAAATATTTGCTTCATGTGTACTGCATCACACTTTATAAGGCAGTGTCTCAATTCTCTCCAGATGCTTTTAATGCTCATGCTTTAGCATACACACCACACTTCTGACAATCCCAACTGCTTTCTATCTACATCAAAATGCAGAGAACACCCTCTGGCTGTCTCAGCTGCACCCAGAATGCACAAAAGAGTGAGAGGATGGAGTTTTATACTCTATGCACTCTCTCATGCTCCCGATCTACATCACAATGTAGAGAACACCCTCCAGCTGTCCCAAATGTACTGAGTGTGTATAGAGTTAAGAGGATGAAATTGTATACACACTGCACTCTCATGCTCTCAATCTATGGTACATCACAATGCACAGAACACTCTCTGGCTGTCCCAGTTTAACCTTGCTGTCCCAGTTTAACTTGCTGTGCTCTTATGGTCTCATTCAAAATCATAGTGCAAAGAGCTCTCCGACTGTCCCAGTTGTACAGAAAGTGTACAAAATAGTGAAAGGATGGTGTTATATGCTCGTGCTTTCTCATACTCGTGGCGAGTGGTGTGTTACTGCGCGTGTGAGTTGTGACGTCCGAATCCGATCGTGCAAAGGCTTGTGATTTAAGAATGGTGGGTGCAAGTACAAGTGCTTCTGTGCGTGATAGTCATCTATGTGGCGGGTGTTACCTGGATGTTTGCCAGTTTGTTGATTTAACGTTGTTTTGGCCTACCTAGGTGAATAAATTCACATTCTTCCAGTATGTTTTACTGTTACTCTAAAACCCTAGGTTAGATTAAAACAGTTCAATCCTAGGTTACATTATAACACAAAAATTCTAGGTTAGATTAACAATTTAAAATAGTGATTCACTCATCGTAGGGTTAGGTTAAGTAAAGTTATATGGGCACATATTAAGAAATGTTAAATTTAAGAGTTTTCATATTTTCTGCTGGTGTATGTTTAGTAATTTTACCCCACAATTTCCTTGATCTTCATAGCCCTCTCCACTATCGTTTTTGTGGTGTATAATCATAATATGTTAATGGCCCAAGTAAATTCGTGTTCTATGTAATTAGTAGAATCGAAATATACCACTTTTCGGGATTTTTGTTATTTTCGGAAAAACCGCTATTCTTTACAATTAACCTTTCTGCTAACCACACTTGAGGTGGATCTTAAAGTGCTTTACAATCACCATTCCAAGCATGAACCGTCACGCCTCTAGTTAAAACATAACATGCCCAATTTAAAAAGAAACTTCCTTAACCATGAATAAAGTGGAGGTAGATAAGCATTTTAACTTTTAGACTATATCAGTACCAATTCGTTGCTTATGCCAAGTATTCAACATCCGGAATAGGAAATGTGGTCCATGACAAACACCTCAATCGCGTTAAGTTAATGCCAAAATTCACGTAAGTATTTTTTTTCATTTACACCTCGCTTGTTTCCTTTAGAAGATATGGAATCATGGAACCAGAAGGAATAATAAAAATAATTAATAGATATATAATAAAAAATAATCAACACCATCCCACCTAAAATCTTCATTGAAACCAAGAACAGTCGTAATAAATTTTAAGATTCTTTATTTTTAACGTTAAGTATTCTGTCGTCAATATATGATGTGGTTTGCAAACATACCGTTCTCATCCATGAACGTGTTCAGAGACGGCAACACAACACGTTGATATAGTCTTCTTTTTTATTTAAGGAGTTATAATGGCCTATGATTTGCGCCCACGGCCAACATCGACAATTCCAACCGAAACAAAAAAAGACGACGAAATACCCAAAAATTGAAGGTCCATTTAACTCACGGAAACGGTCAAAATGAAAAACAAACACCAAATAACGCCGTTACCCCGACGCTAATATCTAAAAACCCAGACCACCCCCGACGGCAGCTATAGAAGAACTGACGTTAACAACAAGCGTGACTACCCAAACAAAGACGACAAGAGACGAAAGTATGTGGAGCAAAGAATGACTTGCAGCATAACCAAAATCACACATTCGTAGAGCGAAAACGTATTTTGGTGAAACCAAAGAGGCTTCAAAAACTTGTAAACACGTTTTAAAAAAAATTCCCTACAACATTGATTTCAAATGTTGGCGATAGGTTTAATCAGTGTAGCCACCACTTGAATACAAGCGTATGCAATGTGTTGTTTGAAATTGTCCCGGTAAAGTAGTAGTGTGTTTTATAATCGAAATTCAGTAAAACAATAGTACGATTTCTGTTGAGGTTATAAGGTTTGTTTTAAGTTATGAGTATGACACGTGGTATAGTGTGCAATTTTGTGTTATGTGTATTTGAGACTTTCCAATTTGAATATGGCGTAAAAGCACTGTACGTTATTGTGAATGCGAAGGTTTTTTTTAACGTGGAATTATTGTTTATGTGATGCGTATTCTGTGTATGTTCGAGAAGTAGAAACCCATGGTAAATATTTAGGGGAATAAAGATTGTTTTTGCTAATCCCATCGGAGTTCAGCGCTTGCCTGTGACGTCACCCGGTAGACGCTACACAAATGGATGCTGAATTAGGACGTAAATGTAGGTTAAGAATACCCACTCAGACGAAAAGGATTTGACTCGTGGAAGGTACCTCAATATAAGTTACACAGCTTGTATTGAGCTAGTACACCGGTGCCGTCACGCGACTGAATTATCGACCTCGTGTCGGAGCGTTTGTGGGCGTGTGCCCGTTATCTCGTCCCACGAGCGCACGCTTAGCCGGCCGGTACTCTGAGGCACCCAGTCTCGCTCCAGCCGCCCAGCTGTGTGGAGGCTAGACGTTGCCCCTGAACCATTCGCGCGCAATTTACCAGTCCCTCACCCGCCACTCCACGTTACGGCAGGTAAGGTTACCCAGTTTATACCTCATCCATTATTATTAAATAACGTGTGTAATGACATGTGCATGGTATTTGTATTACCGGGGGAATGTATTATCTTGGACACGCCCAAAACTAACTCAAATATTTATTATTTCGACAGTTTTGTTCCAACGGTGTTTCTTTTCGAACAGTCCTATGTTTCGTTCAGAAAGTATGAATTTCTGGTACTTATTTCCAGTGAAAAATAGTATAATTTATGTTGTTCGCATTATTTTTAGTGTTAATTGAAATATTAACGTATAAAATTAATACGCACATTACAAAATAAACATAACGAGAGTCCATTCCTTAGCTGTACCAAACGATGCAAGGCATTTAATTAGTTTATGCAGGCTAGGTTTGCCAACACTCGTGATGAACATGTTAAAATAGCTGTTATATAAACAAGTGTGGAACACTATTGTATTCACCAAGTTTAAATCCTAACGCCTGCCAGTCTTTTAGCGGTATTTTAGGCAATACAAAGTATTGTTTGTTTTGTTTTGTTGTAGTTATACAATGAATGATCCAGTATTTCAGTCTTATTGCCGGATAGACGTGCCAACACACTCGTGTGTATAGAATGGCCATTTCCAATTGAACTTAAACTGTTTGAAAGGTGTGTGGTGCCAGTCTCTCCTGACTTTGGCCTACTTTTTAAAAAAAATACAATCTGAAAATGTATAATGTCAGCTAATGTTACATTGTTTGTTAGAACAACAAAACCGTGAGGTACCTGCGGCAAATGTGGGAACTATGGGATCGCGCCGTCGGGAATTGTCATTCGCTGCCGAGGACGGCACTGACAAAAATGTTATGCAACTGTTCTGCCGCGTGACATTGGTCGTAACCAGGGGCTTTTCACTGTCAAATTAAGAGCATTTTTGAATACCCAGCTTAAGATCTACTTTTATGCACATTCTGTATTCTTCCACCATATGCAAATTATAGGCTGCTCACGGTAAAGTGAGCACTTTTGAGGCCCTAGTTCCTTTTTTCTTATCAGTCGTGTTTTATCCTTCCACCACTTTTTAGAATAAATATTACCATGTAAGTAATAAACATAGTGTGTATATTTCACCAGACTCGAAAGTTAACGTCTAAGGCTGCAAATAAATAAATTTGTGACTAGTATTCCAAACGAGACGTCTTCAAAAATGTGCTCACTTTATCGTGAATAGCCTATAAGATTTCTGTGTTCTTATTCACTTTATTCATGCATCGGTCAAGTGAAACTGTGAAATTAGTAGAACCGTTAATATTTTACAGGTGTGTTAATTCTTACATTTAAATGCATTAAAAATACAGAAGGTAGAAGAACTCATTTTCATATTCACAAATGTTTACCTAATATATTTAATTTAATGATTAGACATAAAACTACTCCCCTCTCTCCCCGTCGTTTCCAACTTTACTGTGGGCTTATGCTAGGCAGTGTGGCCATTAAAATATTGTTACATGGACGCCTTATGGGCGTATCTGAATTCGTGAGTGATGGAGGCCTTAATAAAAATAAAAACTAAATTTGGTATCTAATTTATTTACAGCGTTAATCTGTCTATATCTTCTTATTTCACAGTGAGCGCAATATTTAATGTCTATTTCAACACTAACTAACGGCCTTCTTTATGTCTCTGACTATTGTCAATCAACTCATAATCATCATTAACACACGTTCAGTCTATCTGTTGCCATCATTTGTAATGTCTTTCACTGACGCATCCAGTCCAATTGTCAAACCTGCAGTCGTACTCTTCACTGCTCTGATGTTCGCAGTCGCCGATTTTCCTTTTGCTGGTCACCTCTCTCGCCGCGCGCTTCTATTATCAGTAGTCGTTTATCGCTCGGTACTCCAGTTACTCAACAACTGCCGGCTCGGAAGCCTGTCACACTTTTATATCAGTCGCCGTGATCATCTGGAAGGTTCAACGCACCCCGAGTCACGCTGAAAGAACGAGGTAAGTAATCCAGAGCATTCTTCAGATTAACGCAGGAATCCTATTCGCCGAAGGTCAGGAGCGGTGAGCCGCCAAAGGGTTATCGCGGCAGAATGCCTTCATAACTCAAAACGCTGGTAGGGTTATCGCTAGCTTGTCATTCAAGATATTCCATTGACTTGCCACCGCTGCTATCATATAACTGCTGTCCTTCACTTTCCCTTGCCTGCGCGGGATGCGAAGCATCGAGCGTGCAACAATAGATGTAGGTAGGCACAGTGATATTTTTCAAAGGTTGATTTCAAAAGAGCTTAGTTAACCTTGAACAGCCTGTATATATTTTTGTTACGTTGAGTCCACTTAGAGCCACGGCCGCTAGAGTTCCTGGGCATGGGAATATACAAACGTAAGAATAAGAATACTTTATTACCCTTCAATATTTACAATGAATGCAATTGACAATGTCACAAGTTCTGCACACACCCTTATAGGTAAAAGTACATAAACAGAAACAACATTACAATTGGACAGATTGCATAGCAAAGTACTCATTTAAATTACAAAATCGGCTAAGACTTAACCAATTATAAGCTTTCGCTTTAAAAACTTTAATATCTAGAGGTCTTGTTTCAACATTCAACTTATTAAATAGCCTCAGTCCTATAATAACATAACTGTATGTACATATACTTGAATCAATCCATAAGGAACATCTATAGAAAATTGGTTTCTAGTGTTATAGGGATGAATGGCCATTCTATGGACATGCACATTAAAATTTTTCTTGACATGTTGTAAACACACACACACACATATATATATATATATATATAAATTTATTACTGTTAAAATCTTTTAACAAATAATGGCTTACATTGTTCTCTATAGGCGGCCTTATTTATTATTCTCAATGCTTTATTTTGCAGTTAAAGCACTTTATTTATATGGCAGTTATTACCCCAAAACATCAAATCGTAATTAATCAAAGATTGGAAAAATCTAAAATAAACTGTTCTTTTATATCTGTGTGGAACAACACTAAAGGTTTCTTAGCAAATAAATAACTCTTGATAAACCAGCACAAACAGATTCAGTTTGAGCTACCCAAGATAAACTAAAATCAATTTTTTATTCCTAAAATTTGTATTACACTTCTACCAATTATATTTAAATCAAGATCAATGTTTTTGGTGCAACAGACAAGATTATGGGTTTTATCCTTATTTAAAAGAAGACCATTGGCACTGAACCACATACAAGCCCTATTAATGGTATGTTCAGTTATTGATTTCGAGTAATTAAGATCAACACGAACATGTACAAAAAGGTAATTACATATATAGAATAGGGGCTTTCCTGAAGGAAACAGCCTAGATAATATACAACACAAAACTATTAGAAACACGCCTTAGAGTTAAAATAACCTCACGATATCGTCACAAAAAATCAGCAAAATACATTTTTACTCGTAAATGTAGTTTGGTCGTGACTCATAAATTCCTTCAAAGTGTAAAAAGAGTTTACCTTTAATTTTTTTTTTTCGAATAATATTTTATTTACATGGTGCAATCTGCCAACATCACTAGGTGGTGCAAGATTATGTGTACAGAGCCATCTTCGACCGATTAGTATAGTGTACGCAATCAATTATGGTGATCGTTACACATCCACTACTTAATATAATACTAAATCTAATAAAAGTGGCACTATGACCTTGGGAATATTTCATTTTAGTCCTGAATCGGATTTTATATTTAAATGAATTTTTCCCACTGAATAACTTATTAGGAAAATGTTTAAGTTTGACTCAAAATGTATGAAAAAACTACTTGTTAAATTTAAGAAGAAAATCGGTGTGCGTTTATTTACCTCGGGCCTTAATATGAAGGAAGAAATGAAACGTCATGGACAAGGGAACTATTTATTTTTCAAGTTGTTAGTTCAGCGGGTAGTTTGTTTGGAGGCTCGTTTTCGACTTCACCGTATGTCGTTAGTGATTATTACGTGAAATTTGTACTGCGTAAAAGTGAAAAGCTATGGTTACATTTGTGATTTTGCTGTATAAACTGGATTTATTAGCACGATTGTAAGAAAGTTATTAAATTGATGTGCTTGGTAAAACTCATATGGCATCAGTTTGGTAATTTGTCACTCTAAAGCCGACAAAAAATTAGAAAATAGCTTAATTTTGGTGATAATACGATATCGGATCATATGATCAATTTATTGCAGTATCAAATGGAACAGTCTTAAACTCAAAAGTTACAAATGCCAAAACTATATTTTTTCCGTGAAGTGCGCGTGCGTGCGTGCGTCGGTTAAGTGCCACCACGTGTAAAGAAAACCTTCAATGAACTAACAGAAAAGAATGGCGATTAAAGTATGATGGGCTGTATTTGGTACGTAAATAAAATGTTGCTTTTAGAATTTTAATGTGAAGGGACGTGATTCTAACAGCTGACTGCTCGTGAGGCATGTGTTGGTGGCTGGCAACACAACCTACAAATACGTGGTCGGGCGGAGTGATACAAAGTGCCACCTTCGAGTGGCAGCACAGACATCACGACATAACACTCCAGTCGCTTGCCTGGTGAGGAGCTTCACTCCACTGCCCATGCGCCTACACGGAAAGTTATGAAGATAACAACAGTGGTTCACAGCTTGAAGAGTACATGGCCCCGAGATTTTGATTTCGCTTTGGACAATAACAAGCGCGACCAGCATCCCTTCGCTCCTACGCGCAAGGAGCTGTTTCTTTCAGTGCTTCCGCTATTACGCTTTCCTCTGCAAATGAGATATGTAGCAGTGGGATTTTATTACACGCAATAAAAGTCCACAGATGATTAAACTACGACTGTACAGTTGTATTTTTCTCTTACCTATTAAGAAAATTGCCCAGTAAAGCACAAAAAATGCTTTTTTTTTTTTTTATCATTTTCGCAATTTTTTTCTTTTAAAATAAACTAAAAAAAACTGTACGGGCTTACAGAAATTTTTAAAAATCTTTTCTGGTAAAAAGTCGTATTCCCAGAACGTTTATTATCAGAGATACGCACAAACAAGAAACGCACGGAAAATATGTATTCACGGTAAAGTGAGCACTTTTAAGGCCATAGTTACTTACTTTTCTCTATCAACCATTTTTTATCCTTCCGCCACTCTTTAAAATAAACACTGCAATGTAAGTAATAAACACAATGTATATATTTCACCGGAATCGAAAGTTGAACGTCCGAGGATACAATAAAATATATTTATTATATAATATTCCAAATTAGAGGGCTTCAAAAAGTGCTCAATTTACTGTGAATAGCCTATACATATATGTCCGGACTACTAACTCTTAAATACGGTCCCGTATCCCAGCTCGAATAGCAACACAGCGGCTGGTCGCCAACTCAATGGCTTGACTGCAAATCTGTCTGACTGTAAACTAGATTTGTAATCCCACTCAAACGAGTTATGAGATCCTCGGTTCCTGGTCTTTCTTGTGACACCACTGCCTCCGGGGACACGTGAGAGGGCGGTGGCGGCTGAGAGGCAGCTCCAGGTCAGTGTGCTAGACTGGAGCAGCACGGACGGGTTGCTACGTATAGTGACCGATGGCACGCCGCTTACGTCACTCCCGCTCACTCCACATCCTCCCGAAAACTGGCTGAAGACAGTCAAAGTACAGTGTAGCCGTGCATTGCCGTTTACAACTTTTGTAGACCTTCTGCGGGCTCAGTGTTCAGTCTCGGGCAAACTGTGGATGTGTGCATGTTTTCAGCAGGCCCATTGCTAGTGTGGACGCTCATGGGGTCCGGCACGGCCGTATTTGGTAGAAGGCACTAACGGTGGTTCCATTGCAACACATTTTCAGAGGACTAATCATATTTTTTAGAAATTGTGCACTGCTAATCTTTCTTGCTTGCTCAATGGTGCACATATGAGGCACAAATATTTTGCAGGAACCGTTTTATTTTTATTTATTTATTTTCATCCAGAGGACTGTTACAGACAGTACAGTATTGGATATGTACCGGGTCCTGGACGATAGGGGGCCCCATGTTATATGTTGCATAAAAATAAAATAATAAATTGCCGCCCACGAGGGCACTTTGCCCCGGTCTGGGCCGGGGCGGCTGCAATCGCCCGCCAACTTCACCTCCTGGATGCCGTCGAGCCTGGCTGGCTCTCAAGCGTCGCGTCACATTCATAGATTAAAGTCGAGGACGACTGCTTATTCAAGAAAGGGTACATTTGACCCGGGCTCCGAGGCTCAAGGCGGCGTTCCAAAACTTCACGCCGAGGGTAGAGTAAAGTAACAGAGAGTATCCACTGAGGAAAGCAGAGTTAAAAGAGGTTTCGGAACAAACAAGATCTAAATAACATTGTGTGTGTACAAATATGTACTGATTAAGCAATCAATGTAAATTCTAAAAGATATTTGTCCCTTTCCCCTAATTCTTTATTTTTCAAAATATTAGTTATATACATAAACAGCTTTACTTGCTATAAATAAATTAATCATAACATTACATCTAAAAATATAAGCTTTATAAATGTTAACTTTTTAATAACAATACGAATTTTATTACTAGTCATTTGTAGTTTTCCCGGGTGTGTCTGTAAACAGAATGTCCACATTTATTTTCAATTTGTTTAATTCAACTAAAATTTCCGTCATTTTCAGTTTACCCTTTTATACTCGCTGAAGTTGTGCGTGTAAAAGTTTTACTCTGGCAAGATGCTGAGAATAATTACTCTACAGTTTTAGGACACTGCCAAGAGAAAGTAAGGTAACATTTACTCAAAGTGTTTTGGGCCAGCTAGAGAGAAAAGTTTACTCGCAGAGTAACGTGTTTTGGAACGCCGCCCAGGGGGGCCGCAGACGCTTGGAATTGGGGGGAAGTATAAAAAGGACACCCGCGAAGGGGGCCCCGAAATATTAATTTGCGACTAGTCCCAAAATTTCTGTCGACGACCCTGGCCACTAGGTGTAAACGGCCAACGTAACACGACCTATCGACCCCAGCACTTCTTCCATTTACGTACAAAAATATACAAATAATGTTTTAACAACTTATTGAAGAAGTGTAACAGAAATTAATAAATAACAACTGTATTATACTATATATTTAAACTGAAAATAAGAGGGTATATTATGGAACATAGCATTAAGCAGAAAACAAACCATGTTGTGAGTATTTATAACTTAGCATCTCAAATCAGTGATGATCTGTGGCACATTAGGAAAGTTTTGCGGTGCATTTATGTCATAACCATGTACTACTAGTGGTCCGCGGACCAAACACTGGGTTGTAGCATTAAGTAGTAGAATTTTTTTTTTTCCAAAAAATTTTACTAGTATTTTTATTATATTTTTCATACCACGAATTAGGTAATAATAAAACATCAAGCATATAGAGCGAAGTGAAAGCGGTGAAGCACGCCTTCGAGTGACAATAGCCAGTGCCTCCTGCATAATGTGACACAAACGGTGGCCAAATTACGAAGACTGCGCAAAGTTGGTTTGTGCTTTTCGACCTGACGTTATGTGGAAACCGGTGTAGCTACGGTTCGTGAAGTCTGTGCTGCGAAATACCCGGTACGCAATCTTTGGGGGGTTGGGTGTCGCAAGGGAGTTAGTCAGTCATACAGTTCAGCAGCTGTCGTTGCGGTTGACAGTTCCGGCCTCGACAACCGCCCTACATACAGCGCATACTTCTGTTTCTGGTGTTTGCCTTGGCAGTTTTCGAATTTGTTCGTATTTCCTATTTTGCAGTGTTGCTTTTTTTAATTGGCGAGGGTCTAGTTGGAACCCTGAGACTGTTAGCTGTTCAGCAAAGCTATCCGGAGTAGGGGCCTACATTACAACGTCGTAGACTGGAGTTACGCGTGGAATTATAATTACGGAAGTAACAATGCAGGGATTATTGAACCGTTTTCCTACATATAAATATTTACAACCCTTTCCGTATAGCATCGGCTGAATAAAATAAGTAAGACTAATTTATTACCAAATAGTGCACGAATGGTTAATATTTCAGGCACTTAGTGAAGTAATTGTTAATAGTATGTATGTATATATATATATATATATATATATATATATATAATAGTTTGCTTCAGATTTGTGTTACATTAATTCCAGACGTACTCGTATTAAATTGGTTCGGTGGTGAGTTGGTTCATTTTTATTTGGTGATATGTTAGCTTCGAAGTCCACGCGCAAAATGCAGTTCACAAATATAGTAATTTTTGCAGACAGGTGAGTTCGTGACCATTTTGTTAACAAAAAGTGCCAATCATAACACGACCGTAGTCACGTGGCAGCAAGTCTAGGATGACCTAGATGTCTTAACTGGGNGGGGGGGGGCAGTATTGCTCCTCCTCAAACTCAAGGGCGCTAGAATTAGAATAAAAGGGCCCCCGAACTGCCAAACTAAAATGGTTTTGTTCTTCATGATGCGTTTATATTTAGTGTACAATATCTAATAAATTATGTATTTTTTAAAATAATTATACGCATCTTTGCTACTGACTTATATACTTTTTTTTCTGTCTTTATGCATTGTGTAATTTAGGTTATTGACATCGTCAAAATAAAAGTTTATAAGATAAACAGTTTTTAAAACATAAAAATAATGAGACACACAACCACTACAGATATATGCGAAATCATAATTTTCAAATAATCAGGAAAAGCAAGTTGGAATTCTTTACTTCGCTTGTTGACATACACAAAAGGGACATTTTACTTTAACATGCTATATCGTCGAAACAATGTAATTAATTCTAACCTTACTTTGTATGCTGGCAGTAAATATATTTTACAACCATAAAATCTGTCCGCACATTCATTCTTTTGCCCGCCATTTTGTAAGATAGTACCACATGACAAATTAAAGGTTTTAAGTCATATCTCTTGAAAAACAAACAGATTCACTCCAAATGTGGCAAACAAGTAGCACTACGGTAGGCAATGTAAATTGGTACGTTTTGCGTGGGTCAGAAATTTAAAAAATGGTGGCCGTTTAAACTTTTTAGCTCAGTAAGCTATATCTACGAAACTACGAAGAAATTTTCAACTTGGGCCCTAACTCTATATGCCGGCAATATATAACCATCATATTTGTATATACAGAGCAATATTTCTCCGTTATTTTGTAAGATAGACCTACATGAAAAATTAAGTTTTTGCGTCTAACTTGAGATACAATCAACCGATTCCTACTAAATTTAGCTAGGAAGTTGTACTGTGGTAGACCCTCCTAACTTATATGTTCTAAGTATGCCAGACACATGTTTTCAGAATGGCGGCTATAAAAACATATTAGCGTAGTGTGCTATATCTACGAAACCGTGTGACCAATTTTTAACTTAGCTTTGTATACTGGCAGTATTTATGACAAACATAGAATGTGCTAATCCATAACCTTTTTGTCCTCCATTTATGAAGATCGTTGCATGAAAAAAATTGAGGCTTAAGCTGTGTCTCGAGGACCAATCAACCAATTCCCGTCTAATTTTACACGCAAGTAGTGCTACAATAGGCTATTTAAACTAACAAGTTTTAGGTGTGGTAGGATTTTTTTTAATGACGTTTATATTTTAAAATGTTAATATTTTGCTTAGTGTGTTATATCTATTAAACAATTCAACCAAATTTTGTACACTAACTGTATTCATTAGAAGCATCAATTATGCACACAAGAGATCCTCTTTTGTAGGCCATTCTGCTAAATAGTGCTGTGTGTGGAAATATATAATTTTGGAATATTTCCAGAACAATTCAGCTAATTTCCACCAAATGTTTCACACCAGTAGTGCTACAGAGGGCCATCCAAACTTACATGATTTAAGTGGGGTCAGGCGCATATTTTTAAAATGGCGGCCATATAAATATTTTGTTAAGCTTGTTATATCTATTAAACAGTTTAACCAATATTTTTATGCTTACAGTATCTATTAAAAGCATCGTATACAGAATTTTTTTTTAGGCAATTTTGTAAGATAGCACCAAAGATGAAATAAAGTTTTTATGCCATGTCTGGAGGACCAGTCAACCGATTTCTATCAAATTCTTCACACAGTGCTACGGTAGGCCATGTAAAGTTACGTACATATTTCAGGTTAGTAAACTATCATTCAAAACACTAAGACTGATTACATCCGATATTGATGCTCGGAATCCGACCTCCATAACGCAGTTGATTGCACGCTAGTTTATGATCCTAGGTTTCCTGGGTTCCAGTGTCTGGTAAGGCACGTGTGTATTTGCAATTGTCTCACTTCTGTTGCATATGTTTCTGGTTTCGTTTCTAATGATATTGCTGTCAACGAGACGCCAAGGCCTACCTAACATCTAAGCTTTTAAGAACTTCATTAAAAATTATTTGCACCCTTGTAGAGGAAAATAATCTCATTAGTTTTGTCAGTAACTTCGTGTTTTTTTCCCTTCAACTTCTCGATATTATTAGTTCTGTTTTTCTTATTTGGAACAAACATGCGTTTCATTTTTTCCATAATATAATTATGTATTGCCACAAACTTAGGCGAACCAGTTAATAAGTCAGCATTACAGAAGGAACGAAGCCATAAAACACTTTACTAGAATTTTCTAACTAGTTTCTTGGCTCAAGATGAAAGGTAGCTCTAATTGTTCCTGTGGCGCTATCGCTCGATGCCCCAAGTAACTTGGGCTTGCCTTCACTTTTCCCCCTCCACGGCCATACCACAGGGTCACATGTGTTTCACCCCCCTACACAGAAGGAGTAATGTGTAGCGTTAAGTTTTATGGCTTGCAGCACGATAACGCCACGGGCAAACTGATTCTGCTACAGAGCCACCATGCATTCGGAACATGTAAATAGCTCTGAAAATGCGGATAACTTCTTTAAATGCGTAGTTTCTTCTCTAATATCCTTTCTGTTAGGTAATACAACTTTACACTGCCTGGAAGCACCCCGAGTACATTCCAGTCACACGTGATGCGACATATGCAACAGTGGCAAGTCCAGCAATAGATGGCGTACGGGGAGGGGAGAAGAGATATGGTTGGCATGTGTTGGTGATTGAAAGCTCACACTTGGCGCGAAATAACACTATCCAGAAGGTCGAAGATCGGCTTACCGATTGAGAAATGTCTCTCGAAGTGCGGAATGGATAATAATCTTGGAAGGATTAACGCGGGTAAAAGTACATAATTTTACCTCGACGCACACTGGGCAAGGAGCCTCCATTTGTGGCATTAATTCAGGTAGTACATCAAACCCTGCATGCTGCATACCGATTGAAAGAGAATGTAATGTCAAAGAAAATGGTGCAATCGCCATGTAGATATATGTGAATTCCGAGGAAAACAAAGCGTTTACATATAGTCAGCAATGATTAAAACACCGACGTGACACATTGCAACTATTAGTAGGGCCTAAAGAGATACGAATATGTTGGAAATAAGTTGCGATCAAATTATAACAAACATAATATAAAAACAATGTAATAAAACCACAAGTAATAAAGCAATAAATGAAAACGAATTTAATATCAATAAAATATCAACCCATCAGATTTTCATTTCTATCAGCACTATCATCGGCATTGTCACTAGCAACTTCTGTATCGTCACTATCATCACAACCAATTGTATACACCCATCAGATCTTCATCTTCATCAACATCCTCATCTTCACTATCATCACCACCAGTTGGATACATCAATTAGCTCTTAACCTTCATCAGCACCGTCATCGGGATCGTCATTGTCAGCATCTTTATCGTCGTCATCATCACTGCCAGATGGATGAATCAACAACTATTGTGCCTCTTTCGGAAGACTTTGCGTAGCTTTATTTTTTATTGTCCTCTTGGTGGATATAACGGGATCTTTAAACCAGTAATTTGCCAATTTTTGGTAACATGTTTCCATGTGTAAAGATTTGTTGCGAGATAATGTTTCCGACTGGGGGACTATTGATTAAGCTGGTATGGCTGCTCGCGGGCATCGCGATGAACTATTGATAGTCCTTGTGCATGGCCTCACTAATTTGTATGATCATTCCTTCCGCAGCCTGTATATGTGTATATCCAAGGGAAGACTTGGTTAACACCAAAGGCCCTAGCTTGTAACTTTAATTATTACAAATGACGGGCTGCTTCCTTGTCATTATGATAGGTTGGGGATAGTCGCCCATAAATGTTGCTTTGTGGCATTCTGCAAAACGTGTAGCAGTATTTGTGAAAACTAGTAGATTTGGCGTCACAGCCAGAGTGCATTTTCTCTGCTACTACTCAACTGTGTGTCACCGCGAATTAAAAACGCATGGCAAATATCGTGCGTAAATAAATTGCAACCTTCTCCTTTTTAAAAAACATCGGTGACGCAGTGATTGAAGCGTTTTTGACTGCGACTAGTCTCACATTGGGATTACTCGTTCACAACTGTATATGATGCCTGTTTGCGCTTGTATGGTATCGACGTACGTAGCTGCTTTTGACAGTCGTGTCTCACAACCAGCTCAGCATTCTGTCTGAGACACCCCCCCCCCCCCAGGGTCCCNTCATTTTAAACAAAGATGAGTGGAATAGAGAGGTTTCGGTAAGGGCGTAACGGCTACGTCTTGAGCATGAAAATCCGGGTCACCCCGCCGGGGATCAAACCCTGTTCGTCTTACACCACCGCGGCCCCTCTATTAAGCAAATTCTTTGCCGTGTGAACAAGTTTTTTGTTGAAAATTATATATAGAAATCTTTAATTTAATTAATTTTACGTTTCTGACCCCTATTTGTAATGTTATACACATGGTTTCTAAAACCACAACACTAGAAGCGACTAAACTACCTAATCTTAATACTGTTTCGGCAGTTAATTTCCGGGTTGAAAAACTCTAATCTAGTTTATTAATGTGCACACATTTAAACATTAAACTCGTTTATTTAGCAGTTTCAGATATTTTCTTATTGTCTGTCCTCACACGGTTATCACTTTCACGAGTTTCTTGCGTATTGTGTAAAAATAATTAATCTAATGTAAAGACTACAGTAGGCTGCATTGTTATGTATCCAACTTCTCATTGAATGCAGAATGATACTTAAAGCTATGAAGAGAGGGAATACATCATGAGAATGTTATATTGTTCAAGGTACAGTTGTGTATATTCACACTGTAATTTTTGATGCAGGTTTTTCATATCAAGACTGCGGTTTTCACCACATTTATCTATAGTACTACGTGTGTATTTTTGTCACTAACAAAATAGCCAATTTCATTTATGATATCTGCAAATATCGTTTAAGCTCATCCTTGATCGTGTGTATCATATCACATTTGCCGTTCAGAGTTCCGTTTACATGCGCCATCGCACGAATCGTTAATCGCGTATGCATCATTCATTGATGTACCTATAACTTTCATGGTTACCGAGTTCTTTTTACTGGCTGCGCAAATTTTTGTGGCTGCGATTCGACAATTCTTTTGTGTGGAAATGTCGCTAACAATTACTTTCCTATTGCTTCTTATTTATTGCACTAAGCAGTAATACCATCAAGAGTGCGAGAATTTCCAAACTCGCAGCGAATTCGGTAGCACAGTACTTCAAAATGGACGATTATCGAAGAACCCCTGGGTACTCTGCGACTGGTACTTTGTGTTAGAGGGCATATTACAATGAATCATATAGCAGTACTCGAACTTAATAAATTATTGTACAAACCTCGAATTTACATTATAGTGGAGCTCGATATGTATACGGGGATTGTGTCAGCGTAATATGAATTACATAAATTTTAGTGTAGAGGTAATATATTTTTATCTTTTACAAACTAATATTTTCCCTGTCACTTGCCGTTTTTGACGTATGGCCAGGTCGGTTGTTATGTTTGTCCCAAACACTGCTAGTGATTTTGTGGTCACTGTTTGCTGGTGCTGACCCCCTCAATGCCGACCCCACAGTGGTGACTCCTCTTTGCTGCCTTCATACAGTACCGACATCGAGCAGTTCTGTTTAACAACCAGTCAGTTTTCTGTGATTGCAGCAATATATATCACTATCGAACCAGTCGAATACGAAGTTATGTTGTAATTGTCTCTGTATTGGGGTAGAGGGAAATCAGTTTGCACATATTTGCTAGACGAGTGCGTTCAGGCCGATGCGTATGTGTGTGCTATTTTAGACCCTACATGCAACGGTAACGTTCCGACGTACCTGTATGTATACCTTTATTTTTTTTACATGCATGGTCTTCAAAAGTATGGAAATGCTGACCAACTATGCTTATAACAGGGCTTAATGCCTACTTGCCTATATATCCTTGATTGCAGTCGGAATTGATGGATGTGATATGAATTTGGTGGTCATAGCTTCGTTGGGTGGGAAACGTCTGGCAACCATGCTTATAAGAGGTCTTAAGGTGTCCTTGTCCCTACTACTCTGTTTGTTTTCTGAAGTGAGGCCTATGATATGAATTTAATGACTATAGCCTCGGTGGATGGGAAACGATAACCAACTATGCTTATACGAGGGCTTAGAGTGTACTTGCACTACCATCCTGTTCGTTGTCGGCGTTATGTCTATGTTACGAATTTGACGACTATAGCTACGGTGGATGGGAAATGGGGGTCGACTATGCTTATAAGATGCCTTAAAGTTTACTTGACCCTACCACCCTGTTATTATTCAGAGGAGATGTTTATGATATGGATTTGATGCTTATAGCTTCGGTGGGTGGGAAATGGTTGGGAAACTATGCTTATAAGTGGGTCTAGAGCGTGCTTGACCCTGCGACCCTCTTCGCCATCGGTGGCGATGACTATGTTATGAGTTTGGTGACTATCTTAAACGGTTCGGAAATTACAACCAACTATGCTTATAAATGGGTTTGTCCTACTTGCCCTGTGGTCTTTTTCGTCGTGGGGGATAATACCTATGTTATGAATTTGGTGGCTGTATATTAAATGGTTCGGAAATTACAGCCACCTTTGCTTATAAATAGGTTTAGAGCATATTTGATCCCGCTCCCCTTTTCGCGGTCGATGGTGATGCCTATGTTATGAATTTGGTGGCTGTATCCTTAACAGTTCGGAAATTACAGCCAGCTATGCTCCTAAGAAGTTTTAAGCCATACTTGCCCCTTTCGGCCCTTTTCTTTGTAGGGGTGATGCTTATGTTGTGAATTTGTTGACTTTACCATAAACTGTTCATTAATTACAGTCAACTATGTTTATACGTAGGCTTAGGGCACAGGTGAACTTGCGGCCCTTTTCGTTGTCAGGGGTGATGCCTATAGTATGAATTTGGTGGCTGTATCTTAAATGGTTGGGAAATTACAGCCAACTATGCTTATAAGTAGGCTTAGGGCATTCTTGACCCTGCGGCCCTTTTCGTCGTTGCGGGTGATGCCTATCTAATGAAGAGAGAGCATGAGAAAATAAAGGAGATCGGGAGGACTCTGAGAAAACCCCACGCTCTGAATACAAGAGCGTGAAGTGGTTACGTCTGTTAGAACTCTGAGAAAAACCCCACATAGAATGCAAGAGCGTGAGAAAATAAATGAAATTGGGAGGACTCTGAGAAAGCCCCCAATTGGAATGCAAGATCGTGAAGTGGGGACATCTAAGATGGTCGCCATTGTCCAGGAATCATAGAGCGGGAGACATAATCCAAGATGCCCGCTAACTTGTTGTCTTGCCCCCGTTCACGCATCAATCGTGCGAAGGAACATTTTCCTACTGGTCATGTGGCCCAGAGTTTCACATAATGCGACAGTAATCGTGTACGTCAGTTAATTGCTTTTTGTGGAGATTCGAAGCGAAAGGCTTACGAACTTACGAAGTATAACAACCATACTCACTAATATAACCAATCTTTCATCAAGAACTGAGTAGTCAAAATTAGGTAAGGTACTGTTGATATTCCAGTTTTATTTTAGTACCATGTAGTTTTGAAGAATCAATCGTTTGAAACTGTTCACAGAGTACCAGGTAATGATATATAATTATTGATTTTACCATCTGTGTAGAAATAAGTTTTTTCTTTAACTCGACAGTGAGTGCTCAGAGGAACTTGAATAGCAAAGTGGGACTCGCCAAAATGTTATTGTTGCAATTGCGGAAATTTTTATTCGACTACCTGCGCATGTTGAAATTTTACTTTTCATTTCTGTAGTTGTTATCCGTGACTTAAATTTGCTTTCAATTATGTACGACTGACTTTGCCGCAATTGCATTTTGAATTTCTGTGAACGAGGAAAGTGAGGAGATTTCGAGGAATACAAGCTTGGGCGCGCCGACGATAATGCTCATTGGCAAGGTCGAACGTATCACTGTGAAAAAATCCAGTATTATTCTAAAGACACCTGATTGACGTAGATGATTACAGTAGATGATTGATGCCCATTGCATTTTTCTTGATTCAGGCATTATTTTTCCGAGCGTTGCCTTCCCCCTTCAAGTTTTCTGCGTTACATAACTTGCGCTTCAACTTTTAGTCTATCAAGTGTGTTGCTCACCTTGGTCCGGGTCTGTGTTACGCCATCAACGACGTTACGCGACTACGCCAGTGACACCAAGCCTGGGTTCAGAAGAAAATGATGAGAAAAATTGGCACTCCAGTAATTTATTAAAACTGCGATAGCTTGGCAAATTCAGGAGCGAGTTGAATTTTTGTTAAAGCGTGTGATAATTTGTCAGGATTTTAGCTGGCCAGCCCACAGAAATTTTATACGATTTGGGTAGTACACGTCTCGCAGTTTTAACTTCTAGATTCCCTCTTTTTGTCGAGGTATTTAAAAGGGCAGAGTGACTTGATCTCGGCCACTCTGTAATTCCGCCGGCGAGCGTCTGTGACGTAAAAGTTGACCCCACTCGCATCACTCCGTGAGTTTCAACTCTTGACGGCTTGCCTACAGTTGTAGCTCTAGTCCACGGCTTTACAGTGGGCGACATTTTTTATTTATGGGACGATTTTAAATACTTTGTTATCCCAAACCGATCCCTCTTCATCTCTATCGCTAGAAATTCGATTTCGTGAATGGACTGAAGAAAAGCTACGATCTCGACATCAAGCGGGTTCTGGCCCCTATTGGGCAGATATAAAGATTTTAAGAACTGCTCAACTTACGTGAATAAGGCTTGATTACGAATGATATTAGAGCAACATTACACGTCCGAAAACTATGCGCTTTATAAAGTGTTAAAACAATATTTCTTTTTCAGGACGATTTTTAGGCACGAAAACTTTTGCGTTGTATATTCAAGTAGTACAGTGCAGAGTTCCTGTACTGTAGACATTCCATAACATTAAAGGCTCCCTCACTGAAAGTCTAAAAAATGCCAGTTGTAGAAGAAAAAAAAACAACACTGCACGCCAGTTTAGTGGTTTGCGCGTAGAGGCTATTGAGGCAGGTGACGCGCGTTCTGGGTTCGCTCGTAGCGCTTTCGTTCTTCCGGTATTGGACATGTAAAATACATCCTGGCAAGCGATACCCTGTAGCGTTTTGGCTATGACTCTCAGGTTTGTTCCCGTTTTTAGTGTTGAGGTACACAGTATAAATCAAGTAAAAAAATATGAACATTTGACGCATCTATGGTGATAACATTTTGCTAGATCTCTAAATGGTTCTTTTTAAGATTTTCAGATAATTGTTCTATACTTGACTTCATAAATTTCCAAGTATCTAAAAATGTTAATTCTAAATCATTTTTAATTTTCTTTCTAAACGAAATATATTTTTCTTCATTATTAGGTACTAAATTTATATTTTCAATATTTTTTCCTAATTCTTTAATAAATAAACGAGCATCATAGAATTATAAAAATGTTGGATTTTGATAATTTGTAATCATGATCTTTAACTTTTTGTAGATTAATTTTTATACTTTTAAACGAATATTTTAATTTCTGTTTATAATTTTTTAATAAAACTTTTTGGTTTTTATTTAATTTATCTTCTGCATCAAGTGTTAAATAAAATTCTGTTTTATTTTTTAAATCATATATATTTTTCTACATTTTTGGGTGCACTTTCTAATTTTTTTTTGCAAATTTTGCATATAGTTGCATTGTTAAATTCTTCTAGTTCTTTACTAGGTAATTTTATTATATTTACGTTATCATATATTGTTAATTTTCTAAAATTCTTTCCTTATTATTTCTACAAAAACTTTTGCTGCATCTTTACCAATATATTCTACAGCTTTTTTATAATCACCATTTGAATATTTTATATAATAAGAAAAACTTTCTGGTTCATGTTTTTGATTTTTCGTTATATAAGATTTTTCTGCATTTGGTTAACAAGTGTTTATATTTTTAATAAACATTCAAAATCAGCATAAATAACAAAATTATCTTTTAATGAACGATTATAATTTTTAAAATATAATTTGTCATTAAATTTTGGCAATTATATTTTTTTCAGCTTTATTTGTTAAACAATAGTCTTAGTGTACATTTAATTTTTCTTTAGAATAATATTTTTTAAAACATCTGTCACAAGAGGAAATTTTTCCATTATAATTGCTATTTGGTGATGAAATTAATTATGATAATTCTTTAATTCAACAATAATAAATATAATGATTAGTGAAGTATAATAACTTTATATGTTTATCTATCTTTCTTTCTGTTATCTGTAAAGGATAAAATATTATATTTGTAACCATAACAATTTATATTTACAAAAATATTAGATTCCTTCTCAAATTTGGGTATATTTGTTATTTTCATTGGCATTTCATAATTTTATGCTGTTTTATGTATTTTGTACAAATTTTTTTATATATTAGAAATTCTATTGACATGATTTGTTGCTGGTTACAAATCGGATTTTATAGAATATAGAAAACATTTATCATCATTATTATTGACATTAATACAAGTTTTTTTATTTTTTATTTTATATGGTAATTCTATATAATGAAGTATTTGGTGGATTATATTTATTAATATGTAGTTATTGTAAACTAAGAATATTAGATATTGTCCAACCAGATTATCTTCTTTGAAGCACAGACTTTTGTATTAGTAATTCTGTTTTTGCTTTTTTACAAAATTGTATAATATCTTTTTCATTTGATATTGTATACTTAATAGATTGAAATTCGAACTCTTGTAATTCATTATTAATTATCAAGTGAAAATTAGCTGTTGTTATAATATTGGCATTTAGTCCCTTGCGTTATTTAATTACATTCTTTATTATATCACATACTTTTGGGTTTTGATGAATTAATAAAATTATTAGGTTATAATGATTTATTTTCTATATCATATGTTTGTATTATATTATTTAAGGCCTTGTATGCCATATAAGTTTTGCTTACTTTTCTATTTAAATTATATATATATATATATTATTAGAGAACGGAAATATATTTTTAAAATATTTTTCATCTGGTTTGTATTCTTTTGTAATTTCAGCATTAGCAAAAGGTTAATATTTAAAATTTTGTTGACTTTATTTTATTTATAGCATTAATGTGATCTTTATTTTTCAATTTGTGTGTATTTTTTATATTTAAAGATTTAGCCATCTTATAAAATTCTTTAATTTCACTAACTTTATTATCATGTTTTTTTAATTTCCTTACGTAAATCATTCTTCTTAAACTCGTGTAAATTTTTAATATTTAAAGTTTTATGTTTTTTTATAATAAAATTTTATTTTTTTAGAAAAAAACATAAATCTTTAAATATTAAAAATTTACCCAAATAAATTTTATTTTTCTGAAAGAAATTTACTTATTGTTACCAATTATTAGTTAAAATATAAAAGGTTACTAAATAAATAGTTTATAAATTTCTTAGTAAAATTTAGCTTCTTATAAATAATGGCAATTCTGGATATGAAAAAAATTCTTTAGTATACAATAATAAGAAAACTTAATTTATGTTGGATGATAAAAATAATCCTTGGTTTAAATCTAAAGACATTTGTGATATTTTACAATATTAAAATTCTATGAAAGCTGTTATTATCAAGTTAGACAAAAATATATTAATATTTATAACCATTTGAAGCATAAATTGTTATGCTTTTACTCATATACAAAATTTATCAATGAACCAGGTTTATTTCAGTTAATTATAAAATCTAAAATGAAAATGGCTCAAGATTTTCAAGATTTGGTTAATGAAAATGTTTTACAATCCATTTGAAAAACTGGGGAATGTGAACTAAATATTGAAATTACAAATTTATAAATATATAATAATAATTTTAAAGAAGTTAATACAATTAAAGATAATCATATATATAATTAAAAATAACTATATATAACTATAAAAGTAATAAAAGAAAAATTATTGAAATTGGTATACTAGGATTAGAAAACTAAATTTGTAATAATATGACAATAAGAAAAATTAAAAAAATTAATAATATGAAACCAAATATTGTTCTACAATTAAATTCCAAATCTAAGACCAAATTTTATACTATTAAAATTATTTGATACTGAAAATAGATATGATTATTATGTTATCAGAACACAAAGAAGAATTTTTAATATACGATTATATATAATTCAAGATATATATCAAAATTGTGAAGATATTTTAAAATTTGAATACAATACAAATTTTGTAAATTTATAGGAAAGAATTAAAGAAACGTTAAATATCACATCTCATGGAAGTTATTTCAGAATAAATAATAGTACAGAAAAATATTTATTAAATAGAACTAATTAACTTCACAATGAGAGGAATATTTATATATTTATAAAACATCATTATTTTTATTTATCCAACTATAATGGTAATTATCAAATCGTAACTATTAATCACGATAATTAGTTTTCAAAATGTCATATTCATAGAAATTACCTTGTATTGCTTTATCATTCATATCTTTTAAAATATAAATTGGTATATTATAATTTAAGACTTTTTTAATTTTGAATAATTCTGTTAACCAATTTGTTGTATAACTTTTATTCAAATATTATTTGTTTTCACATGATAAATTTTATCTGCTGGATTTTTTTTTTATATTTTTTCATTATTTTCAGAGAATAAATTTTTATTTAGTGTATTTTTCAATAAGTAAATTTTTACTTAAAGGATTTTTCAACATTTTTTTCATTTTTTTTTATTAACTTCAATTGATTTTATTTTAATAGTTCTGTGTTTTGTATTATTATTCTTTAATCAATTCATCAAAAATTTCAACCCATTTATAATTTCCATTCAAAGCACATTTTTTTCTAAATGTTATTTTTTAAAGTTCTATTAAATCTTTCTAAAACACTAGCTTTAAGTTCACTAAATGTTTAATATTGATAATATTATGTTTTTTCATTAATTCTTTAAATTTTGAATTATAAAGTTCTGAACCATTAGCTGTATGTAAATTATTAGGATATCTATTTTTGAAAATTGATTCAAAAGCTTTTATGATATTTTCACTAGATTTATCTTTAACTGGAATAGCAAAACCATATTTAGAAAAAACATCGATAATTTTCAATATATACATTTATCTCCTTTATTAATTTTTGAAATACCATACCATTTAATTTTCCAGAATTCATTTAATTTAAATCAGCTTGCCATAAATCATAAATTCCATATGAAATAACTTTTCGTATGGGACAATTTTTTCTATCTGGTTTATATAATTCATTAATCATAGCTTTACAAATTCTCAAATTTTCTTGTTTTAATGATGATTTTTTAGAACCAAATATAGTATAGAACATATATTTTTTTGTAATATTGTCCCTATATTTTGTATTCTCAATTTTTATATTATTTTTTAATGGTTACTCTTTTACACTCTAAACACCAAGTGTTATCCATTTATATAGAACAAATTTTTTATATTTCTTTAAAAACTATAAATATACAAATATTACTTTCAAAACTTTTAGCAATTTTAATTCCATAAACTAATTTAATTTATTTGATCACCATTTTGAATAGGAAATGGTTTTGAAAAATCAATATCATGACCTCTTCTAACAATTCGTAAAATCGATAAATCATAAATATTTTTACTAATTTTTAAGACTGCATTCGAAAATAAATGAAAAATTACTTAATCTGGTACATAATTAAAAATATTGATTATAGTTTCCAGTAGTTAATTTTCCAGTTTAAAATGTTTGTACTCTATTCTATTGCAAATATTCTACATTTACAGCATTAAGTGGAGCAATAGGATTTGCAATATTTGTGAATCTTTTATTTTCATTTGAATAATTTATATTTTTTAATATTAATTTTTAAAATAACGATTTGCCATAAATTTTCATTTATATATTTTTTGTTATTTTTATTACAAACTATTTATTATATTATACATTTTCCTATATTATTCAACAATTTTATTGTTATTTTAACTAATTCTTTTATTAATACTATTCATATATTGATCATTTAAATAAACTTACTCTGCTTTAAATTTATTAAGGTCATGATAAACTGTGTTTATGTCTATAGCACAATGATTAATTTTACTTGAAATATCAATAAACTTTTTATTCTTAACATTATACTCAAATTTTACTTCATTTTTAAAGCTATCAACATATTTATTTGTTACATAATCATTTAACTCAAATTTTACATCAGCATATTTTTGTTTAATTATTAGAATTATTATTTTAACATAACTATTTAATTTCGAATTTGCCTAAGTTTTTATTATCATAATAACTCAAAATATTTTTGTTATGTAATTACATATATCAGATTTCAAAGAATCATTATTTTTAAAATTATCAAATTTTTCACTGTTAGCATAACTATTCAATTATTTTTCTGAAGCGTAATTATTCATACTATATTTCATATAATGATCAGTTATCTTTGAATCAATTTTATCACAAATAAGATAATTTAACATTTTTGTGATATTCCTTTGTTCTTTCAGCAAAATCTTAAAATTAATAATTTATAATATAAATTTAACTCAGTTTTCAAAGCAACTTTTTAAATTGATAAAAATTTTTTTTTACATATATTTAGTCAAACTAGATTTTTTGAGCAAAGATTTTTACTAAATAAGAATTAAATTCATTTAATCTAGCTATAATGGCATCCAAATTAATATAATTTAAATTACATAATTTAATTAGTTAATATAATTCAATGATTTCTGATTATTATTATGGTTTTAATGTTCTTCAAAATCGTAAAATGTTTCATTTCTAACATATTGATTAAAATTTATATTTGGAATACAATTTTTTTATTCTATAATTATTTTGATATATGTATATATCCCAACAAGTGATGAATAGTTTTACAATAAATCTGTCATTTAATAATAGAGAAATTATTAAAGAAAAATGATATCCTTTAGGAAGTAAATGTAAATACTGTTAAGCATAAATGACCACACATAACAGAATCAACGTTTTGTATTCTATCATCATTATAATAAATCTGATAATTATTAATTTAATTAATTAATTAAATAGTAATATTTCCACCAAATGAACCAAAATAATAAATTTCATTATTAATTTTATCATAATTCGCCCAATGAGTACCAGGATTTGCTGTTATATCCAAACTAATATTGCACATTCATTTTTATTATTTTTATTTGGTAGTTCGTTAATAATATAAATATTACTTAAATTTTCTGTCTTTTTTTTACATAATTTTTAATATTAATATTTGATATTGTATATATTTCAAATTTCGTTTGGAATTTTTTTTAACACTGCCTTCACCAATTTTATTTCTATTGCTAAATTGTTTTTCTTTTGTTCTTCTAATTCTTGTTTATTTTTTCTAGTTTTTTAAAGACAATTATGAATACTTCTGGCTCCAGCTGCCAATCTTTCAAAAGCCCCTAAAACTGCCAATGCATTTGGTAAAAATCCACCAGTTTTAAAGCCAGATCCTGTTTTTCTTTCAATTTTTTTTTAATTATTTGTACTGATATGTATTTGTACTAATATGATTAGTAAAAAAATCGTTTAATTACTTTGGTTTTTTACTTTTCTTTTTAATTAGATTTTTGTTAAATATTTATTAATATCTAATTCTTTGAATTTATTAATAGGAATATCAATTATTACATTTTAAATCTTCATTTATGTATATGAAATTGTATTGTTATTTTTTAATTTTTTATATAAACGAATTTTACTTCTGCAACCTTATTTTTTTTTAGTAAACATAGTTCCACTTACATAAGCAGATGCAATTTTTGCATTAATTGGAGTTTATTTATCTAACATAAGTTCTTTAGTTTGTAAAATTTTATCAGCTTTTGTATATATTCTAAATCTTTATGATCTCTGTATCATGATATTAAATAATTCATTAATTCCTTTATGGCCTCTTTCTAATCTTTCATACAATGTTGTAAGAGTACTGCAATAACTATAACCAGGTAAATTCATTTTATGGTAAATTTAAATTATTTAAAGCCTTATTTTCCCCCCTATGATATTCAGAATTTAAAAAATTATATGGAGTGACATTTAAAACTCTTATTAGATAAGGAATTCTGGTAGGATAATTAACGACAAAATCAGAAATTGTATTATTTAACATATTCATAATACTAAATTTTCCATTATAATAATTTTTATTTCCAGCAATTTATTCACCATGAATAACTAGTTATCTACCAATTAATTTTTATACATTAGGGATACATAAATATTCTTTTGGTAAATTATTATATTATTAATTACTTCAACAGAATTTGGCTTTCTTGGTGAATAAATGTTTTCTGGTGTATTTGGTTCTGACCAAGAGGATGATCTTTTAATATATTTTTCATAAATTGGTTTAATATATTATTATGTTTCAAACTTTTTTAATATCATTTTTTATTTGGTTTATGATTTTGATATAATAAATTTATTTCTAAAGTTATTTGTGTGTAATTATCATAGTCATCATTAGTATATTTATTTTCAATTTCTGTGTTTATTTTTGTTAAAAAATTAGCAGGTCCATCTGTAAATTCATTCCCTTTTAAATTTTTAACCAATAATGTATTCTTATGTATTTTTAGTTGTGTACCACCAATGTAAAATTTTTGTCCAATACCAGTTAAACCAAATTTATCATTAATAACATTAATTTTTTGAGAAAAATCTTTACCAAGGTTAATTGTTAATTGCGTGATTCCAGATAAATAATCTTGTTAATCATAATTTAATATTTTTTTTCAAATGAAGTTTCTTCAGATGTTGGTGGATAGTTTAAATTTTTAATTCCAACAGAAACTAAATTTGCTATTAGTTTTTATTTTCTTCAGCTTCTTCAACTTTTTTACCAATATTTTTTAATTCGTTAATTAAAGGGAATTCTTTTTTTATTTTATTTTGGACTTCTGTTTTTTTTTTAATTTCTAAATTTTTCGATGAGTAATTTAATTCTCGATATTTGTTTTTTTGGATCTTTCATTTTTTATATATGTATATACTTTTCTACTATATAAATTAGTTTCAAAAACATTGAAAGTTATGAGAGACAAACTTTCCACCAACAGATCAAACTAAGAAAAATTGAAATATTTATAGTAATAGAATCAAGTTTGATATAAATATTGGTGATGGATTTTCTTTTCCAAAGGATGAGTATGTTTATGAAGTATTCAGATTAGAAAAAAGAGAGAGTTCTAGTTATTATCTTGAAAATCATAATATTGATGTAATATCAAATTTTTTTCCAGTTCAATTTGCTAGAGTTCAAATTTCAAAACATTGAGTTATAATTGAAGGATTTGATAATCCTGGTTTAACAACTAAAATGCATGCATTAATTTGTTCACCATCTGAACATTTTTATTAAGAAATGAGTGTTTGTAATAATAAATACCCTGCAAAATATTATATTAATAATACCAATCAAACAAATTAAATTGTTTAATCATTCAGATATTTGTTTGATTTTCTTAGAGATAACTATAAAATATATTTTATAGGTGGTTATAAAATATTTTTTTTTTTAGAAATTCATGATATAATAATTATTTGTTTATCAAACTAAAAAATCCGACAGAACTGTTGATAATAGTTATACTGATTCAGGAAAAGTGGTAATTCAAAGATTACAAATTATGTGGCCAATTATAGAATATGAAGAAAATACAGTAAATGCTTTAAAAGAAAAAATAATAAGAATCCAACAACGCATATTAGTTTCAATTATTGGAAATTTTTAGACAAATATGTTTCTCAAGGTACAAGAACATTAAATTTTGATATTACAGATCAATTTAATAATTTACATTTTGATATTCCTGGTTTTTGTATTTTTTGGTTATCAAACTAATAGAAAAAATCTTGCTGGGCAGTATGTGCACGCTTCTATGTTTGATCATTGTGATGTGAGAAATATTTCTGTTTTAAATGGAAGAAATAAAAATTTTCCAAAAGAAAATTGTAACTTATATTTTTATGCTGGATGTTTTCCATAAAATGTATTAAGCATATCACAATTTTAGAAATAATGAAACAAAAACTACTACAAGTTATACAAACAATGAACTTTATTATAAAACAACTTTTAATTCTGATGATGAATATAATTTTTAACCTTTCTTTGCTAGAAGACCATTATATATAATTGACTGTACTTCTAGAAAAACAACCATGGTTAAAGATCAAACTAATATTAAAATTAGTGTTGATTTGAATAAAAATATACAAATAGATACTACTGTATTTGTATTGTGATACTAATTAGTCAACGAAATACTACTTATAATAGATCAAAAGAAAATATTACTGAAGATGTAGTAATAAATGAATGAAGAATTTGCTGAAAATATTGTTTATATTGCACTTGGATTATTGGCAACACCTATTATTTTAAAAATTATGTCTATTTGTTAACATCTAAGAAAATATTAAATAATTTAGAAACCTGAAGTTGTATAATTGTAGATGTCATTAAGTGGAAAAAGTCAGTGAAACAGCAAAATGTATTGCTAGGTTTATAACTATACTTAGATTTATTTATAAATGTTTAATTCCAATGAATAAATATTTTTCTAAATTTTTACATTAAATGAATTAAACACAAATTTTGAATAAACTTAATAATATTAATAAAATATTTTTTAAAATAAGTTAAGTGAATTAGAACTTTGATGACGATATTTGATTACAAATATTGATTTTATTTGTAATATTAATTGCTATAAAATTATTAGTCAATTAGGTAATAATTTTAAAATGATTTTACCAAAAAAGATATTATAAGATTAATTCTGATGAATTTGAATTTTTAATTTGATTATATAATGGTAAAGATAACATTGATAAATTTAGAATTAAACATTAAATTAAATTCCATTTCTGATGGACAATTTAATTATATATATATATTTGATCTTATTTTTTCATAAAGTTAGAACTAACAGAGTTCACTATTTTGCCTCTCTACTTCACTCTGTAAGAGTTTTTCCTGTTCGCCACTAGAATGCATTGCAGTGAAAATTGTAATATTAACTATTTTGTGAAAAAAATAGAAAAATTAAAAAAATTAAAGTTTTTTTTTTTCAAAAACAAAGTATGTAAATTAAAAAAAAATTGGCTTAATTTGCGATAGATTTCTTTAAATTAACTATATAATAATTTAATTTCCATAAACTTTTCGTGAAAACCGTTCAAGGTTTTGAAATCGTATTATGTTGTAGAAAGAGTGGCCTTATTTCTGTATTAAATGAATGTGATTTCTATGCTCTGAGTGAGAGATATTCAGTTTTTCACAAAAATACCTCAATTCATCTTGAGCTCTTTTCCCTTTCATACTTCAGTACATATAACCGAAAAAATATAAGAAAGGTTGTACAAAGATGCAAGATGAAGATAAATTGGAGTATTTTGCATTTTTTTGTAATCTCTTCAGAAATATTTAAATATATTTTAAAATAATATTTTAATAAAAATTTTTATATAATTTTTATTAGTTTTTTTAATATAATTTTTATTAATTTTTTTATTGCATTTTTTTTACTTTTTTCAGGATAATGAAAGGATATTTAAAAAATTATGTGGTAAATAACCACCACCCACTGGGTATCATACATTTTTTCATAAATATATTTAAATTTATATTTGTGTCAGTTTTTTGCCAATACGTCCCAGTTTATTTTATATAATTTGGTGCTGGCGGAGGCCCATGGTAATGCGGGTGAGGAGGAGGGGGAATGTTACTTACATCGAAGAGGCGAGGTAACACGTGTCGCTAACAAATGTTATCAACATTCTTTGATCTTTACCGACTTCCAGCGGGTAACATAATTCTTGTAGCAAACATGGTAATTCTGTTGCTAACACAGCTTGTTGGCAACAGATACAGAGGCGGTTTTCAAAATGTTACTAATTGTTACCAACATGTGTTACTAACACAAGGTGTAAACGCGGCTTAAGCAGTACATAACTTCCGAGCGACAACATTGTTATTTTTTTTTTTTTTTGCCATTTGAATTGTCAAAACCACGTTGCTTAGAATGTTGGCTCATTTTTATACATGCATGTTTTGAAATGTTTCTACACTTTCTCTAAACAAGTTTTAATACAACTGGGATATATTAAAACTACGCTAGAAATGTGTGTATACATGTATTAGGCACGAGTCTGTCGAAAAAAAACTTGCCCTCGGTAGATCGCCGTTTGTGGCACCTACCGAAGATGGATTACATGTCTGTCTTGTTAGGGTATTGGATAATGAATGAAACACATATTTCGATGTATCCTTGTGTCAGAGGCGATCGCACACATGCCCGAAGGAATTGTTTAGAAATAGCTTGGCGAACTACACTGAAGAGCCAAAAAAACTGGTACACCTGCTTAATATCGTGTAAGGCCCCCGCGAGCACGCAGAAGTGCCGCAAGACGGCGTGGCATGGACTTGACTAATGTCTGAAGGTATGCAATAGGCATTGAAATCTGCGCCAATTTCAGAAAGGGTTGCGCGTCTTGTCACATTTAATGATTCTCGTCAGTCGTCGTTTGTCTCGTTCGTTCACGATCTTTTTCCGGCCTCAGCGATGTCGAAGATTTGATGTTTTACCGGATTCCCGATATTCACGGCACACTCGTGAAATGGTCGTACGCGAACATCCAAATGTTATCGCTACCTCGGAGATGCTATCTCCCATCTCTCGTGCGCCGACTATGACACCACGTTCAAATTCACTTAAATCTTGATAACCTGCCATTGTAGCAGCAGTAACCGATCTAGCAAATTTGCCGACGCTTTTTGTCTTATATAGGCGCTGCCGACCGCATCGCGTTACTCTGATTGGTTACATACCTCTGTTATTTGCATACGCACGCCTATACCAGTTTTTTTTGGCTCTTCAGTGTATTTGTCTGCTCCAGAGTAGCGCGACGACGCTGCTGGTTGCTTAAGTAACAGCATTGAAGNGAGGGACCCGGCTGCGGAGAAGCGGCGCGCGCGCTGTTTTCGTTCTGCACGCTAGTATTTGGAGCCCCATAACTTATTTTCTGGTGATCCGATTCTCTTAATTTTTTCTTCTCTCTATATCTGCCGCCTCGTTCTGCGGAAGTTAATGGTGGTTCTCGGTTTTGTGGCGGATTTAGACTCGGGTCCTTGCCCTTCTTTCGCGGCAAGACGCTGTTTCACAAGTTCAAAGCGCAGCTGCTTCGAAAATGTTCAGAGTATATCAGTGGTTGTTGCGTCAAAAGGAGGGCCCTTTCAAGCCCTTTTGATTGAGCTATCACTCGCGTCCGTGGCACTTGTAATTTCGGAGCAATGGCGCGAAATAATAAAAGTGCTGCAAATTGCGCAGAAATTTGTCTCAAATTCGATTACGCACCACCGGAAGCGATAAGGCGAACGTTATAAAACAATGTATTTAACATGTGTGGGCAACCTTGCTCCGTCGATCGGTACATGTGCACGGTCCGGCGTGCGTGCCGTGACTGTGTGGCGGGACGAGACGCGGTACAGGTTTTCGTGACGGCGAGTACGGCGCGCATTACCCCCTGAGCGTGCGAGAAAGACATGTAATCCATGTCAAAACACTATGTAACACGCTGTGTTGTAACATTACATCGATGTGCGAGTTAGTGTTGGGGACATGCGCAGACGACGAAAATCATGTGTCGTTGCGTCATCCCTTACGTCTGCCATTACGACCAGATCATCGTCGAGCACGTGCAACCTTCTGCCAAGAACAGGCGAGTCTATAACATGCATTGTGTTGTTCGTGTTGACGTCGGTGTTGCGGGTGGAGTTGGTGAGGTCCTCGTGGCCGTCACGCGGGCTGTCGCGTCGCCCCGGGACGGAAGTGGCTCGGGGCGCATATCGGATGATATCCGGTCGGCAGGCAGCACGCTCCGGCGGGCTTGCGGTGTGTACCCGGAACACGTTTCCGCCTGCCTGTCGGCCTGCGGTCTGCGCCGCACGTATTTGCCTTTGCTCCTCCAGAGCACCCCCGCCCACCCCTTCTCAGTTTTCTAGGGTTGATGTGGCGAACTATACAGCCAAATCATGGTTACTTACAACTTTTCTGAAGCCCTGCCAAGGTATACTTCCAGGATATCGCTCCACCTCATACAAACAGCTTAACCTAGTCTAGAAATTTACACCAAAGAGACGGCTCACCGTATTCGTGCGCACTCAGTGTAGTAATATATATTTTTCATAAGAACCATTTTTCTTACTAGGTATTACAATACACCTATTTTCTACCTGTTTTTATTTGTATTAATTAATGTAAAATATTATAAGCTACCGATTAAATATAAGTTAATGTTCAATTTATTAAAAAATAACGCATCTTTATGTTAGCATAAGTATAAAACATTTTTGATGCACGCCATATTTAGGAAATAACCAAACACGTCATGCATGAGGTGATTTTTCAAAGGTTTCATTAAAAAAGTGAGAAGAAACCGCGTATAGACCATATACTGAAGGTGAGGTGTGTGCCCTGCGCGGTTGCCTTCGAGCAGATGGTGGGCCTGTTGGGAATAAAAAAAGGGGGGGGGGGAAGGGAGAACTGCATGCACAGTATGCTATACCGTACACACGGCATGCATGCTCCCAGTTAGCAGCGAGTTAAGTTAGAAGTTCTAAGTCTTGACATTGTGTCGCATGTGATATGTTCATAACAAATCAAAACAATTCTTATACACGTTAGTACGTTTCTGGCATATTAATAATAGATCTAGGTACTTAACAACTTCACTTTTTCACTTTTATGACGCCGGAATAAAGTCATTAGGCCTACGGAAATGTAAATATTACAAATCGCGGAATGATACACACAGAGAGAAAAGTAGATCTTAACAAGGGCTCTTAAAATTGATCCATTTACCGCGAACTGCCTTTGTATATTCTGATACATCTAAAGTGGTTGACCACGTTTGGAAGGCCTGCTGTATGATTTACATTTCTGGCCGTTTTGTATCCAATGCATGCCGAGAGAACTTTATGTATTTGATTCTGCTCTTTTGTGCTCTCTGTCGAACGCCATGATTAATAGGGAATTGATTTTATTACAAACTGAAAATGCATCAAATTTTACAAATTAGTTATATTTTAAGACAGGCGCGTATTTAAATTTAAATTAAATTTATTTTAATTATTGATTTAGAATTTTTTGTCAATAACTGGTGTATACTCATTCTACGACGACTTGGCCGTGCGTAAAAGTCCGTGTGTAAACAGCTGTTTTGTTCGTTGCATGTGAATTTACTTAATTACACCATTGTCAGTTTTTTTTTTCTCAATAGAATAATCATTCGTCCAAATAGAGGAGGCACGAGTGCTAGAAATCACAATAAAGTGTTCTCTGAAATTAGCTCGAAAGATTATATAAATATAATAAAAATGATATATAATGGAGCTGATTTCGGAAGACAAACTTCGTGAGGTAATTCGGTATGCAGAATCAAGTAAGAAATAAACAGGACACTTTTTACGTAAATTTAATGTGTGTGAGAGAGATCGAGCCAGTCCACCCTTAATTAATTTACGGACATTTCGGTCGTTAATAGTTTAAATGAGATTGTAAAACCTAGAAATGACTTTTTTTTGCTATTATTTTCTCAGTTACTTTACTTTGGGACTGTTTCAGGTGATATTGTTTTCATTGCCTTGTGTGCAAAATTGCTGCTCGTGTTTAATGCAACATTCCATTTAATGATACATAATTCTGATGGGATTGCTCTGCCGACCAATGGGACTGGTTACACACAGTCGCTTGGATTTGGAAGATTGCGGACTCAAACACGGCCAGACGAAGGTAGTCCAGGTGGTTTGTTACTTAAGTCTTTCTCTCGACACAGTTAATTGGCAAAAATTGTTCTGAAAATAATTAATTTTAAATGTATAGCAGAATCAGCAACATCACTAGATGAAATGCATCTCCGCGAACGCTCAGTTTAACAAGATGCTACCGGATGACGAATTACTTGGCATTAGAAACCAGTACCTAGGAATAGTGTATATCACTGTGAAAGCAGTGCCATGTCACTGTAATATTAATGATAATTTCTGCAATTTTAGTGTAAGAAAGATTATTGTATCGTTTCCAGATTTTTCTGATTCGGCGCGATCATCGCCGTGTAAACGTAGAGAAACGGAAGTGCTAAATAGTTATTTACGTGCAGGGTTCTGGCAGAATGTACAGCTAACCCAGGGCTAGGGAAAAGAGGGGGGCGGGCTCACAGCTTTGACGAAGCGTGTTCCGCCTCGACCCCAGTCAAGGTTTATTCTACTCACGTTGGGAAACTCAATGTTTTTAGTTTGGCAATTAGAAATTTTCGCCGCCATGTAGCACTGGTATCGCATGTATACCGGATTTTTCCGTTTTGTATGTAAGTGCATGGGATAATTGCTGTTTTCAAAAAATTCATGTAATTGTGTAAAATCTTTCTGTTTGTGCTGTGTTAGAATCTATGTAAACAATAAAGTTTGTTCTTGGCACTAGAGTGGAATAAATATAACGAAGAGTCAGTTGTTAGAAAGTGTATCTAAATTATGAGAAAAATATTATATTAACAAACGCAAATGACAAATTGTGCTGCAGCCACGTGTTTAAACGATTCTCGCAGCACGCATGGAGTTATTTATCACCGTTTCCCAAACGATACACATTTAATTAAGGAATGGGAAAATAGGTGTAGAAATGAACATTAAGTACCCTCGTTTTGTAGTGTTCATTTTATAACTGACAAAGACTTTGAAGATGACATGGAGTAACAGACAGTTAGATTGACACTTGCCAGAAAAGAATACGGTTTTAAGGAAAACTGCAATTCAAAGTATCGTTTTCGATCATAATAATATAAAACCAATACCAGAATCAATTGCGGCTACCTGCGTTCAGAAGCCGCCAACCTCGTTCGCTTTAAGGAAAGGTAGAATAATTATTTTCATTATAGCGATTGACACAAATGACAATTTATCGCTTAAAGTAAACATTGCTGTTGTTTGAATAATATGATAGGAATAAAATATTATTTAAAATTATAAAATATGTTTCACTATTTGCAGATTTCAGCAGCGCGTTTGCATAATCCAATTTTGTTAAAAATTTGTTATAATTATTACAAATGTATATGTTAGTTTTTATGTTTCTGAAAGTAGGAACTTAAATGGTGGCACTTCTTTACAACACATTACAAAAGGCTGTGATTGTTTCGCTGCAAGCCAAATGCTTTAGAAACAGCACGTCTAGGCTGTTTACGTTAAAGTGAGCACTTTTGAGGCCCTAGTTATTTTTTTCCTTTCAGCTATTATTTGTGTAACCTATGTAAACTCCAGTACGCTGGCATCAAGTAACAAACAGCCCGGCACCGACGTGTTTTAGTACAAACGGCCTGATATGTTGGCTATGAGTGCGAGCTATTGATTTAATCATAAGTTTATCAAACTCTTAAAAAAATTTTTTGTGTCCATTGTACGTATTATTTTCACGGTTAGCTGTACCACGCTGACGTCACATCGGTCAGGTTGGGCGGGCCGCTTTCTCTCGGACTAAGAGCCAGCCCTGTATTATATAGCCCTGAAGCTAAATATCAAGAATCCGTGATGCGAATTTCTTTATTGCTCTTTAATTTCCAGCAAAGCGTAATCTCTGCATGGAAGAGACGGCGAGTAAAGGGTAGCAAAGTTCTTACCGGATGTTCTTGGAGGAGTCTTGTCTGAAAAACTAGAAATATGGTACTATATACCTTTTACAGGATGAAGACGTTGGCGCCTAGAATGAAAGGAACCCCATTTTTTTTTAATGTTTAGTTCGAAGACACTTTTATCTTATGGATAGTTCTCAGTTGGAACAAGCAGTAACACGTAGCATCATCTGAACTGGTGCCAAAATTCTATTCATGTCTTATTTCTATGGACATTTTCTAGCTTCTGTAAATTCTTTCCATTACTGCACGGTAGTAATTTAATTTTGAACGTCTAGTCTGCATGTGAATGTAGAAGAATATATATATATATA
>NQII01002144.1:181469-245824 GCA_002778355.1 Clitarchus hookeri
TCTCTCTCTCGTTCTCTCTCTCTCGTTCTCTCTCTCTCGTTCTCTCTCTCTCTCGTTCTCTCTCTCTCGTTCTCTCTCTCTCTCTCTCTCTCGTTCTCTCTCTCTCTCTCTCTCTCTCGTTCTCTCTCTCTCGTTCTCTCTCTCTCGTTCTCTCTCTCTCGTTCTCTCTCTCTATCTCGTTCTCTCCTCTCTGTGCAGTGTGCAATAAGCATTGACAGCCTAGAGCAGGGATTCTCGTGTAGCCATGAACTTTAATAGACGTTTGAGAGAAAAATTCTGTAATTACGTTGTGTTGTAAATTGTCTTCACTGTGAGTTTTCCACGGTTGCGTAGTCGTGTGTGTTCATCACTTCAAGAATATCTCACATTTTTTGTCTCATTAGATTGCCAATTTCTCTCGACAATAAACTACAGCTGATCTGCTGTAAACATTAACGTATCTTATGCTAATTTTTGCTTTCGTGCGTAATATAACTCTGAACTAACAGGATATATATGTAGTTGAAAATACTACAAACTATAAGATATTTACGTGATTGCCGCCTCATCAGATGTGGCCATAGTTAAGAGAACGACAGACATTCATTAACTTCTGTTTAGTGATGAAGGTTCTTAAAGGTTCCGAGCAACGTGGCCATCAAAACGCAAACGAATTCCTTTAGTAATACTTACCGTTGCTTGCAAATGTTTGTAGAAATTTTTTCAAAGATGATTTTTGGGTCAGAATTGTAGCAGTCTGAATCATCTGTGGGCGTTTACGCCAATGTGCCATGCTCGTGTAACGGAGGTTAGCTCCTAAATTCTGGTATGGCCCAAATTTTGACCACCGACTAGGTAGTCGGATATTATAGCTCGCCGTAATTGAACATTCCGTAGTTTGTAACCCTCCCGTGCACAACCGCCCGGAAGTTTTTATCAGATTCTTGTCCTTGGTTCATAGTTTGTGTGTTTAGTGATAATTCGTCAGTTATCTCACAGCTCTATTACTCACGTATACTTCTCACGAATACCGCGTCTACAAAAGGACAACTGAGTCACGCCTTACGTTCGCGTGACCTTGAGTAAGCGTCTTGTGGTCGCCAAGTCGCGTGTCTCGGAAGGTCAAAGGACACCTTTTTTTCCCCGAGCTTGTTTGGATCCAAGGAAAATCTGCTGAGCTGATACAGGCACACGTGTAGACATGACATCACGTGGGTCGTTTGATTTCTGGGTGTCTAGGTCAGTGTGTTCAGAACATTCCCGAAGTGGTCATGTTTTTTTTTTGGATTACGTTCAGCGTGCATGTGGTTGTGAATCGTTTGCCAAAATCTCATTTATCACACCAGTATTTGTAATGTGAAGAATATGTCATAGTAGGCTAGCCATTAGATCACCAGTACTGTATATACCTATTTCCACTAAATAGAGCGCACCTCTGTCCTGCTCTTCGTTCGTTCCCGTTTGGAAAGAAAAATTATAAAAATGTTGTTAAAGTTTTACAGTGCTGATCAACAACTCGAGGTGAAGTGTACAAATTACACAAGCGTAACACAGTTTTACCAACAGAAACGTACATAAAACAACATTTACATGGAACTGTAACTTACGTAAAAAAAAATCACAAAAGACGAGTCATTGTGATGCAGCTAACAAACTATCTCGTAACACATTTTTAAATGTTAACATTTTCACGGGCTATTATGCAGAATTAGAACCTGCAATTCGACATGCTAATACAGTTTGCGTAAAGTAATGTTTGATAAGAGAAATAAATTTAATCGTGTTTTTATAAGCATCCACGTGAACAAAGTTGTGTGCATCTTTTGGTATAGTTATTATTTTAGTGAATCATGGCACACCTCTCTTTCATTTTCCTCTCATATTAAGTTACTCTCAGGCATACTGTAAGCGCTCCAAGTGCTGCAGGCTCGGCTGTGTACAAACTGTTACAAAATTATTCGGCGCGCATCGGAAAACGCGCAACTGATTATTCAAAGACAAATGTTTTTAGCACGGCATCAGGCTGCGCGCGCATATACCTACCCCCTCGCCGGTCGCAACCCTCTCCCCGTAAATTTTCCCCGCCATTGGTTGTGGCGTTAACAGTACTTGCGTACGGAAGGATGAAGTGTAGAGCCGATGTAACTACCACCGACCGAGCGAGGTGGCGCAATTGTAAGCCACGAGTGTCGCATTCGGGAGGTCACAGATTCGATTCTCGGTCCGGCCATCCTGGTTTCGGTTTTCCACGGTCTTTCGAAATCTCTCGAGGTGAATACTGGGATAGTTCCTTACCACATGCCTTGGCCAATTCTTTCCACCTTCCTGCTTGTCTGGGAAACTTGTGCCATCTCCAAATTACCTTACTGTCTACATGACGTTATAGTAGGAGACCTGGCGAAAATTTTAAGGTAGGTATTTGAGGCTCAGTGAAATTTGTGTAACACTTCTGTTCCAATGTCTGAATAGAGAATCGAACACCTGGCTGAGGGGTTGTTGGACCTAACCAACCCGTAAATTTTTGAATTTGCAAAAAAAAAAAAATCTTGAGGCACGTTGAAATTTTAATACCTTTAAATTTAACATTTAATTAAACAAAATAAAAAAAAGGCCAGATCATTTGGTCGGGTTTAAAAAGTTGCCAGGCGGTTTCAAAATAGTATTTCATGAATATTGAAAAATATATTTGAGGCACGCTGAAATTTACACTGAATAATCATTGTACCCAGGAAATGATATGTATAAAAAGAGAGGCCATTCTGATGGGTTTTTATACCTGCCAGGTGACAGAGAATGTGGTACGTGAGTGCGTGTAAGCAGCGTTATGGGTAGGCTTGAGTGTGAGAGAGAGCGTATATCGGCGGCCAGCTAGAATGAAACTTTCTGCGTTGTGGTTGGCCGTCTGAGAGATCACATGACTCAGGGGACACGTGCAGTTGTAAGAAACATTTTGGAGTAGTTAAAAAATTTCCATTCGTAGCAATTTATTTTGTTTCTTAGAATGTTTGCATTTATTTTAAATGAATGAAAGAGATAAGATGTATCTGTATTGATACGCGATATAACGTAATAAATAAATTCTGTTTTTTTTTCTTGTTTGTTCTCCGACTAACCCTCTGGTTGTGTTTATTTGTATTTAATTGTATTTTTATTTATTATAACAAAATAAGTTGTGATTGACGGTCTTGAGGGCAGATATAATAAAAAACAATGTTTGCAACATTAATGGAATTGTGGTTTTGTAACGGAGTAACAAAAATAATTAATACTACAAAAAAATTACATAAAAATATTATGTTAACGAAAACATTACAGTGGTATAAAATTATATATTTTTGTTTTTATTCATTGTCAGCATTTGTTGTTTCTTCGTTAACGGAATAGTCTTCGTCAGAGCTTAACTACTCTTCTTCCTCCGGCTCTCGTTCATTCTCTGCAAAGACACAAACATTTGTATTCAATGAATAATAAAATAATTTTTTGATGTACCTGTAACATTTTTATCGGTGTTCTCGCGACTTTTTATTTATAATCGCATCTAATACTAATTGCGGCATACAATCTAATGAAAATCGAATTGATTGTCCTGTCGTTGGCACCCATTTCTTTCAGGCGTTAAACTACTTGGGTAACGCAAATGTGCATTCCGCCAAATACTTGTAATATATTGAGCTCTCAAGAGCTGGTGATGTAATTCAACTTTGCATGGTGGCAAAGTGGAGGGATCACAATTTTTTAAAGCTTTTATAAAAGAATCTTCTTCGCTGTTAGCTTTGTAAGTTCAGCAGAACTTTTGAAATCGCGCTGTATCTATATGTGTAATATATAATTAATATTAAAATAAACTAATCACAATATTTAGTTAGTAGATCAAGCCTTACTTAATAACTAATAATATAATTTTTTTGAATATTAAAAATCCATATTATTTAAACTAAGACTTGCAAATATATTTTCAAGAAAATATGTTAAATACATTTCCTATATTTTACCGAATATAGAAAATAATTATTTTTAAACTTACATTTTTGAAAGTTGTATATTTTATTTAATTTCCACAATAATTTAATGTTTTGCGTATTTCCGGTTTAACATTTTTCATTCTATGTATTGAGGTGCTAAATCCGTAGCCGACTAGATGCTACATCTATTGAATCAAGATATACAATACGAAAGCCGAAAATAAACGAAATAATAACAATATATATAAATATATATACTATTGTACTATATATAGTGTTTTCGTGCATCTTATATACTGGATTTATCCTAGTTAGAGGCTCTGAGTGTGTTACGTATTTATTAATATATTATACATACTAGCATGTAATATTGTACTATACCTAATGAAGAAGGTACTCAGGCATTCTTGAAGCGTTTTCGTAGCAATACTTCTTTATCAACGCGAGGAAATTTGTATAGCAGTGGGTGTGATAACCCTCCTCAGAATTAACCCTAGACGGTAGAACAATGTCATTATATTTTAACCCTTATTTTTGCCGAATTTAACCCATATTTTTGCCGAATTTGCAGCACTTAACTGCTCTTTTCTAGGGGTTTTCACTGAACTTGATTTTCACCACTTTTTATACATATAACACAAACTGATTTGTTTCTTTCCATGATTTATATATATATATATGTACATATATACATTGGCTCACATTAATATTTGGCCACCTATGATAATCGCAGTTTCATGGCCTTATGCTGCATTAGAAATTAAGATAAACATAAATCATATTGCACAATCATTCTTGTGTGCTTTAAATGAAATATAGCGGTAGCCAATAACGGAAATAAGCAATGCAACTTAACAAACAAAATAATTTTGTCATCCCATGCTGCATAAGTACGCTACTTTAATATTCGGCCATAATCATTCAAACACAAAAACATAATCCTTCTTTTCAAACTAAACAAACAGCCTCTAGTACATGGTAGAATAGCCATTCTGTTTAATTAGTTATCGCAGGCGTTGTGGCATATTAGCAATTATATTCCTGGTACATTCGGAGCCAATCTTATTCCATCATTCCTTGAACCGTTTCTCTAATTCTTTTGTGGACCTAATTTTTGTAGTACGCATTCTTCTTTTGAGTTCATCCCACATATTTTCTATGGGATTCAGGTCGGGTGGTTGAGAAGGTGTGACTTTGGGACAGTTATACAAAAGCCAGCTCTTGACAATGTATGACTTGTGTTTTGGATCATTATCTTGGTAGAACTTTAACGTGTTCCTAATGCCCAGATTATCATCCCTATTGTGTAGGTTTGCTGTCAGGGTGTTGAGATGGTCTTCCTTTTTCATTGTTCCATCGACACGTACAGCCTCTCCAGCACCTACTGTAGATAAACAGCCCCAGATCATAATACTACCTCCACTGTGTTTCACAGTAGGTTGTAAGTTCCCAGGTTTTACCTCCTCATTTAGCTTGCGCCNTAATACTACCTCCACTGTGTTTCACAGTAGGTTGTAAGTTCCCAGGTTTTACCTCCTCATTTAGCTTGCGCCATACTGTTACCCTGTCATCAGAACCTCAAACATTCAATTTCGTCTCATCAGCAAAAATAACATCATTCCACCAACTTACATCTTTGTCAGCGTGGTCTTTTGCGAACTTAAGTCGTTACTTCCATTTGCCTCGTTAATGAAAGACTTTTTTCTACATACCCTGCTATTATATCCTGCTCTTCTGATAACTCGTCGTATGGTTTCTGGATGGACGTTCTTTCCGCATTCATTGAGGACCTCCGTGGTAAGTTTGCAAGCACTAATTTTCGGATATTTATATGTTTTCCTGATTACTGGACGTTCTTCTTTTTCGCTTAGTTTTTTTGGCTGTTCTTTTTGAGGTACAGAATCTACTCTGTCTTCCTTCTTAAACATTCTTATGATGTCTCCGACAGTGGACCTCGGCAGATTCAAGTGCTCCGCAATTTCTCGTTGAGATTTCTTATTTGAATGACGAAAAATTACCGGCTGCCGCTGTTCAAACGTTGTATTCTTGCCCCTATGTCCCATTTGCCTGACGGACGCAGCCAATAGAGCTACCCAATACAACCTCTCAGCACAGAGAGCGCGCAGGGAATGACACGAGGTATGAACGCAATGTGCATCATCTCTGTGCCACGCGTCCACCACAACTGGCCGAATATTAAAGTGACGTACTAATGCAGGACGCGAGGACAAAATATTGTGTTTCATTAACTTGCACTGCTCATATCAGTTATTGGTTACCATTGCATTTCATTTGAAGCACACAAGAACGATTGTGCGATATGTTTATCTTCATTTATAATGTAACATAAGGCCATGGAACTGCGATAATCATCGATGGCCGAATATTAATGTGAGCGACTGTATATACACAATTCGTATTATAAATATAGTGAAATAACTTAATAATGCAAAGAAAATAGAAACACTGTGGTTCGACGTGTTTAACTACGAATGAGCGTCTTTTAACTACTCCAAATTTCCCTTGCAACTGCACGTTTACCCTGAGTAATGTGCTCTCTCAGACGGCCAATCACAACGCAGAACGTTTCATTCTAGCTTGCCCTCTCTCACACTCAAACCTACCCATAACGCAGCTTACTCGCACTCACGTACAACATTATCTATCATCTGGCAGGTGNCTCTCTCACACTCAAACCTACCCATAACGCAGCTTACTCGCACTCACGTACAACATTATCTATCATCTGGCAGGTGTAAGAACCCATCAGAATGGCCTCTCTTTTTATACATATCATTTCCTGGGTACAATGATTATTCCGTGTAAATCTCAGCGTGCCTATAATATATTTTTCAACATTCATGAAATACTATTTTGAAACCGACTGGCAACATTTTAAACCCGACCAATATTCTGGATTTTTGTAATTTTGTTTAATTAAATGTTAAATTAAAAGGTATTAAAATTTAAAAGTGCCGCAAGGATTTTTTTTGCAAATAAATTTTTGCAAAATCAAAAATTCACGGGTTGGCTAGGTCTGACAACCCCTCAGCCAGGTGTCCGATTCTCTATCCAGACATTGGACAGGAAGTGTTAAACAAATTTTCACAGTGCCTCAAATGCCTATCCTAAAATGTTCGCCAGCTCTCGGACTATTAAGCCCTGCCTACCGTATTACCCGCCGAGTGACGGGCTTTTAACAAGGGACCTGCAGGCGCCCTTTATTCTTGAAGAGTAAACGGCAAGACCTCGAGAAAACCCGCCGGGGAGCGGGAACATCCACCGCGTTTATAACCTGCGAAAATCTGTGCGGACCCCGCCAGTAATCGAATCCGGGTTGCCGTGAACAGTCGATGCAGCGACTTTCTGCAGTAGATAGGACATCCTCTTCCTCGCACATCTGGAAACCAACTGCAGTTAGTACACTATAGGTGGTGGTCCATTTTTTTATATAACCTGCTCTATTTTTTCTTTCTGTCTATTGCGCATTCTTTCGTCAAATGTGCAAAAAAAAACATATTTGTACAATTAGAAACTTTAGCAATAAGCGCTAGACTTTTGAATTAACCAGAAAGGAGCAGTAGGCTAAAATATTTTGTGTATGGAACAGCGACTACCTTGACAAATGAACTTCTTTAAAATCTTGCACCTCTTCGACCTCTTGGGAAATATCACTTATTTCAGGAACCTATCCTTACTCATTTTCTGCACGTGCCCCAGCCATTTTTGGTTATTCCCGTACCCTTCCATTAAGTCCGTAAATATTACGATTTCACACCTTTGAGTTTGGTATATAGTCTGTTTTAGATCATTAAAAAATGTTTTCCAAAACTACGAAAACTTGAACTGTTTTGTCATACGAGAGTTCTTTTGTAGAATTCTGCGAAAAGTACCACAAATACGTTTTGTAATTTCGGAGCTTATATTATACACTGAAGAGCCAAAAAAACTGGTATAGGCGTGCGTATGCAAATAACAGAGGTATGGAACCAATCAGAGTAACGCGATGCGGTTAGCAGCTAGATCGGTTACTGCTGCTACAATGGCAGGTTATCAAGATTTAAGTGAGTTTGAACGTGGTGTTATAGTCGGCGCACGAGAGATGGGACATAGCATCTCCGAGGTAGCGATAACATTTGGACGTTCGCGTACGACCATTTCACGAGTGTACCGTGAATATCGGGAATCCGGTAAATCATCACATCTTCGACATCGCTGTGGCCTGAAAAAGATCGTGAAAGAACGGGACAAACTACGACTGGCGAGAATCATTAAACGTGACAGACGTGCAACCCTTCCTCAAATTGGCGCAAATTGGATTTGTGAACTGCCCTGCAGGATTCATGGTGTGAATTGCCTCCTGCATACCTTCAGACATTAGTCGAGTCCATGCTGCGTCGTCTTGCGGCACTTCTGTGTGCTCAGCGGGCCCTACACGATATTAGGCAAGTGTACCAGTTATTTTGGCTCTTCAGTGTATTTATCTTATTCGTATTGCTATTGGAAAGGGAAACTTGTTCTGTGTTTGTCATCACATAAAAAATTGTGCATACGGTGTATTTTCTGGTAACTTCATAGTTTTCGTTTTCTTCAACGACATAGTCGTATTCCGAGCAGAGCTGATGTAAATTCATGTTATGATTCTTGGAGTATCACCTGATTTTCTACAAATAACATTTTATTAATGTATAAATTGGCATTAATTTGTATCCTAGCAGTTCTCTGAATTTCCATTTCTTTATATATAGATATGCTGCGTTACTTTACACTGATGTACTTTTTATATAGCCTATGAATCACTTCAAAATGATTTTTAGTAGTCTTTCAACTTACATGTTCCTGATTTTTGTCACGTACCAATGTTNTGGAGTATCACCTGATTTTCTACAAATAACATTTTATTAATGTATAAATTGGCATTAATTTGTATCCTAGCAGTTTTCTGAATTTCCATTTCTTTATATATAGATATGCTGCGTTACTTTACACTGATGTACTTTTTATATAACCTATGAATCACTTCAAAATGATTTTTAGTAGTCTTTCAACTTACATGTTCCTGATTTTTGTCACGTACCAATGTTNCCTATGAATCACTTCAAAATGATTTTTAGTAGTCTTTCAACTTACATGTTCCTGATTTTTGTCACGTACCAATGTTCTTTGATTCTAAAATGAAAACACACTACCTGCTGTTTTCTCTGTTTGGGTAATATTTCAATATATTTTCATTTCATGACGTCAGTCCTAAACTATTTTCCAGTATCACCTCTCCTGATAATTTGGCTTAACCTCATCTCACTAGTAAGATGGCTGAATTCACTTGTAAATTTTTAGCAAAATATACAAGTGCACTTGACTGCTTTGTGGAACACTATATCATTATGCCATATTTATCTGTACTTATAACTAGTAAATTATTAGGCTTATGGTTTTGTAGAATAGGGCCCTGTATAGAAACCACAGTTTTGTGTTAGGGCTGTATGTTTAGGATGGTTATCTAGGGTGAAGACGTTCTTAATAAGACCCGTATTATTGACACTGTTGGGAAGGTGAGATTTCAGAATGTTAATGTAGAGTTTGTGGTCCATGGTACCGTCGATGAAATACAACTCCTCTACACAACTAGCACTCATATACCCCCAAATAAGTACATATGGAACCTACACCATGTTTCGTTGTAGGTGTGATATTTTTTTTGTGTATAGTTCACAGTTTGTTCTCCGCAAAACTATTGCTTGCCCATCTGATTTGAAAAGATTGAATTTACTTACATCGGTAAATACGACCGTCCTCCAGTACTCTCAGTTGTCGTTTGTATGTTCACTATCACTATCGCTTTGGTTTGTTCGTCTGGTTGATAGATAGTTTCCTTCCGTTCATTATATGTTATCCAGCTCAATGAAGCACATTTTGCATAGTTTGTGCTGTGACTTTAAACGTCAGCTGTAATCTTTGCAGCACGCAGTTTCGGGTGTACTTTAATTTACCTGACTATTTCACGTTTTTCTCTTTGCGTTAGGCTGGACAAGAGACCACTTCTTGCTTTCTTNAGCTGTAATCTTTGCAGCACGCAGTTTCGGGTGTACTTTAATTTACCTGACTATTTCACGTTTTTCTCTTTGCGTTGGGCTGGACAAGAGACCACTTCTTGCTTTGTTGTAATACGTTCTAATTTCATTAAATTTGTAGATACTGCTCTTAACTGTACTAATGGGCATGTTTGTTATTTTAGCTATATTGTTTTAAGGATTTATCTTTCGAGAACTCTTTACTGCGATTCGCATTTCTTATCCTGTTATATTCTTCATCTTTTGGCCCCATTTCACATCAAGACTGCCACAAAATATTTCACTGATGAAAACAAGCTGCCTTCTTCTTTCGCACATCACATGGAAGTGTCTACTGCGAATGAATCATGGCACTGTGGGGCCACGGTGGTGTATTGGTTAGACTACTCGCCTCCCACCTAGGCGAACCTGGTTTGATTCTCGGTGGGGTCGCTCCTGGATTTTCGCACTGGAAATCGTACCGGATAATGCCGCTGGTCGCCGGGTTTTCTCGGGGATCTCCAGTTTCCCCCGCCTTTTCATTCTGGTGCTGCTCCATACTCACCTCGCTTCACCCTAATCGGCTGTCAAGACCTCGTTGTTAAGATCGCCGCCTGGGTAGGCCTCCGAACGGTGTGCAGAGCTCCAACAGAAAATGTTTTATTAAAAAATTGCCCAACGTGTCTGAGTGAGTTCTGCTTACGAAAAGCATTTAAGAAACGTTACGCGTCTGTATACGTTTTTCAGGTTCTCCATTTCTCTCTAAAGCATGTTTTTCTGATACTGGGAATGGCTCAAACGGGTGTTTTCACTGTCTTTTTTAGACATAAAATTTACTGTACAAAACATGAAAGAAAGGAATATGGACGTGCATCAAACCTTTATTTTTATTATTACGTCATAAAATGGTAGGGTCTCTGCTGAAAGTCTCATAGAGGCGCGTTATCGACGGCAAAACTGCACGCTAGTTCAGTGCTTTGCGTGTAGAGACGATGAGAGAGTTGATGCGCATGCCTCGGTCGCCCGTAGAGCTACCACGCTTTTAGGCCTCAGACGTGCAAAATTCCTTCAACCAGGCGGCCACCTTCAGAGCAGCCCACGTCTCTTCACTCACTCACGGCACTGTGTTGCCTAGGCGAATACTTTTTTGACGTTAAAGTCAACACGCCTTATAAAGAAAGCATTTGGACGCGTCTAACAAATAAAACACTTATATTACCCAATAAAGTATATGATTTCATATTGTCCATTATGCAGTTACCAAAGTACACAGTGTGTCTTTCATGTGTCACACACATGTTAGTAATAATATAGTAGGACTTACACTCATTTGAAACAATAATTGATCACACTGAAGATGTCATCGCAGGGACACGTAAGTGGGCGCAGGTATAGGACATGGCAGCAGATATACAGACATAAAAATATTGTACCGCACCAAGCATGTATTGCAGGGGACCAACACTTGCAGGATGCACTTATTATAGTGTTGGCCATGGAGTCATATAGAGCTCGGATGTTCTCCTGAGTAAGATCCTGCCACAGCTGGTACAACTGACCCAAATCCGTCGTATTTGCCGATGGGCGAAGCTATGGGGACCTTGATGGCCAAGGAAGCATGTTGACATTACAAAGGTAGGCCAGATATACCCCTGCTGCTCGAGGCCGGCCATTATCCTGTTGTAAAACGTGGTTGTCAAGCTGCACCATGAAGGGGCGCGCACATTGTCGCAGAATTTCCTGAACGTATCGCCGTGCCATCAGGGTTCCTTAATCACCACAAGTGGGGTGCGGAAATCGTAGGAAATGGCACCCCACACCATGAGACCTCTTTTGGGGCAGTGTGCTGCTCTACAATGAATCGTGGGTCACGGTGCTGGCCAGGATGTCGGCAGTGTGCTGCTCTACAATGAATCGTGGGTCACGGCGCTGGCCAGGATGTCAGTACACTCAAATTCAGCGGTCGTCTGTGTCTAGAAAGAACCGTGATTCATCGCTGAACACCGCTTGTAATGGTAGATGTAAGAGATGCCGCGATGACAGATTCCGCTTTGCTAGCCGCCTGGATGTGGTTCTGGTAGACAGACGTATTCCCAGCTGCCGTGACATGTCCCTGGATGGTGCGCAACGACGCCCGTGGAGTGCTTACAGCCTGTCGCACGATGAAACAATCCTCCCTGCTTGTGATCTGTCCGGGCCGACCCGAGCCTTCTCGATGGGTATGTATACCCTCCTGTTCACACTGAGCTCAACACATACATAAAGTAGGCAGAACGGTTCAAGTGGCGAGCAATGCGCCGAAACATCCAATCTGCCGCTTGGATGCCAACGATGCAGTCTCTCTCAAACTCATCCAATTGGGCAGAGGCTTCTCGAATGCGCCGTCGGGGCATGCTGTGTGTTCACTGTGCTTGGTTCTGTGGCGCACACTACTACTAATGCCTTATTCTGTGTCATGCAGCTATGAATGATGGAGGGGCACGCATGCCCCCTAGTGGCACATCTGCGCAAGCAATCTGCATTAAACGCAAATAAGACACATGTCGAGCTATGGCAATACTTCGTTCTACTCGCGTAATTCGTTCATGATAATCAATTCTTCTTTGCAAATAGTGTATATCCAGAATAAAATAAGAATAAACTAAATAAGCAACTTTTTTTGTAACAAAATAAGTGTTTGGACATGCAGAAGAAAACAAATAAACATCCACAAATAACACAAACGTTCACTTCGATAGTTTATCTGATAGCAATTGGGTGCAATTACGGCCTGAAGGCGTTTTGGCATAGATTTTATGTAACTTTTTTTTTCTTTCTTTCTTTCTTTCTTTCTTTCTTACACCACAGGTTCTCTATCGGATTTAAATCCGAGGATTGAGGTGGAAATTCGAAGTACAGTTGCCGGCAGCTATCTGGCCGTGCGAGCTCCCTAGTCCTGTCTTGAGGGGTGTCCGGTACAGACTGGTCAATTGGCTGTGCGACAGCCGTCATGCGCCGACTATATACGAGCAGGACGGGAAGCATTCGCTGCACAGTTCTAGAGACAAAGTTTGCAAATTTAACATTATAACAATAACATGAGTTCTTATGCACACAGCTAATGAACCATACTGCAACATAGGTAACAATAAAGCACATAAACTTACAAAAAACAGCATCATTATTTTATATTTTATGTAAATGTTACATATAGACTTGTGTAAAAGGACTCAACAGAAAGTATTTATTCAGCATTTTGTCTTTCCTTTTTTTAGTTGGTAATGAGTATAAGTGTGCGTTAACAATATCCCGAGATAATTAATATATAGAAGCTCCAGAAAGTATGTAATTAATGATATGCAGTAAAATACATATGATTTCAGCTAAACTACATTACCAAATTATCTGTGAACTAAAATATATAAATATTAACAATCATGACAAATGAAATGAGATATAATAGTATTTTATACTATACGAAAATGATTGCAATATTTACAAAGTAGTGCTGTTGACTCAATATATGTTACAAATATCCTAACAAATGGCTTGGTCAGTGACGTCAGCCCACCGGTGCATACTGGGAGAATCTGATGATTTTGCACAAACTATCTCATTCCCCATAAGTTTCGTCTATTGTAATGCACAAAGTATGATTTGTTATTAGAAATGAAAGAATATTAAGTGGTTACACAAGCAACAGCAGTGTAAATGTCTTTTAAAACCCGATCATTGTCGCATATGAGCATTTCTCTCACACTAAAAAATAATGTGGTGCTAGTTTAAAAGAAGGGATTCAGCGGCATTGTACTCTTGTCAGAGTTCACAAATTTGATAATATAACATGCAAAATTGTTGCCAGGAATTATGCAGGCATGCTGGTTACCAGGAATGATACATCATTGATCTTAAGACAGGTTTTCGTTTACTGAGCTTTAATTTTTTCATTGGGCGACCATTCGCGTTCGTTAAAACTGGACCAGACAGATGGGAATATTGGCCTATTATTGACTGTTAGTGATACAGTTACAGATGAAGTAGGCGAATAAATATGGGCATTTCTCTGTAAACTTGGCAACAGTACTAAGAAAACTGTCTAGGCAACTTTTTTTCTTATATATCAAATAAATCTTATTCAGTGAATACATAACCACTTATTTAACAATAAACGGCAGATGAACCAAAAATATTTCTTTTATTTTAGAAAATATTGAGCATTTTCTAAAAAAAATCGATACAGGGGACTGTTGCCTATGGCAGGGGACTGTGTATATAAATTAAAAATACTATTGCAGTACCAAAATTAAACCGTTTTTATTATTATAGAAACTTTGGAGCTTAGGAATTAAGTAATTGAACAATAAAGATACAAATAAAATTAACAGTCTTTTATAATCTACTTACACGCAAATTGCAACTCTGAAATCTTAATATTAATTAGTATAATTAGTTATTACTTCAAAATATAGCATAAGTAGGTAAAGAAAATAATATCAAGAACTTGGTCTTATTGTTTTTCAAAAACATTTATAGGTGAATCAAATTTGTAGAACATTCTATGCCCTTTTAAAACTATATTTGGATTAGGGAGTTTCTGTATCACCTGGTCCATTGTAACATGTGCCACATCGTTTTGATCAAATCTAAATTTTTGGCCTTTATTATCACAGAGCTTTAGGAATGTGACACGGATTTCGCCATCTTCTTCATCAATCATGTCAATAACGCTCACATATCTATATTCTGTATTTCTAGAAAACAATTTGACGAGGATGTAATCACCAGTGTTAAATGCTTTTACTGCAGCAGAACTAGGTCCAGATTCATTCTCAGATTCTGAATCTGTGAAAACATCATCCACATTAAGTTTTGGCTTGTCTTCATAAATTATTTTTCCGATATTAAAGTGTAGACAACAATCATTGTCACAATTGAATTTGATTTTATACCCAAAGGATTATAGAATTTTCCAGCGACTTGACGCGATTTGAGGGTGCCGACAAACGATTTCACCTTGGTTACTTCTCGTTCGATTTCAGCACTCATTTCTTTAATTGCATCATCTTGTATAATACTTAAACTAATAGCGGGACATCTCTCTTCAATAGCTTCTACAAACTTCTCTAGATTTTCGACATCGCCTCCAGCAGCAACCACGGCATCTGCAGTTCTCTTACAGGTAGTAATATTTGCCAATACTTTTTTCTTATTACGATACTTGGTGCAATGCTCTTTCCACTTCTTTTTTGCTTCCCGGTGTTCTCGCGGAGTCATATTCGTTACGAGCTTTCTAGTTCCCTTTTATTTTTTCTTAAGGTATGTTTGATGTTCTTTTTCTCGAAGTTCTTCCCTTTTCTGCGGATCGTTTTTAATGCGCTCATATCTTTTTCGCTCAGCTTCTCTTTTTCTTTGGAAAATATCTTCTTTGGTGAGTTTTTTCTTCCTTGGCGCCATACAGAAAAGATAGGTGTACTTGAAACAATTGGAAGCAATATACAAGGACAGTCCCCTGGATGTGGAAACAGTCCCCTGTCCTTTACAGGGGCAGTGGACTGTTTCCACATCCAGGGGACTGTTTAATTAGATTTCATTGAGAGGTAGCACAAAATGTAATTAAGTCACATTAATTTGCTGTATGCAGGGATAATGTATCTATTATAACAATTTTAAGTTTGTATCGTATCAATATAGAACATAAAAAGAAATAAAACCAATCCTGACCAGTGGACTGTCGGCTGTCAGGTTTACAACACGTGATCCACGGAGGAACGCTCGCGCAGCTCTAAATAAAATGGCGTCTGGGCATCAGTGGCGACAACCGCGCAAACTTCAGGTCGTTTGCGTTTCGATACACGCAGCAACGCAACTGTCTGACAATTAGACTACGTTGCGCGTAATTTGAAACATAGACAGGGGAACTGTTCAAAAAATGCGCAGACAAACTTTAATTAACTTTTTTTAGTATTATAAAATAACATTTGTAAAAAATAAGCAGGTCTTCTTAACAAACGATATAATATTGTTTAAACAATCGAAACATTTGATTGATTCCTATAGTTTTTGTCATAATTAATTTAATTTGAAGTGATTATACTGCTTCGGTGACACGTCAGGGGACTTTTTTGAGCACTATTAAAACGTTTTTGATACGAAAAAGTTTATTTTAATGGATATTGTACACTGAGCACAGGTACATTAGGTTATTATTTTTTAAAGTTATCTACGAAATATGTAATAATCCGTACTGTTTTATATAATATTGGCCTGAGACAATGAGTTGCCCAGTTTACAGAGAAACGCCCACATATGAGTGTACTTTCTTTTCCACATTATATGCAGCTTATCCCTTCAAACAGAACGCTGTGATGATTACATGAAAACTAACTAAATTAAATACGCATGAACCGAATGAAAGACTTGAAATATTAATGTTACCTCGTAAAATGGTGGTTTGAAAGACGAAACGCATTTTAGAAAATATTTTGTATTGGTTTTATTAGTTTATGAGTTGTTATTTCACTTGATACACGTTGTTTAGGGGCCATTTTTACACACTGTTTAACTGATCCATCAGTCAAAAAACAAATCGCTGAAAAACAGGTGGAGGGGGGGGGGGGCTTTCATTGACTCAATAAGTGAAGGAAAACTGGCAGTTTTTCACTGATTCATCAGTTAGTCACTGAAGTGACGGTTGAATCTGTTAGATACTGTTAACTGATTGAAACAGTGAAATTCTCATAGATTCAGATTTAGAGTGCAACCTTTGGGCAGGGTTACAACTGATCTACTGCGAAACTTGAGGGTGCCGCTATATTCTCAGGAGGTAAAAACAATGTACAGTAAATAAATCAAGTATTAGGACGTCTTTAACAAAAATGAAAATACTTATATTACCAAAATAGAACACGATTTCGTATTGTGCGTTATGCAGTTAGCTAGGTGCATAATATGTCTTTCATTTGCGTACAAACATGTTTACAATAATATAGTATATTCAGAAAACCATAAAAATTCTGGCTAATGCTGATGTCCATTTGTGCCTGCTGCTCTTGGAGGCACGCAATAAATTCCCCTCCGTTTGAGGGTTGGCGTTTTCGTACTTTTTTTTCCCTCAAGTTCACAGTAGTTAGAAAAGGAACTGGCTGCTGGCCGAGGAGCCACGGCAGCCATCTTAGATTTCTCTTTTTCCCCCTCGGAATTCCCCTTTTCCCCCTCACAAACTTAAAAAAATGTCCTTTTTCTTCCTCAAAAACGTCTAAAATATCCCGAATTCCCCTCCATACCAATATTTGTATGAGTCACTGTCAGAAAATAGCATGACCCCCAATTGTGGCTAAGTGACTCCTTTGGGAATGTGGGGGTGGGGGTCACCCATTGTCATTTCATGTCAGCACCATCCATCTTGTGTGAATAATGTTCGAATTCATTGCCCTTTCATACAACTTCTCTCATTCCTTCCAGTCTCTTTCACCTACGCCCGTTCTCTCTCGCCTGCTCTATCCCTTGGGTGTTTTCTCATATTCCTTCTGGTCTTTTTTATTTTCTCTCTTGTCTCTCTTTCTTATGCACTCTCATTCCTTCCTGTTTCTCGCTCTCTCTCGCCTTCTCAAACCCTCGGGGTTTCCTCATATTCCTTCTGATCTCCTTTATTTTCTCTCTTCCCTTTTACGTCCTCCATCTTTAATACCCGCGCGTGCCACCAGTCATCTGCTGTAGGCGGCCATCGTTGATTCCCGCATCTGCCACCAGTGTGCGCTAAGCCTTCTTTAATTCTAGCGCCCGCCACCATTGTGTTTGAAGTACTACAGTTCGAGACTAGGAGCGATCGGTATTATCGCTGCCATTTTGTGTGTGTTGGTTCACTTGTCGCCTGCATGGGCGCGCTAACATCGGGGAATGTAGTTCAAACGATAACCAGCAGTAGCGCTGCGGATTATTATTTTTAGATGGTAGTCGTTTCGGAACCCCTGGGTTCGGAAGTCGAGCGTCTTGCCCACAAGACCACTACATATAGGAAAATAGGATGTTTAACGACGAATTTGTATATAGTTATTAAAATCCCGGGCATTGCATGGTTAGGGGAAAAATAAAGTAAATACCCGCATCAGCCAATAAACTTTTCATCGCGAAAAAAAGAGGATGTTTAATTGTTTAAGATATAGTCGTCAAATTCATAACATAGGCATCATCGTTCCCCCCCCCCNCGAAAAGGATAGCAGGGCAAGTATTCCCTAAGCCGTCGTATAAGGAATAGTTGGCTGTAATTCCCGAACTGTAAGTATAGTTGGTCGCCATTTCTGAACCGTTTAAGATATAGTGTTTAAATTCATAACATAGGCATCGCGCTTGATGCTGAAAAGGATGGTGGAAACAATTAAACCTTAAGCCTTCTTATAAGCATAGTTGCCCGACATTTCCCGTCCATCGAAACTACGACCACCAAATTCATATCACAGACATCACTTCCGACTGCAATCAAGGAGATAAGAACAAGTAGGACTTACGCCTTGTTATAAGCATAGTTGGTCAGCATTTCCATACCTTTGAAGTTCGGGAGCATGTAACTACCGTCCACGCGTGTAAAGAAAATAAAGGAATTCATGCAAGTGCATTGCAAAGTTACCATTGCATATAAGAGTAGGGTCTGAAATAGCACACACGCATCGGGCTGCACGCACTGAACAATCGCCCACCGCCGCCTTTGTCGTCTGCTACCACAGGTGTCTACCAACTCGGACCCCCCTCAGCGACAGCTAGCCTCGCTTCGCCCACCAACATCCAGGTTGTATATATATATAGATTAGAAAATATATACATAAATAAACTTTAGCGTGGGTAACATACAACAACAAACAATTATATGCGAAAAAATCAATGTATATGTATATATATATATATATATATATATATATATATATATATATAAACGCGCTGTGTGCATGGTGTATATAGTCTGGGCAATCGTAAAATACATATATAGTAACATACATGAACACCGCCTGTCTGACACAAGAGCCGGCGGCCCGAGTCATCGCAAGAATGGGTAACCCTTAACAACCACCCATATATTGAAAAATGTACGCGTTAATATTAATAAACACTCGTCAGCCTAATGCTAGGGTCGGGGAAACCGAGTGTATAAGATATGAAACCACCCTGCACATAAAAAATCAGTCACGTAACAAACAATAAAGGACTGGCATATACGCAAGTACATCACGAGCACGATGCCACAATGAGTCACAATATATAAAAAATATGTCCGACTGAGATACAGTCCATAATAGTGATATCAATGTTGCTATCATGCCAAGAAGTTTATTAAAAGCTATAATGGATACCAACATGAGAAAGAACAAATGATAGCAAGGGACAGTTTCAAAAATGACTACAATGCGTCAAATACGATACACATTACGCGACTTTTAAAGACTGCGTTCCTTTTCTTGCCACAAAACAACATACATTTCAAACCATTAGTCTCGCAAGAGAGACGTCACTGCTATGTGCTTATGCAGACATATATAACAAATAATTATTAAATCAAATAGTTATAAGCATTTAACAAACAGTGTATGTTGCGCGGACATAGAGAGCTTTATGTTTTGTTAGGCGAAAAAAAATTCATTGTGAAGTGCAGGAACGATAAAGACAACACTTCTGCACACTGATGCAAACAGATATAATAATAACATGTAAAGGGAAATATTTATAATCACTTACCAACCATTTCAATTACATATTACACAATCGTTAGGTGCTGTATGCTGCTTTAAACGATGCTAGGCAAGACCAGGCTGTCCTGGTCAGTACAACAGAATAGCAAACGTCTTCCATAGGAACCTACTGAAACGAAACCCCCACATTCAGAGTACAGTTAACACTCACAACACTAGCAGCGGAACACATCTGACCTGGCCGACGTTGTGCGATCAACTACCATCTTGGGAATCTGTAAGGCTGCCCCAAGTGGTCGGCCGGCGACACGAGCACCGTGCAGTTCTCGGCAAGTCGAAGGAATGGTACATAACAATACCCGAGAGAGATGAGTCAGGCTACTTTTGTGGCAGACCAGCCCAGTCACACATGCACTTCCCTTTACGAGAGGAACTCAGTTATACAGTACAAGGTAACAATTTATTTCGTTTTGGATATTATATGCATGTGCTTATTTGAATACATACCATTTAAAGTGCTAGAACTGTAATTACATTATGAAACGAAATAGCCATGAATTGCTCGCCGCAAATTTTTATTAATATGGAAATATCTTTAAATGTTCTAACTTTGTAATGATGAGTAAGGAGACATCGCAACACACATACATCTCAACTATGAATGTACTCTGCTTTTAGAAGAGCCAAAACATAAAATGAAGAGGTTTACCATAATTTAAAAAACGGTGTAGCTGTTTCATACACAGAAGACCTGGAGGCCGTGAGTGCATCTCGTAGCTATCGACGTGAACTCAACGTAAGCACAGACCACAACGATCGTCCTGCCTTTCTGTGCGTGATATACATTACCGACCAAGAAAGCAACTTGGCACTTACAAGTATTGTAATTGCGCCACCCTTTACAAAACATACTTACTTTTTACATATGCTATTGAAATTTTATAGGAAATAACTTAGGTATCCTGATGGTGCTAGAAACAGTGCGCTATCCTTGAAAATAACGATATTGCAGGTTCAATTCCCTAGAGCAGGGGTGGCGAACCTTTATGTATCAGCGTGCCATTTTTTCTAAAGAAATGTTCGATGAGGCCATAGACGTGCCGTCAGATAATTTTAACTTAGTGATTATTAGAAAAATAATAATACTTAACACTATCTACTCAAAACTCTTTATTTACTACCAAAAATACATTTTGCAATGTCAAATAATAAATGTTTCAGTTGTACGCATAATTCAAATTACATTAGTGTGACTTCTGTTGTTGCAGATTAGATGACAAATAATTTATATTAGGGTTGTAAGATGTTACTTTTAGCAGAATGCATGCTGAACTGGAGTCATCTGTCAAACGGTTTCTAAGCGAGTCTTTAATGTTATTCATCTCTGAAAATAATGACTCGCAGGCATAGGTAGATGAAAATATGGTTAAAATAGCACGAGCCAGCTTCTTCAAACAGTTAAATGTGTCTGGAAACGAATTCCATGTTTCCAAAATTTTGATACTGGCATTTTTACTTATATTGCTTGACAATCTTTCTGTTTCAATTAATTCCAACTCTTTCCTTGCTTCAATAAATTTTTGAATCCATATTGAACTAGACTGGAAATCAATCAGCTGCATTTCAAATTCTTCAATTTCCAACCAATCGAATGGGGATAAATTCAGTTTATCAAATGAAGTCACATCAGGGTACATAATAAACTTTAGTGTTTCCGATAATTCTCTGAACTGAGAAAATCTCGCTGAGAATCCCTTGATTGAAGAATCAATTACAGAAATAAATTCTTCAGTTACTTCTCCACCTGGTTTCTCATGTATATCTAAATGGTTGAAATTTTTTTTCAAGTTTGGGAAATACTTGTAGTTTTTTGTAGTAATATCGTTCCTGAAAACATGTAGTTTAGCATCAAAAGCGCGAATGAGATCTATCATGACGATAATTGTTTTATTTGTGCCTTGAAGCTTTACGTTCAATTCATTGAAATGTTGGCATATGTCTGTAAAAAACATCAATTTTGAAAGCCACATAACATCCAACAACTCTGGGTATTGTTCAATTTTTCCCTCATTTTGCACAAACAGTCTGATTTCTTCCAAGCAGTCAACAAATCTTTGAAGTACGTTCCCGCGGCTCAGCCAGCGAACATTATTATACATCAGTAAGCCATTATATACCGAGTTGACTTCATTCAACAAAGCATCAAACTTTCGCTTATTTAAAGCGTGCGACGATATGAGGTTGACTATTTTTGTGACTACCGCCATTACCTTATCAAGAGATGTTAAACCACTCTTAGCACACAAGGCTTGTTGGTGAATTATGCAGTGGAATTCAAGAATCGAATGTCCTACGTCTGTTTGAAATAAACTTATGAAACCATTTTTTTTGCCCACCATACTTGGAGCACCATCAGTTGTGACTGAAACAATTTTTTTAAAATCAATTTCTTTCTCAGCAAGCGAATTTTTAACAGCCGTACAAATATCTGTGCCCTTTGTAGTTGTTAGCAACGATGTTATCGCAATTAATTCTTCCTTAATGATGTTTCCTACGCAATATCGAGCAAAAACAGCTAAACGTGCAGATTTAGTAATGTCAGTACTTTCGTCAATGCATAGCGATATAAAAGGAGCGGAGTTAATGTCAATTTTTTGTTGATCTGTTATATTTTCGGCCAGTTTTAAGATTCTTTCCTTTATTGTATTTCTAGATAGAGGAGTATCTTTAATGCGCTGAATTATCTTATCTTTATTATCGAAATCATCAAAAAGTGAGGGCGCGCATGCTAACCAGGCTTCCTTCAAAAACTCTCCATCTTGAAAAGGTTTACTATGCCGAGCAATGACATTTGCAGCCGAGTAACTTGCCGCGCTCGTATGACAATTTTTGCCAACATATTTAATCATAGACGTTGACTGTTTATTTCTGTCTTTCATTGCACTTGCAATTAATTCCTTTTGCACTGGTTCGCTTTTTTGACTAAGAGATTTGTGATTTGTTTCAAAATGCCGTTTTACAGACGATGTTCTACATACCACTGTACCAGAACATAAAACACACACCGCTTTGTCGCCTTTACTTATCATGCCATATTTTTCAGTCCACCAAGTTTGAAATTCTCTATTACACTTACTATCTTGCCCTTTTTGTTTTTTTGCTGAACTAGCCATGGTAAATAATAGTTAAAAATCAACTTTAAAATACAGTTGTGTCAACGAAATTGAACGAACGAAAACGTCAACAAACTATGCGTCATTAGCAATTGTAGTCCACGACGTAACTAAGGCAAGACAATAACAAACGAGCGCGCTTTCCGCCCGCCGCCCCGCGCACCGCACCCGTTCACTCCTTAGCGTAGGTCCGTAGGATCACTCGCGCGCGTTCGTTCCTAATATAATACTGATACCTCCCTATTTGCGCTATGGCGTATAAGTCTGTATCTGCTCTCTGCGTAGGGCGCCAGCAATGGATGCTAGTCCTCAGTGATAGGGCGTGTAAATATGTTGACACTACTGTTCGTAGTTCAAATTTACCAAATGAATTTGAACTTCCTTGAGAGTTCACGTATGTCGTTTTATTTTTCGCTTAACAAGGTTCTTCACACTTGCTGCATGTCTCTACTTAGCTTGTCTCGAGGCGCTGGTTCGTCTCTCGGCTGGGGCTGACTCCGCTCCGGTGTCGAACTCGGGGCTGCTTCGTCACCTCGTCGGGAGGCTGCGACAGTTCCTCGCAGATTGGTCTTGGCGTCGTGATGCCTTCTCTCGAACTCCACTCCTCCCGGCTCCACTCCTCTTTCCTCGACTCGCGTACGCCGACTCACTCCCTCCGCGTCTGTGGTAGAACTGACCTCTTCTCGTCTGCTCCTCCGCCGTTTTATTAGCCCGTTAGCCATATTAAAACGCCTCATCTCGCACGTGGCTGGGGGCTGAACGCCGCGCCCTTGGTCGTAAACACGTGTTCGGCGCTGCGGCTATCCGCACGTGGTCTCAGCGGCGCCGGCGATTTTGGCATTAAAGTTTTATGGCTTCGCCCACCACGTGCTCGAGTGGGATACCCGGCCCCAGTTGTATAGGGCTTAGCGTCCTACTTTCCGCTGCGAGACACACATGTTCCTTCCTTCCCGGAATTCTGGTGTTATTGTTCCAGCACGCTCGCCAAAGCTATTAGCTGGTTTTTGGCAGTAGCCAGCCTGCGAGAGAAATGCAGCTGTGGGCTGTGAAACCTTTTAACGTTTTCGACGCAGCTGCGAGAGGCTGTGCCTTCTCGTCGCGGCGGAATCCTGGCGTCATTCTTCTGGCACGCTCGCCGAACCCTTAGCTGGTTTATGGCGGCTGTTCGCGTTTCCTTGTCGTTGCGAGTTTCGACAGTGTGTGCCTGCTGACGGAAAAATATATCTCGGGATGCAGAATGCATCAATACGTCATAGTGAACTTTGTTATTTTAAACTAAAATGCAAACCTTTTGATCCGTGGCGTGGCGTGCCCAAAATATTGTTTCGCGTGCCATTGATGGCACGCGTGCCATTGGTTCGCCATCCCTGCCCTAGAGAGTCCAATCATTTCACAGGTAAAAATACAATACGATATGCAATTTAAAAATATTCTGTGTGTTATATCTACATATTTAAGTATCGAACACATCATGCAAGAATCGCAATGAACATCTCCTACATAATATTTTTGTACATGACCGTACTCAATGTATGTTTATCTCAAATACTTGCACCCAGACATACATTTATTCTTAGGTAATGGGAATAAAAAAAAAATAGTTTGTTAATTTTTTTGAATTTGTTGTATTTGTTCCTATTATTAAACAAATCACACATAAATATAATCTGTCATTCAATAAATCCCCTAGGTCTAAGTTAATCAATAATCGAATTTATCTCTTCGCTGACAGAAATATATTTTCTTCTTTGCAATGGAACCAACACCCGCAGTATATCAACCAAGTCATTGGAGTCTTTAGAAAATAAACTGCTGGACTCCACGTCACTCTTCGCAGAAGGTTCATGATACATGTCTGCATGTGTGTTGTTCTATGATGAGTAGGTGGCGAGATAGCTCTGGACTAGAGTACAGGGTTCGAATCTACATATCTTCTGCCCCAACTTAAAGTAGGCCTTATCTTCAGCAATACGTTTACGCTTTTACTTTACAGTTGTCGGCGCTTCATCATCAGTAGAATATGCATATTTCACATCATCGCCAGCAGTCTTGGAGGTGACATTTTCGTTCTCGACGTCCTGGTTAGTTGTAACATTTTCTTTTTTCTTTTTACATGTTGGCGGTGCACGTTTGTTATTCACAACTTCCGAATGTCCGTATGGTTCACACTTTCCATAATGCATGTCAGCAACACCCGTATTTTCTTCTTCACACACAGTTTTGGAACATAATGCAGGCCCGGGTAATGTTATGGGCGCTCGAACTATCGTTAGTTTACACGACGAATCAGCAGGAAGCTAGCCATAGCCTTGTCTTGCGCCAATAATTTCAATGCATGCTGTATCGTGCCAAGCGAAGGTGCGTTACCTTTAAATGTACCAGTGTGTCTCTTTAGATTATCACTTCTACCAAATGCAGCACCACACATATCGCATGCTAGTATTCTGGAGATCGGTTTCTTTGAACATTCGATCTGTTAATGGCGACGTGCATTGCAACTTTTATTGAAGGCCTTGCCACAGTAACTGCATTGTTTTCCATGTAATTGTTGAACACTCGGTGAAGTTTTGCTTGTAGTTGTACAGGACATACTCGATTTCACATCCCCAGTGGTTTTCATCATCTTCAAGTATATGTGAACTCAAACACTTTTACTAGTATGTAGTGCTCACTCTTTCATGTTGACTCCTCACTGTGGACTCCTCACTGCTACCTTCATGCAGTACCCGTGCCGCACATGTCAGTCAACAACTGTGTGAATTTCTGGGGGTTGCAATAATTTTTACCTCCATTCTGCTGGTCGAATACGAAGCTATGTTGTAATTCTCTGTAGTAGGGTAATAGAGAAATCATCATGCACCTATTTGCTAAATGGGTTGAACCCACTAACTCTCAGTTCTAGATTATTTACCGATGCCAGGGTCCAACCCGAACCCTTGGTAATAATTTATTCTTCCTCGTGTCATAACTTTATTATACATTTATCAATGGTGTGTTCTATTCCTTCAACATTATATACAGCTACATTCTATGTCTGCACTAGTATGATTTTTGTCATCGTGGGGATCTGGTTTCGTATAGCTGCAGTTCAACTATATATTATATTTTACACCATAATATTTTTCCACCTCTTTCATACATTGGTTTATCATATTTTGTTTTATACTTGGCATGAATGAGCAAACATTGTGCAGTGTCTTTGGCATATTCAGCGCGACATAATCTCTTAGAAGACCCCTATTTGCAGATTGCTTTAGGAGAAAGCTATTAACATTAGGCTTCGGAGATGAAGAATAACCTTGAAGATGTTCATCAGTGGTCCCCGTATCCTTTCCTTTACAAAGTTTCAAATGTCATTGTCAACACATGCATACATTCGTTGACATCCATCACCCCGATGTGACTCGGGCCGCTGGCCCTTGTATCGGACTGTCGGTGTTCGGTTATATTACTATATATGTATTTTACCATTTTCCACGACTATGTGCACCATGCACACAACACAATTGTATATATTTTCATTTTTCGCATGTAGCGGTTTGTTGTACAGTATGTTACCCATGCTAAAGTTTATTTATGTATATATTTTCGCATATATATATATATATATATAAACCGCCTGGATGTCGGTGGGCGAAGGGAGGCTAGCTGTCGCTGAGGGGGATCCGAGTTGGTAGAACCTGTGCTAGCAGACGACAAGGTCGGCGGTGGGCAATTGTCGAGTGCATGCAGGCCGATGTGTGCGTGCGCGCGTGTGTGCGTGCGCGCTTTTTCAGATCCTACACTCCTATATGCAATGATAACTTTGTAACGCACTTGTATGTATACCTTTATTTTCTTTACATGTGTGGACGGTTGTTACATGTTCCCGAACTTCAAAGGTTTGGAAATGCTGACCAACTCTGCTTATAACAGGACGTAAGACCTACTTGTTCTTATCTCCTTGATTGCAGTCGGAAGTGATGTCTGTGATATGAATTTGGTGGTCGTAGCTTCGATGGATGGGAAATGTCGGGTAGCTATGCTTTGTATTGCGTTCGTTAACAGGTTCGTGTAGGGCTGTCCAAATACTTATTCTGTTCTAACATCCTTCGATATGTTATGGTTAATTCCATTTAAACCTAAAGTGCTATGAAAGGAAACCACAAAGAGGGTACATGAGGAGCATATAGACGTCATCAAAACAACGGGAAAGTGTCATATAGGGAACACATTTTACATGTGATGTAGACATATTTCTCTCTTCGTTGGACGTGTTTAAATACTTTTTTTTTATTCACTGTAAGTACAAAATAAATAATTTTTATTGCAACATTTTTACAACTTATAAGTCTTTTTTGGCGTTCTGATTTCCAAAGGTTCCTATCTAACCAAGAACCTATAGGGTCTTCCAAGACGTTGCTCTTCTGGTACTTCTCATGTTGTGCAACGTAGTTTCATTTTCTGTGCACTGGAACACAATTTATAACTGTAGGTTGCCTATCTTCATACGACATGCGTATCTGTATCTTCTAATGCACTTTGTTTCAGTTCACAATTTCAATTATTTTTTCTCTTCGTGTACTAATTTCAACTTAAAAGCAGAATCTTCAGAACTCTATCTCTGCAACGTTTTCTTACCTTTTCTTTTGAGCATTTCTCAGACGTCAGCACTCGACGTGATAATGATTTCAACGTTTTATTCATATTGATTTTTTAAATGACTGCGATGTGTTTTGTATAATACCACATTTGATTGCTTTGTTTGTCTTCGTGAACCAAATCGTTTTGTAATTATTAGTTTATTTTTTACCATCTTTTCTGATAAATATTCCCCGAAATATTTACAGTAGTCTACACACTTAATTACTATTCTGGCAATCACCATATATTGAGTTACGTCTTCGGTTACTACATGTTATGCTTCCCCCTCCCCCTTTTTCACCGAATGCAAATAATTGCACATCTCCTGATATTTTTCGTCCATCGTTCTAACCATATAACACACGTCATTTTCATCCATTGTAAACTGAAAATCTTCTTTTTTAAATAGTGTTTCGTCCATTAATGTTTGATACATGGAAACACAGTAATTAACTTGAGATCGCTGCCTGAAGTTATGTTTTTGTCTATAAATGCCTTAAAAATCTAGTCGTGTTCACAAGAACGCCATGATCTGAAAAATGTTTAGCAATATCTGCATTACGGAGTGTATCAAATACACACAGTTTTTAAAAAAAAATTGTTAAAAATCGTTATTAAAAATGTATTTAATTTCGACAACTATACTTTTCTGAAATGTAAAATGCAATGCTGATTGGAATTAAAGTATAACCTTATCCTCAGTTCTATTTTCTGGTGACTTAACACGTCTAGTTACAGGAAACTAATTGTAACTGCAAATATTTATCTCTAAATATTTCCAAGAAACTGAAGTGTAATGTATTGTAAATGTGATAGTGTTTGGAATAATATTCTCTAAATCGCATGAGATTTAAAAATAATGCACATGAATTTATATTCATAGGCAAGGGGTAAGGTCAAGTGACTGCTCAGATGCTGTTAATTCCGCGACAGTTTACATCTCCAAAGATGTGTGGGTTGCTTCATCCGAAACTCGCATTGACTTTGAAAAACTTCCCTGTACCCCAAACAATAATTGCTGACTGCAGTAAGGCCAAACGATGTACGAAACATTTACGGGAGAAACGCTTATCGTCAATGTAATTCAACATAACACCACGTACTATTTTATTCTGTCTGTTGTATATGTCACGTAAGTTGCTTTGTGTGTGAAGAATTCCTGAAATGTATTATCTGTTATCTCTCGAGCTGTCAACATGTCAGTCTTGAGGTAAATGCCTCCAGACATTGTTGTTTAAAAAATTATTCCTTTTTAGCACGGAGGCCAGTCATGTAATGGATGACAGGTGAGGGATAGAAGACACGTATTAAACGACTTAAGAAACGTTTTACAGCAACGGGTACGGAAAACAACTTGGGATGAAACATGCCCAGTGAAGATGGTTGGGATCGAACCGACAACCTCCCAAATGCGAGTCAGATGTGCATCGCGTGAACAAACTTGCTCGGCGGTGCAGTGGTCAGACAACACTCCTCTCACCGCGGCCACACCCGGATTTTCGCAGTTAAGGAACGCGGCGGACGTCGCCGTTGGCTGGTGGGTTTTCTGTGAGTGTTCCCGTTTCCCCTACTAACGCATTCCATCACTACTTCCTCTCCACCTAGCTTCTTCACCTTCATCGGCGCCTAAGAACCTCAGCAGTCGTTGCCACGTAAATATTTCTCACAGTAAACTTCAACTTCTCTTGTCCGGAAAGGCTGGTTGTCGAGCTTAATGAAAGGTGTTTGGTAATTGCGCCGATTTTTTTTTCCAACAGCAGTTGGTAGCAGATGGCCCTTACTGTTGCACACCTGTGGATCGCGTAAGTGGCTTTGATTGTAAATACTACGTTCATAAACAGATTAAAACAGCTGGGTGACTCATCGTTTAATATCTACCAAACGGCATAACGAACATCACTTTTTTGGCATTTTGCATTAGCGTTACTAAATTAGCAATATTTATCGGTATAGTGTACGTGAAAAGACCGGGCTACTCGAAGTAATCTCTACATTACAATCTTTTATAAGCTGTTCACGGTTAATTGAGCACTTTTGAAATTAACTGTGAAAAATTGTCACTGCCATTTTTTCTATTATGCTAATTTACGTGGTATCTGAACAAAGAGTGCCTGTTTGTGATACATTACTGTAATTAGTTTACTTATAAATAAATTCGGCCAGATATGTTGCTTCAATAAAATGCATGATACTGTTTACGAAATTGCACTGACAACAGTTAAATCCAGTTATCTATTCTTCAGAAAAGTGTTTTTCTCTGTAATAGAGATTTTACTAGATACGCAAACTTGCTGCAATCAACGATATATTAGCATTCGATGATCAATCGAACATTATTATTCGTTACCTCTTTTCAGATTTTAAGTGTCGGTAACAACCAAATCACACAATGACCATCATTGCTGATGAACATTACTATTCTGAGCTCCTTTTACCGTTCTTGGAATTTCACAAGCTAATGTTGCCGCTGTCTGTAATACCTAGGCCGCCTAACACTCGACAGAGTTTAAATAAAAAGTTTTATTTAAAATCCTTATTTGCAAGTGATATTTGCATGAATAGCATTTAATAAATTGTTCACATTCGAAGATTAGTTTTAATTTCCGTTTTAGTGTGTTACTTTAAAGTAAAAAATTTAGATAAGAAAACATCGACTCGGGATATTAATTATAGACGGATGTGCAGCACGCCTTTGAGTGTTGGACATGTAGATGCCTTTTAAACCTAATTAGTTGTCTACCTGAAAATTTAACTTTCTGAAGTATGCTTGCCATTATCAACAGTGCTCCCCTCCCATTTTTTTACGCCTCTTCGAAAGGAGAGTGATTTAGTACCGCTTAGTTTTCGACTAAGACAACGGGAACAAAATCAGAAAATGGCTATATATATATATATATATATATATATANACTTGTGCTTGTGGTGATTCCTTGAGCAAAATCAAGGTGAGAATCATACAAGGATTTTTCTACCCAAACTGACTACTAAGGGAAATATGTGCCCTTGAAAATATAATTTTTTAACTGGGGTTTTGGGAGATAGCCGAAACGAAGTTGGATTAAATTAAAATCATCCGAACACTATTTTATGTTATCGGAATCTTCAACGCAAGAGAAAACTTTCATTAATACCTCCTACCGTATTGAAAATAACAGGGATGGCTACTCTCTAATTGCATACAATTTTTTTACCATCCAAATTTATGAACGTTTAATGCTGGTTTATTTAACAATGTTGCCTAATTATTAAAAGTAGGCCTCTTTTTTTTCAACTGTCCAGGATTCGACCGTTTTCGTGTAAAACGCGCACTAAACTTTCGGTCGCAGGGAAAGTGGCCAGATTTATTAAGGGATGGAGGTCGTCATTAAATAAAAGAGCTAATAATAATTTCCTATTTTGATTATGAATAATAAAAAAAAACTCTAAACTTAATATTCCGACAAAACTGGGTAGGATTATCATGTGCAACCTAATATGTACATAATCGACTGTCACCTCACAGAAATTAACACTAGCAAATGATTAAAATCAGAGTGTACAGTTTAACACCTATCGAATTACCATTAAAATTGTATGTTTGATATCTGACAACTCCAGTATTTACGATCAAGTGAGTATCACTTGTCCATTATTGCCACCTTATTTCAGTCCAGAAATCACCACTCTCTCCTGTCCGGAATGTTCTGGAGCGTCTCGAGCGCTCCCTCACACGGCAGCCCCCTCCCCCCTGCTTGTAACATTCGTCGGATACTTCTCTCCGCAGCACCCCCACTATTACGCGCGCGCGCGCGCACACACACACACACGCACACACGCACACACACACACTTGTCCGCCGGTATTTCATGCCCTCGTGACCGAGATCATTCTTCACACGTCGGGTTGCGTCGAGGGAGATGACCAGAAAGTTCGTGCAATAGCCCTCAGGTGCTGACTCCACCAGCAGAAAATNAGTTGCCGGTCCGCCTTGGGTAAGGGCAAGTCGTAGTGGTGGTACAGACTTACTTCTACCAAATAATTTTTATAAATAGCAAATCAGTTCAACATATATTCATTTTAATTTGTGGAAACGATCGTTCGCACACACACGAAATGAATGTTCGCGATACATTTTATATCCGCGATAAGTGTTATATCCGCATTATTTCCTGTTTATCATCATGAATGCCTAAGCGCGTTCGATTTGCTTCGAAGAAGTTAGCAAATCCTCTCAACCTGGGTCACGTAACATCTCATTCCTCGGGAGCTAAAATGCCGAATGGAACAAACCTTTCATTTCACTTCACTCCTTGGTGTTTGACGCCTTCCATGTATTTTAATACAAGGAAATATGTGGGAGAGTTTGAGGATGAATGCTAACATAAGCACCTCTTGTTTAAGTTAGCTATTTATCATACGGAATTTTTAAAAGCTTGAGTTTCCTGATGTCTTTACTTTCCAGCCAAGTGATCTGAGAAGACCCTGAGTTGGCGCAGCGCCGAGATGTCTTTCACCGCATTAATATGCAATGTGCGAACACTCACTAGTAAGCAGGTAGGCAGGTGTCATGATGCACGTGTGGAGAATGGAAGGAGCAGCAATGACGTCACCTAGTCTGTTGTTGTGAGGGCCCCAAGTGGAGATGTTCCGGCCATTGCCAAACTATCTGCCAGGCATCTTTTTCTGATGTACGTGTGTCTTACAGTTGGTACAACTGACGCCTTCTTGGATTAATCATTTTTCCCTAATTCCCATTAATATTATTTTAAAATATGTGACGTAAGTTAAGGGAACAGAGATTTCAAGATTGCTCTTACTGTTATCGCTTATGCAATCATTATCAAGAAGTGATTTATTACGATTTGTCTTCCTTTACATATTCAGTAGTCATTAACATCCATTCCCTCACCAACATCAAAAAAATGTTTCGTGCCTAGCTCTACAGAGTTCTAAAGTTCATTGCAGAATCTTTAATTCAAATAACTGTTCACGGCTGATGAATTAAAAATATGTGATGTGCAAAGCACAACTAATCGTCTTTTATGACCACTGAGTGTGGAAGGTGAAGCTGTGCCTCTAGTTAACATATTATGTGATTCTGACTGTGGACAGTCAGCATACTAAGCCTTCAAAAGGAAATTTGTTTTTCGAGTAAAAACAGCGTCCATTGCCGGTGTTAATTCATGAAAGACTCGAATCGCATGTTTAAGAAAATATGCCTATTTTCCGAATTATTCTAACACGCCATGCATTTACCTTTCTCGGTAGTGAAAAAGTATTTAAAAAACGCCAACGAGAAATTTGTTATTTTCGGAAATATAAAAATGATATAAGAATTTTTTGTCTTACTAATGTTCTAAAGACTTGACGGTGTTGTGACCTGCTGTGGGTTCCGAACCGCATGCGATTACGACCGCCGGTAGCTTGTTGTGACGTAAGGCTACATTATAGCGCGCAAGCAATTTGAACGTAGTGCCAGCCCCAGACTACACTAACGGGACTGGACACGACCAGGCATCCAAGCGGGCGTCATTAACGATACGTCCATCTATACTCTCAAAAACATTTCCCAAATTTTCATTGGATGATATCTCACTTAAGCCTGGTCACATTTCCGCCGATCACGCCGAGCTAAGCTGTCGCCATGTAAGTTCTCCCTTACCGTTTTGGTGCACGGTTGTAAGCTCATTTTACGACCATACTGGTTTTTTCGTTATTTAAAACAAAGATTCTGATGTGAATACAGGACAATAAAATAGACGCTGCAGGTATTTTTACTTTATTTTTGGTAATTGGACAAATGTTATAAACATTTTGTTAAATTACTATCGAACCGTCATGGCTTCGCCCGGTAACAATTTAGTTTTTACAGCGATACTTTGAAAGACAAAAATGGTTACTGTGGGTCATCCTTAAAAGATAAACATATCATATTCCGGACTTTTCTGTAGATCTTTTTGAGAGCTACAATTCTGTAGTTCATTAATTTGATGTATCTCTTATGGTTTAGTCAGCGCAAACCATGTAAGCGCCCTAAAAGCGGGGTTGTACGACTTGATTACAAACGGTTCGACATTTTTCTACTATCCTTATATTAAATATAAATGAATTATACACCAAAACCTTCCTCAAGATATTCTCTAAATGATGTTGAAAACCGCATCAAAATCCATCAAGCAGTTTTAAAAGTACTAAGCGATTACACAGACAGACGCGGATAAGCGACTTTGTTTTATACTATTCAGAGATATTACAATAGAAGCGAGTTGTAGAAAGAAACACTTCACACTAGGCTGCACACTGGTTCATTGCTTTGCGCGTAGAGATGAGGAGGCACGTGATGCGTGTGTTAGAGTCGCTCTTAGGCCTCGGACACGTTAAATACGTCATAGTAACCAAGTAGGGGGCACCATTGACTGTTTTCGACCTATCTATGAACTTTAAGTAATTCTAAAATGGCACACGTCACTGTGCTTTAGCCTGAATGTGAGATTAATCTCCCTCTCCGTAAGACATTGTGCAGCGAGTGTTAAATGAAAGTCAAATTTATAGTAAGTGAAAAAGCAGACAAGTTATTTGCACAATTGGTAATAAATTTTGGAACAGAGAACTGGGTACATTGATATCAGTGTCTACGCATATTAATAAATAGGAATGAATGTTGTAATAAATATGGATTGCAAGAGACAGTATCAGGATTTACTGTCTAAACAAAGTAAATCACACAATATACTTGAACCATAATTGAAATAATTTCGAACACCAGCGAGTTTACACAATTTTTTGTATGTATTGAGCATTCCGCTACGTAGACCATCGGAGTGCAAAGCTTCGAGAAAATATTGTTTTATTCATAAAATATGTTTATCATTAGTAGTTAGAAATAGTCTGTTCACCGGTGCAGGTGTCAGGCGGGGGATCAGAGATTCACAGCGGCCATTTAGGATTCCCCTTTTTTTTCCTTCGAAACATTCCTCTCCCCAAAACGCTAATAATCGCCAGAATTTCCCAAGATATTTCCTTTAAAGCCAGCAAAATTTCCCACAAAAACTGTGTTTTGCTTAATGCGGCTGGCACATTGTGGCCTGCACGGTTACTTGATTTGTCGCTCGTCGAACATTTGTGATACTAGATGGAACGCCAGCCTCCTCCAGTCGAAGTGATCGTTATATGGAGAAACATTTACAAAAACTGTGGGAAAATCTGCCGACAATTTGTAATGTATCTGATTCTCTGCAGGAAGTATCGAAGCGTGTATTCTGGCACGAGGCGGTCAGACGAGGTAATATGTTTGTGTTCCAATATGTGCCGCTATTGGAACTGTATTCTATTCACTCTTTCTTTTGTCTTTACAATTATATAAATAAAATTTAGTTTAAATGCAATAGTTATTCTTAGTGCTTAATTTTTTTGACATTGATTATACTTATTGTAAAAATTTGCCGATTTCATGGTTGTACTTAGGCTAATACAGCGATGCCTCCAAGAAAAATTCTTAAAATTGTATTAAATCATTTTATGTGGCGCTATGTTATATTAGTTGTGTTGCGTTTGCTGGTTTGACAGTTACGAGATTAGCTTTCCCATCACCTTGTTTCAGTAAAAACAAATATGTTGAAGCGTATATTTGCCACTGAGTTCAGATACAGAAATGCGGAAAAATACATTGAAAGCATCCGAACCCCCTCTACGAAATAGTGAGTGAATACATGTTTTACTTTCCGTAGCGGCATGTATTGCGACTAAGTATTTGCTCTTCTTGAAATTAGGTTGTCCTAGACCGGGCGTGGTTAGTTGGTCATGCGGTAGCGTGTGAACTCGATTCCGGTCATTGGTTCAGTTGGGGTCGCCCGTACTGAAGATGGGTTTCCCGCACATTGTTTATCCTCGCAGGGAAAAGCCACCGTATTTACTTATATAAACCTTCCAGACAGCACTATCCTGATTATTCTGTGTGCATAAATGGAATTAAAAGTTGCGGTGGATAATTATAAAATAATAATAAATGAGGCATAATAATATCGTATTCCGTATTGGCACCCTTATGCTTGCTGGCTAAAGAAAGCAAAGACTGCTTACTTACATGATTTTACTAAACTTAAACCTAGTATACATTCCTGGGTTATGAGGAATTCGAACCCAGATTCCAAGATGCCTTGGCGACATTAGCACGGAGCACAGGGATCGCCCGAAGAAAAGCTTATTGCTAGGAATATTCGATATAATGAATTTTTTTTAATGATATGTAAGCCCAACAACTTGGTAGTTATTTTGATATATTGTTATAACATCGATGTATTAAAAATCCCGATATAATTGAAAATATTGGTATAAAATTATACTCTAAGCGTATCGATATTATTTAAACTTTGTCATACTGGCATTGCATGCGTATAAACGAGTATTTTTTGGTATAACAGTTGTTATTACGAGCATGATTGTTACTCAGATTTTATATCTGCGACACCGATAACGTTTTTATATAGAATTTGTCTATATAAGAACATCACGCCGCCTCGCCGATTGAATCAGTGATACCGGGAAACCGATTGATCGCTATTTCGCAAACTTGCTTAGATGTAGAAATTTTATTTTAATATGAAACAGTCCTAACGACGAGAGGCTCTAATGGTAATTAATTATGCACCACTGTAGACCAACACGCATGGTACACAGGCGTGGCCAGTGTTGGCCATATTTAGGTAATGGGCGTTCCCTTTCAAACCACCCAGGAGCCATAACATTAATTTATCCTGCAATGTGCTTAAGATCATCATAGGCATATCTGCGATGTTTCCGTCAAGGACGTTGGACCACATCTCCCTCTAGTATAGGTTCACGGTTAAATGAGCACTTTAGAAATTAGCATTTACCTGCATATACATATTAACGGGCACAATATCTTGCATGCGCCGAGTAAAGTTGAGACGATGGAGGGAAAGTAGTTCCACATACAATTTATTAACGTTGAATCAAAAGTGCTAGGTAAATGTTTGTGAATACAGAAATTATTTATTTTACTTTCAACTTTTTTAATGCATATAGGTGAAATAATCAGCAAATTGGTAAAATAGTTCCTTTTTATAGTAATTTCAAAGTTTTACTTGACATCTATCTGAACAAAGCGATCAGACCCATGGCAGTCAGTGTTAATTTTACATGCGGTGGAAGAACACACAACGTGCACACAAGTAGATCTTCATCAAGGCTTCTAAAAGTACTCAGTTTACCGTGGACTGTCTATACCTAAGATGAAACCAACAAATAAAATTAATAATACGTGTGTATCTCGATCCATTTATCTCATGCTTGGGAGGTTGTAAGCCACATGGGAAAACAGTGTGTTAGAAAACTCTCCCTAATGGGCGGTCCGGTGCATAATCTGACCACCCCCTGTGGTCACGTATATGGTGCGGGATACTGTAGTTTTGTCGCGCGCTACTCCCGGTGCGTCAGCGAAGAGGAAATCGACTTGCCAGTTATCGACGGGCGACGAACACGTGCGACGTGTGACTCATTCCCCCCACCCCAACTGATTTTGTGGCGTGATCAGTCACTGAGAACATACTGCCGTCGAGATAAACGTCGCCCGTCTGTCATGCCAAGACAATTTTTCCCAACATTCTCCTACCGCTTTATCGTCTGCTTGCAATGTGATCTGTCTCAAACACCACAAGAATGGTTAATATTGTGAAAACACGAACTATTTAAAAAACACGTTTAACACTACTGTAATGAAAACATGGAGGATTTACACTTTAAAAAATTTTGTGAGGCAAATCTTTAAACACGAAATTATATTGTAGCTACATTGTTTCAGAATGCATGACATGATGCCATATTAGAGTATGGCGAAAAGTACTTGTGAACCCTCCTGCGGCAGTGCCTAACTTCTTACGTAAATGGGAACCAAACTGGAGTACTTTTCCTACAGTGTTTGTTGGACTAAAGGCTGTTCACTTTTTTTTAGTAATAAAGTATGTAATTTTTCTTCNTACATGATGCCATCTTAGAGTATCACCCATTATTACATATTGTTTGGCGAAAAGTACTTGTGAACCCTCCTGCGGCAGTGCCTAACTTCTTACGTAAATGGGAACCAAACTAGAGTACTTTTCCTACAGTGTTTGTTGGACTAAAGGCTGTTCACTTTTTTTTAGTAATAAAGTATGTAATTTTTCTTCTTATTAGTGTGTTAAATTTTGTTTTTTTATACATTTTATTCGTTTTGAAAATAAGTACGTGTTGGAAAGAAAAGCATAATTCATAAGAGGTCATTTACTTCCTCTGTGTTGGCGTCGTGAAACTCAGAATTATATGAGAGGAAATTACTAATTAGCCAATAGTCACTATGAATCTCAATTTTAAGCCCTTTTGTGATAATCGTTAAATCCACAAAATACTTGAATTCAATGCAATAGGTAAGTAATAAATAAAATATCACCTTCTTTGTACTGCTGATGTAGATATAGGTTGTGGCAGAACATAGTGATATGGGACGATACATATACCGATTAAAGAATATGGAAATTCAACATCTACATAAAGCACACATATGTACCCGGTTTCAACATAAAACATTTATTATCGTGTTAAGAACAAAAATAAACCAAGATGCATTAACATTAAACCCTTGTTTAATCATCATCAATCCTTGATTTCAAATAACTTTTATACCACTTATGAACGTTTTAAATGCACAATAAAATAGAGAAGGATCGTTTGATCACACCCAGGCATACAGTTTTACTGTGGGGAAATTTTACGTCCATGGTAATGTCCACGTACCTTGTGCATCCTCTTCTTTCTTGAAGTACACTAAAAAAAAAAAAACTTGCACTTGAGGCTGCTTCTAAAGCCTGCGCACATTTACTGAACTTGCGATGGCTCTCTTCTATCGCCCTGCCTTTACGATGGGCGGTAAAAATAAAAAAAATTATTAAATTCTCGAAGGTAGACAAAATTTAATGGCTTGGCCGCTGTCATGTCTGAAGAGTATGTCCGAGGGCTTGCTTAAGGCACACCCCCTTCCGTTTAACAAAATAAAAGAAAAAATAATTTAATGATAAGGGAATATTATCTACAAACGGTTAACATTAAATACCTCTTTAGGAACATAAATTACCATTATGCAAAGCTCTAGTCTGACAAGGAGAAATTGCATAGACTAAAAAATCAGTAACTATACAAATCCGTGACATTGACATGTTCAATTAATTAAAATTTCAGGAAATTTCCAAAAGAAAATTATGATAACATTTTTACCATAATTTTAAATGTAAACAAACGAGATATATTATACTGACAGACTTAATAGAATCAAAATATTTACCTGTATAAGTGTCAAAGTGAAATGTAAACAAACATAAAAATTTTCTTCATTTATTCACACTGTTAACTGAGCACTTTTAAAAGTCCTGATTAATATATGCTTTTCTCGTAGTTTGTAGCATTCCGCCGTACTTAAAATTTACATTGTCATGGGCCTAATAACTTTATTCATGGGCCAGTCAAGTGAAAACGTGAAACTGTTTGGAACCTGAATGTGTTCCTCCTATGTTATTTTGTTCTCTGATGCATATGAAGCAGAAATCTAATATCTTACTTCGCCATAAATTTAAACATTTTACTCGTAATACAACGTTAAAACTTGGAACTATTTTACTTTATTCGCCACCAACTTTTCTGGGAGCCAGCATGCCAGTGTATACGGTGGCATCTGTGTATTTAACTGGCAGTGAATTTTTTTTCAAATCTTAATTAAAAAAGTGCTAGCTTTACCGTGAACAGCCTATACATCTGAGAACTGATGATACGCGACGTGGCGTTCCGGGCTTATTGGAGTGTTACTATCTTATGTCATACGGTTGTTGACAGATGTTAAAGAAAACACCAAGCTAGGCAGCTCAGTGGATTTAGGCACGACCCGTGATCGATTCACGGTCCGGCCCACACAAACTTTGATTTTCCAAAATCACTCCAGTTATAAAACAGTGCGTGGCTCCTGATTCTGTGGGGCATTGTTTCCGTCTTTAACCTTGCGGTGAGCGAGACAGATAACAGGGCCTCCTTACTAGCGGGCTCGGAACGACGAAGTACAACTCGGTGCTCGGATATAGTTGAATGTGTTGAATGCAGAGACTCCTGCCGAGCCCGACCCGACCCATTCCGAGGCCCGACCCAACCCGACCCATTCCGAGGCCCGAATCGACCCACGCCGAGACTGGTTAACACATTTTTATATCGTATTCTGTAAGTAGTGCGAGGAAGTCGCAATATGTCTGTTCGCAGTGGTCTGTGCCTATTTGGTTCTTAAATGGAGCAGCTCAACTGCGTATAGTACCCAACCAGAGCCCTTTCCCACATATTCTTTTTCCTCTTGGCAAGTCTTCCATATACTAACTTAAACACTGTCTTCGATTTTATTCACATTGTACAGAGGGATGTTCAAGGTTTTAAAGGCTCTCTTGCTATATTCTTCATGTAGTTCTGGTGTGCTATGTAAACATTTCAACCACATATATTTTGCATGACAATTTTGTTCTATCTCATCCGTAAGTTGATCTAAAATATTTTGCTTCATATTCATAAGACATGTGCAAACATCTGTCAACCTACTTGATGAATTTGATGAGACATATTGTCTTCATAAGATCGTGGAAAGCAGATTCTTGAAGTACGAATCAATTATCATTTGGTAATCTTGCAACATTTACATGAGTAGAAACCGTAGCTGTATGCATTTTGGCATGATTGTTATATGCCTCACGACATATATATGTTGATTTTTAGAAGTGCCATAACACTTGAACTCATGACCACTTATAACAGACAAGAGTTAAATAAGCAGAGCATGGTGTATTTCGGACGCTTTTTACTTCTATCGTGTCTTCGAGCATTTTGGACATTTGAAACTAACTTGCTACAGTAACGACATCGATAATTTGGATTATGTCAGTGAACCAAAGGATCACAGTCGAGTCTTATGTCGACATCGATGTTGTATCAGTTGCACGGCCATCTCAAGTCTGGTGTATCGGCAATACCGTTGATACGTTTTGCCGTTTACCAGGCAAAGGACCGAGGATTTTACAGATTTTCACATCTGTTTAAACTGTCGGTATCTACAAACAGACGCAAGCACTACCACATCTAAATACCACTCAAGAAAGGTTCTCATTACATTTCCGTTTTTCATGTCTCCTTGTATCACAAGCATGCGAAAATGTTTGGTTACAGTAGTTGCATGGATGTCTTGTCGATGCCCTCGAACCTTCCAGATCGTGTACAGATGAACCAGTTGACGTCTGTGTACCAATACTAGCTGCAGCTGTTACTGTTGCATCACATTTCTGTCGCAATGCCAATAAATGCCGCGTAGCAAGCAGAGGATTGGAGCCTTTTCAGTTCTTGACATGTGTCTGCAGGTTATGTCGCGCAAAACTTAATTTACTATTTTCACATTTAAAAGTATTTCTCTCAATATTTTGAAGACATCCAGCCTCATGCCAACGAGCACTGCGGCGTTTAGAAAACCTCGTCTTACAATGACAATACGCACATTTCAGATAAATGGTTCATCTTCGCTCTAAGTTCGAATAACAGCTAAGCTGGCCACACTAACTACATTTTTACATATACTGCATATATGCGTACATCTTTACATTTCATCAGTGGGATTTAAGTTTCTTATGCACTCTGTAAACATACTACAACGTTGACCGGGATGCATGTGCTTAACTCCGGTTGGTGATTCGTTATGAAAAATAAAGGTGGGGTATACATTGACAAACACTATCGTGTGTTGAATAGTAAGGGAGGTGTGCGGTATTGAAAATCAAAGTTTGGAATGCATGAATGTAAAAATATCAGGAAGTAGGCCTACTTGAGGTGGAGCGACAAAAATCGGAATAGATTTCATGAAATGGAGATTGTTAATATATTAAAATGTGATTGGTCAATCTCCCCCCCCTCCCCCTTCATTTGCTTAAGTAAGGGTAGTTACCATATTGTCGCATGTAACTTTGAAACACTAGGTGGTGATGAAAAATTTGAGGCAAATTATTACTCACCATGCCAAATGAAGACAAAAGGTCCTCTTGTACGAATTCGCTCCAGTAAACAGCTTTCGAGAAAACGCCACTCAAAATCGCGGGGGTGCTATGTAGCCCTGCGACGGTAGGCAACACATCTACCACCCGCGTTACGCTATGTATATGTAAGTACTGTGGTTTGATTACGAACATCACATTTCGCAAGATTCTGTTATTGAGAAGCGATTTTGTCTGTGTGTAGCGCACTCCGAAGGGAGTTGAGTATGAACATCTTGTGTTTCGTTTTACTGTACTGGGAATGTCGGAGTTTGGTGACGTCATGGCGGTGGTGATCGCATGGTGTGAGTACGCACCTACGTTTTGTACGGCCAGCATCGCAACTGTCGGGCGTTATTCACCACGGGTACGATTGTCCGTGGAGAGCTGAAAATAAACACTGCATGCAAATGAACTTTACACTAATTGACCAATAAATAAACGTAGAACGTTCTAATAATATGTAAAACACTTTGAATTATACACAATATATTAGTTACGGCAGTCTTTGTAGGTTAGAGTGCCGTGTTATATAGTGTTACATAATGCATGTTTGCGACGTGAGGTTTATAGGTTATGATGTCCATAATATAAGATTAAGAAACTGTAATTTGTTGTCTTTCGGAACCGCTTCGCTGTTATGGGACTTGTAATACATAGAGAAAATTATTACTGTTTTGATATTGTAATTTAAATTATTACCTGTATTCCTTTGATTATAATTAACTAACGTACATAAAAATAGACGAGTATGCACATGACGCATTATATTAAATACACATATGCGTCATACAGTAAGGCGTATTATAACATTGGAGATTCACGTCACTTATTATGTCTGTAATTAACTTGGAACGTATATTGTTTACAAACGATTTCCAAACCTTTCGTGCTCGCGTTGTTTGCCCAATGGAGGGACATGTATTTGGGAAGATACATTTGGGTGAGTCGTAACTCTCTCAACACATACAAATAGAATGCACATATATTTACATAAACTGCATTGAGAGAAAGCCAACAAAATATTTGTTTGTATAGGGCCAAAAATATATTTAGTTGCCCCAACAAAATATTTTGTTCAGTAGACAAAACTTGAAAAACAACAAATTAATTTTGTTCCTCTAACAAAATACACGATTGAATTAACGATACCTCGGTGTTGGGCCGATATAAATTCGACTGTCAACAAACTATTTGGTTGAATAACGTGTATATATTTGTTTGGTTACTCATTTGATTGACTTAATTCGAAAATACTGCTCGAGAGTTGGTTTGTATTTCGTGTGACAGTTAGAATTGTAACAGTGTTTGTTAGTGCATTTATTGATGCTTAATAACTGTATAAACATCCCAATAAAATAAGTTCAATAGGAAACTAAAAAGTAAAGCTGTAAAACTTGAAACATTTGTTTGCGCACGTTGTCCAGTATTTTTAATGTATCTATTTAAAAACATCACTACTTCATCAGTAGTCACTTTAGTCGAGGTTGCTAAGGCGTAGCGCTTGGTTGCAGCTGACCTGGGTTCGAATGCCGGTCTTGCCTCAAGTGTTTTTTATATTAAACGTAACTGTTTAATGTACGTAGAGTCAAACAAATATTTAGTTGCACCAACCATACCTTTGTTTGTGGCAAACAAATAAGAACAAGACAATAATTTGGTTTCAACGACAAAATATTTAATTGCCCCTATACAAACAATTAATTTGGTTGCGCCAAACAAACTTTGTTTGATTCAACAAAACCTTTTCCTCAGTGTGTAGATATCTGTGTTTGGCGTAGATTCATAGACAAATAAAGTTACACAGACGTATAAAGTGTTGCAGGAATATAATGTTACCATGGCAAAAACGCAGTTGGAGTATTTGTAGGTAACAATCAGGTTTCTTCAAGGTCGCCACTACAAGACAACAAAATTACTTTCAATTTAACATATCTCGCGCGATCAATACTCGTGCAAAGTAATAAACATACTAAAACATACTAAAAAGCGTGAATACTGAAATATACAATATTAGTTATTACGAGAAGTTCAATATTTATTACTTTATAATCTCACATATTTTTGCAAACTTCTGACCCTTATGTTTCCTGCGTTTTGACGTCGTAGATCTTTGTTACCGCCGAAGTTCCACATAAATATAACGAAACACGCAACGCAAGTAGGTTTGTACTCACGACTTGCGATACGAGTTTCGTTAGCACTCAGTGCATATCGCAGTCGTCGGTAAGAATTCATAATCAGGCAATTGGTTAATTTGAGGGAGGACAAGCGTAGATAATAAGGAACGGAATGCAAATATGGGAATATAGGACACATGTTCGTAGTATGTAGTAGGGCGAAACACGTCCTCGTCAAATGCGGCCGTTCGCCTTGTCTGTGGTGCTCCAGCATTCGGCCACGCCACTATTGTTGAGCCTTCATTTCGCGATCTCTGATGGAGCCATGTAAATGTCGCACAGGAGGGTTGACGACGCTACAGCTTCACTGCTTGCCTCGCATTCGTGTTGGCTGCTCCGTACACGAGGTGCATGTCTGCTAGCTCCACTCGCGTAAAACATCCCACGCTTACACAACCAGCTGCAGGCACTTACTGACCTGCCAGCAGCCAAGTTCACCTTCACGCATGTACCAATTACATTATTATGGTCCATACCGTATAAGAAGGCCACTTTCTGACAGTCAGCGAGTGGCAACTTCTCTTATACGAAACAAACAAAGCGCCATTTACAAAATCCTGTATCAGCTGATGCACGAACGAACAAAAGTTAAAATTACGTTGACTATTCTGAGTGCACTGCCGATGCGCATTAGAAAAGTAGAAAATACGCGTATAAGAAAGAGTTCGTAGATTAATTAATACATTTTATTTTACGAGGTCACAAAACAAAGGTTGTTAGTGTTAAAAACTAAACTTAGTGATAATGTTGTTATGTTTAGGTGATCAAAATGAAATGTACAATAGAAAGATACGACGTGGAAAAGTTTTCTGAAGTTGTGCTAACTTCAGAAAGCTTTTTCACGTCGTATCATCCATCTCAAACCTTGCTTTCAACACGTCCATGATATTAATTCCAAAAGCATACAGAAATATTGCATAATATTGTTGAATAATTTTTTCTAATAATTTAACGAAACGACACGAATATTAAATATATTTCCAGCCCGTAACATAAGAATTATCATCTTCGACGATACGCTATCTCTTGACCATAAAGAGAGTTACTCAAAACTTCGTCGTGACGTGCTGCGCGCTATCTATCGGATATTCTGCGAGCCAGAAATGAACCTCTCTTCTTGCGCGATATATAACGAATTTACAAACATATGCCAATAGTTATATTTTCCCACGAGCTCTGCATAATTTTTAAAGTAACATATATTTCATATACAACGATTTGGAGTACAAGTCATTTATATCCGGCCGGTAATCGTTCGTCTACGTAAATTATACGCCATATTGTTCTCTATAAACCCATCTCCTTGATTCCGTACACAGGCGTGAATAGTTTTTAAGCAATTCTAACGTTATTCCACATCACATATTTCCAACTCGAATATATTAGCTATAACGTCCAAAGTGTAATAATAGATACAACAGACCGTCTCGCAAATTTTAACCCAAATTCACTATCTCGGACAAATTAAAAAAGAGTTATCAAATATCTAACATTTTATATTTTTACTTTTATAACCTACTTATATTTTTAGACAGATTACAGTACAATGAGAAGTGGATTAGCTGACAGCGTTTGATAAAAAATACAGCCCCGACGTGACGGACCAGCTGATGGCGGAAGGATACGTAGTCAGATGTAAACAGTGGCGCTACTTTCGTCGAGCTGTCAAAAAGTGGCCTTCTTATATGGTACAGAATATACCTGTTACCTTGGCAACGTGCTTGACGCGGGCGGTAGTAGTGTTGCCTACCCCCGCAGGGCTACACCGCACATTCGAAATTTTGATTAGCGTTTTTACCGGAGCGAGTTAGGACAAAGGGACCGTTTTGTCTTTATTTTGCCATGGTGAGTAATAATTTGCCTTGAATTTTTCAGTACCACCTAGTGTTTCCAAGTTACATGTGAAACTAGGGTGACTACCCCTACTTAAACAATGGAGAAAGAAGGCCGACGATTCTACCAACCACATTTTAAAAGATTTACATATCTCCATTTCATGAAACACGATTCCGATTTTTGTCTCTCCATATCAAGTACTTCCTGAAATTTTTATATTAATTCATTTCAAACTTTGATTTTCAATGCCGCGTAGCTCCCTTTATATTCACCACACATTAGTATTTTTCATAAGGAATCAGCTACCGGAGTTTGGGACATGAATTTTGATCAACGCCGTATATACATGAGGAAATGACTGTACACATGAATTTAATTCCAATGACACGTTGAGGACTGTACATTATGTCACGTTTTTATTCATACGCAGCCTCAGTCATTATAAAATAGTGTATTTTCCATTAGATTATAAAAGTTATTGTATGAAAATGTTGTATGTATTTCAGTAAGAGTAAAGTTTAGAAACCTAGTGCACAAAATATTTCTTTTCGAACGCATTCCCGGAGAAAATAAAGAAAAGCTATTTGTAACCCTAAACTAAGGTCACATAGCTATCCATACAACAGTATGCATTTAGTCATTTGATGGCCTCGAGTCTAGCGTAAACAGCTGTGGGGTGTGTGCGCTTATAGTTCGTTGCTCCTGTTTTGCATGTTACCTGCAGTGGTCTCAAAAAACGGATTTGGGTAATGAACTTGGCTTCTAGCTGAAATAAGCAATAGTAAATCTAGCTTTTAAAGGATTCTCCTTACGAAAAATAGGACAAATCGTGAATAAAAGTCATACGTAGCAGTTCTGTGTGTTGTAAGTAAATGTGAATATCAAGTATCAGCTAGTTACACACCAATGAAACTTAAACAGAAACGTTTGAGTCTCTTGGAAGAACAAAAATTTTGCGGCTAGTAAAATCCAGTCCAGTACAAGAGCTATGCGCCGAATTGAAATTAGCCACCAGTAATAAAACGAGTGGAGACTGTTCGTCGGGTTTTATATAGGCACTGCTATAATGGCAGGGTGGCAAAGATGGGGCCCTATGTCAGTATGAAGAACCGTGCTGCTAAACTGCTCTTCGCTAAAGAGCAAATTCAAAAGAACCGGGAGTTTTGGAACGATGCTATCAGGTAAGGTGAACGTTTTTAGCTCGGATGGTGTTAACAGGATATAGAGAAGATCTAATACGGCCGATAATGTTACCAGTCAAACATGGGAGAGGTTCAGTTAGGGCTTGGGGATGTACGTCTGCGAAAGGGGTCGGGAATGACAAGTGCATATATGTTTAATGACATTCTAAAGAAGAATGTCAGCAAAGTGCAGAAAAATTATAAATATTACTTTCCTGCATTTTCAACATAACGACCCTAAGCATGCAGCTGGTCTTGAAAAAAAATTCTAATTAGGAACATTTCAAAATAACTGAACTCTTCCTCCGTCTCGCTACCTCAGTCTTATACTCTGCTACACAGCAGACATTTTCTTCCAAGGAGGGTGCAGCATCAATCGTGAAAGGTGAGGGAGACTAGTTAACTCCATTCAGCGTAGATTTCAAGCAGTTTTGTGTTAAATTTTTGTAGAAACTATTCACTTGTCTATATCTATACATATTATAAAACTCAACGTCTCTCTGTCTGTCTGTTAGTGGGCTTATCACTTGAGAACCACGTATCCGATTCACGTGTTTTTTTTTTTTTAATTCATAGTTCTGTTCTCTGGCCAGGTTTCAGTATATATATTGTTACGTAAAGTAACCTAAGGAATAAACAGCGACGATAATAGTGAATCAAGTCGGAAAAAAGTTTCCCGCCAGCGCGCTCTCTTGATATACGCTGTGTAAACCGTAAAAGATGGAATAATATCATGTAGTAAAGAATTGTGTAGAATAAAAAGACCTAAAAAAAAAAAAAGTCCGCTGTAGCATATATTTATCTATAACAGAGAAATACTAATAAGCGTTTTTACCATTTAATTTACAAGCAACATTCAATGACTCATTGAAATTTAAAAGCAAGTGCAGACATTGCCAGGAAAAAGTATAAAAAGCATGGGTCTACCAATACCAGATAACATAGTAGATTCAACCGTTAACAATGACTAAATCAGGGAAACTTCATATAATAGATTATAATTGCACACCACCGCAACGCCAAGCCAAGTGGAAACCGTAAAATTTTTAGGAAATAAAATGTGCCAATAATATTCAAATTCGTTATTTCATGTATATAAAACGCCAATCACTGACCTTAGTAGCCATAAATGCACATATTACACTCCCAGTACAAATTCGTGTCAGAATAATTTTTATTAATTCGCTGCTAACTTAATCATCCCATATACAGAAATTATTAGTTTTAGTGTTATAACAGAAGAGTCAGGGTCATTACTGCAAATGTTTAATTATAGAAGCATAATATTTTATGGTTCTGTGCACCTTTTTGTACCTGATTGTTAATAGGTGTTCCCTGGTTGTCATTAAAAGGTGAGAATGAATTAATACATAAAATTTTGTATTAAGTTAATTGTTGCATAAATATGCGTCAGTATTTAATCTATTATGACCGTTATGATGGGTACGGTAATTAGCAAACCTTCTATCGTAGCATTTTTCAATAAACCGTCCTAAATTTGGATTAGGAAGAAATAAATAAAAAATTTAATATGGTGGGTTACACGGACTCACCTGGGAACCTGCATGCCAGTGTGAACTGCAGAATGACTTTAAAGTTATAAACATTATTATTATTTCAATATTTGATTTCAAAAGTACTTGCTTTACTGTGAACAGCCATTATCGAGTGTTGTAATTGAACGATACTAAATTACTAATGGCTAAATTTCTAAATTGTCATTGGGAACACAACCTCAGTTCCTTTCCCTAGTTCCCGGGTCGGTCGCCTTTCTCACGAATTTGCCACAGTTTCCACATCTTGGCCGAATGCCACTACTCAGCGGAACGGCAGCTGGCCTCATAGCGCCTTGTTGGTTGTCCTCGGATAGTGTGGGAGCGACATGCGGGCCGACACTTGTGTGCCGACGTCGGTTATCGCAGGGGTTTTGTTTGCACCTGCTAGGCATATTACTAAAGCAGCTTTTTACACAACGGATGAAACATTCAAAACTCACACGGGATACCGACCATGCACTTTATAACAGATAGAACATGTTCTTTTTTTAGGGGCCGCGATGGCGTAGTGGGTAGACTACTCGCCTCCCACCTAGATGAACCGGGCTCGATTCCCGGCGGGGTCGCTCTCGAATTTTCGCATGTGGGGATCGTCCCGGACGACACCGCTGGTCGGCGGGTTTTCTCGGGGATCTCCCGTTTCTCCCGCCCTTTCATTCCGACGTTGCTTCATCGCACGAACCTCACTTCATCGGCTTTCAAGACCCCGATGTTAAGAGCGGCCTAAATATCTTCACCTTCTTTTTTTTATGCAAATTGGCCCTTCTACGCATGTCATGTGTTTAACTGTATATCACGAGAAACAAGAGAACAAATAATATATTGAAGTTTGAATGAACAAGTTACTGTTAAAACACAACAGGGTGGAGTTGATATAGTGTTGAGAGAGCTGGGGGAAGCTGCTTATTAATTAATTTCCACGACCTTTTAATACAGAGTGTGCAGAGGCGATTATATTAATATTGTTGCTATTGAAAATCCGCTGGAACTATCAACTACTACACTCTCTTGCAAGGAGAAATGGTACAACAATAATTTTGTGAAAACCGTGCGTTTAACTCGTTTCCTTTTAACTTTTCTTGATACTAAATATTCAGTATTCTTTGTAAATAAACATTTGTGTACATATGTGTCAACGGACTATGTGATGGGGCGCATGAAAACTTGGTCCTGGAAGTAGCGCGCGCCACCCCCTGAAGATCAGTAGAACTCCAGATGGCGTCGGGGTAAGTTTCCTAGTGACAATTTCTCAATCCTTCGGCTGTCCGGCAAAGTTTGTGCTTGAATTGCAGAACAGTAAGTTTGCATACGAGGTCTTGTACGAAATTAATTTTGCATCGCGTAAAACAGTTTAAGGACTCCAAAAAGAAACACGTGTGGTAGTTTTAAAACCTGTTGACTGTGGTGCCAAAATTGATTTTCGTACGAATTAAGATGTTTTGTACCGTAAAATGGGGTAAATATAATCAGTAGGGGGAAAAGAAAGAAAAAACTTTGCAATCATCTGAATGAAAGTGAAACCAATGAAATTTGAGAGTATTTTTTTTTCTAGAATAAATCATACTGTTGATGAGTATTCTAGATATTTCAATAACCTGCGTGCTCACATGCAGCTTTCCGTTGTTATTGTACGCGAGTCTGAACGAAGGCATTTTCTTGCTTGACTAGGCTAGTTTGAATTATAGTAGATGGATACGGTAAGTTAGTCGGGTATTGTGGACTGGGATTGGCGAACACATAAGACGCATGGCAGATAAAATAATCGATCACGAAAATGGATCTGAGTTGAAGTATACTGAAATGATTAGTCATGAAATCATTTCGGGCAAGGCATGTGCTTGTCCGTAAAGATTTCAGAAAGATGCAAGACAAGTCTCGTACCACGTTTCATATAAGAAAAATGACAATGAAGGTTTTATTCTTCGGGTGCATTGGAGAACGACAAAGTACCTGAAATAGCTGTCACGTTTAAAATGAATATACTGTAGCACATTTTTTTTTAAGTGTTTAATTTTCCAGCGTGAAAAACAAAAGAATAGTGCGTGGTAACTCAAAACTGATATTTTCCGCAAATGTGGAAGTTTTGACAAATTTTCAAAGTCATTTCCAGGTGTTAGTTAATTGTAAGTTTATTCCTCCGTACTGCGAGAAAACAAATTTGATTTTAGACTTATCAAACTACAGTGAATCACCACGGAAAACATAAGATAGACAGGACTGCTTGTAAACCGCAGTCAGTAACGTAATCGGCTCGGCATGACATTTGATCGCAACGTTAGCTTTTAGCACGATGGTCTTGCCACGGGAAGAGCACTGTACTAGTACAGCGTGGAATCTGGAGAGCGAGTAAATGTGTTATGTGCACCCGAATAATTTTTACACTTTATAAAATCCTATAAAATATGAAGTACCGTACTGCAAATCAGGGGGGAAAAAACTGAAATTTCGACGTTTTGGGAAGGGGCAAACCGTAATTTCACTGCTATCCTTTCGTCTTTTCGGCCAGCAAGCACAACTATAAGTAATTTGTTCTCTTTTATAATGGTTTCCATTTTGATTTATTTAGATTTTACAGTTTTTAACAAATAAGCTATTTGTACAGATTCCCATGATGGGTTGAGGGTGGGAGGCAAAATGCCCTTGCCCTTCATATACTGTAGTTGTACCCTTGCTGCAAATAACAATGTATGCAGTTGTACAACAACTGGCGAAACATCCGTGAACATGTAACAAAAGTTTATTTATAATAAATGTAATTACTATTTGCGTATATACCAGCTGTGGTATGTGAACACTTCAGCTTTTTTTTCTATTGTTTTTTCGGAGGAGATCAATCGCCATCGAGTCAGTTTAGACGCATACGTACTCGGAGTGTGTTTGAAACTCGGTTTGAAAAGAAAATTCTTAATATAGTCGCAGTATGTTTCGTTGAGGAAGGCATACACACCTTTTACTGCTGGTGTGTAAATCTCTGATGAAATTTTACGTACTGTATTGCTGGCACTATTTTGGAGTCATATAAAAGTCGAATATCGCACGTTCACCTCGCTGTAACAAAAGACGTACAGAATTCGGTACGCACGGAATATCTGTATGGGACTGCAATGCTACTGAACTGGACCTTTCACCAGTAAAACTGCAGGCCCCGCCTGCCGTTTAGACTTGCGTAGATGAAAGAGAGCATTTGATGTGCTAGTCAGTCACACTTATTGTTATTGCTGTGTTAACATAGCCACCCTTCCCGCCAGCAAAAACAGTATCAAACTTATAATTGAATTGTATTTTCAGGCAACCATTAGTATTGCAATCATTTACGCATACGTGCATGTCTGTGTCAGTACTAATACGAAATGTCATTGCCCTTCCTTCTTTTTTTAAAAATCGTAATTTAAGAATGGTGGCAAAATGATTTGCGTCGATATACTCAACATGTTCTTCCTTTCCCCCATGTGGACACATCCCGATACATGCAGTGATTAGACTTAATCATTTGGGGTAACATACCAGTCAGGGCAACTTTGAACTTTCAAATGAAAGATGGAAGATTCGTTCATATTGTTGTTTATAATAAATACAGTTAATCGTGAAGTGTACATCAAAAGTAGGGGGCTGTAAAGCTCTCATTTTAAACGAAAATGTGGGGTACAGAGTTATCCTTACTGGTACAAAGTTATTCCAAAGACTGTACATAGTCCATTCATGGCTACTTCCAACTTTTCTGAAGTCATGCTGAAGTTAGTTATACTTTCAGGCTATCCCTCCACCTAATGGTAAGTAAAGCTAAACTAAAACAGGATTCACACGTTCGCAGTACATGCCGACCAGATAGAGCAGACCGAGCTGATTTTGATGGTAGAACCCCAGTAGTTATAAATAGTTGGTTTCGGGGCACCTGGCATCCTGGCGGGGACCGGGGACTGGCGGCGGCCATCTTAAATGACGCCATTTTCCCCATTTTGCTCCTGCGGCGGCCATTTTGGCAGTCAGTACCGGTAAACATGGACAAATTTATCAGAAAATTTCCCTTAATTTCCCGAATTTCCCTCAAAAATGTTTTCGTTCAATTTCCGTCGATGACTACACAATGTGGCTCAGTGACTCATTTGTGGGAAATGAGGGATTTCATGCTCTTGCATTCCGACGACCCTATTTCATGCTCTTGCATTCCATTGGCTGTGCGGGGCTCTCGAAAGGGTCTCGTCTCCCGTTGACTATGTGAGGCTCTCGAAAGTATAGTCTCTTGCATAGTCTCTGATTGGCTACGCGAGGCTCTCGAAAGTATAGTCTCTTGCATAGTCTCTGATTGGCTACGCGAGGCTCTCGAAAGTATAGTCTCTTGCATAGTCTCTGATTGGCTACGCGAGACTCTCGAAAGAGTCTCGGTCTCCGATTGACTATGCAAGGCTCTCGGTCCCTATTGACAATGCGAGACTCTCGAAAGGGTCTTGGCTCCGTTTGGCTACGCAAGGCTCTTAAAAGTGTCTTGGCTCCATTTGGCTACGTGAGGCTCTCGTCACAAATTGACTATGATAGACTCGCAATGCATACTTATAAGCACAGTCGGCCATAATTTACGATGTGTTTAATATACAGTAGCCAAATTCGTAACATAGACATCGCCCCCGATAACGAAAATTATCGCTGGGTCGTTTATGCCTTATGCGTACTTATAAGCATAGTTGACAGTAATTTCGGAATCGTTTAAGATACTGCCACCAAATTCATAACATACTGTTACGAACTATTAACAATGTAGTATGTCAATGTGAGAGTATGCTGGGGGCGTATCTCAAATAATGATTCATGATGCGGTAGAGCACAACAGTATCTGACGAGGTTTATTAACATTAAACTTTTACAATAACTACTTACGTTACCATTGATCGGGGGAGCTTTACATTGAATTTAATATGATTATTCATTATATTTAACTCACGCCGTTTTATTTAAACCTAACTGGAAAGTCTTCACCTTGTTGTGGCCGGAGGCTGATTCTGCGAGACGGTTAACGCCGGCNCTGCCACCAAATTCATAACATACTGTTACGAACTATTAACAATGTAGTATGTCAATGTGAGAGTATGCTGGGGGCGTATCTCAAATAATGATTCATGATGCGGTAGAGCACAACAGTATCTGACGAGGTTTATTAACATTAAACTTTTACAATAACTACTTACGTTACCATTGATCGGGGGAGCTTTACATTGAATTTAATATGATTATTCATTATATTTAACTCACGCCATTTTATTTAAACCTAACTGGAAAGTCTAGTGGAACAACACCGGCCTCCGACTAAGACGCTCTGCCAATTGCGGCCCCGGACACACCCATCTTCCTGTTCTGCTTCGCTCGTTGGGTCGCCCAAAGGACTAAAGACGAAAGACGCTCGTTCCGCGTGTTACGCCGGCTTGTATCAAGCGCGTGTTTCTGCGGCCCCGCTCAGTGACCAGAGCAGGGGATTTCTGCAACTGTCTTCTTTCGCAAGGATCAACGAATAAATGGTGGCGTTACAATCCCGCTCGTTTCCAGGTTTGATGTTTGAAGGTGTGATCAGGCAAGCCATTCAGATAAGGCATGATCAAACCATAACAATACACAACACAACAGTCAACGAAAATGATCGCAGAGTCATTTAACCCCTAAACATTCTTTCTCAAGGTAGCCAACAGTACTGCACCCTTACTGTACCTAAGCTTACCCAGCAGATGTTTGATGTCAAGAACATGATGGCTACCTGCGATCCGTGCCACGGGCGTTACCTCACTGTTGCTACAGTCTTCCGTGGCAATATGTCCATGAAGAAGGTGGATGAGCAGATGCTGAACCCTCAGATCAAGAACAGCAGCTACTACGTTGAGTGGATCCCGAATAATGTGAAGACTGCAGTAAGATACAGTTACCAAATTCGTAACATATACATCGCCCCCGACAATGAAAATGATAACAGGGTCATTTATATCTTATGTGCACTTATAAGAATGGTTGACTGTAATGTCCGAACCGCATATGTGTAGTGTCTGAAATAGCACATACATACAAATCGGCCTGCACGCACTCTTCAATACCCACCACCCTTGTCGCATGGATGTCTACCAAATCGAGCCTCCTGAGCGACAGCTAGTCAGTCTCCCGTAACCGACCAATAACATCCAGACTGGATATATAAATGTGAAAATGTATACGTATATAAAAATCAGCATGGATAACTTACAGCAAACTGGGAGCTATAGTCCATAATAGTTATATCAGTGGCGATATCACACCAAGAAGTTTAGTAAAAGATAGAATACACATCGCCATGAGAGATAACGAATGATCACAATGACCAACTACAAAAAATTACTACAATATGTAAAGTATGATACCGAGGTGGAATGGCTATTGTACTGACCAGGACATCCTGGTATTGTCTAGCATCATCTAAAGTATCGTAGAGCACCCGATGCTTGTGCAATATGTGCTGGTTGGTAAGTGCTTACAACTTGTTTCCTTTACATTTTATTTTTTATATCTGTGTGCATCGGTATGTAGCAGTGTCGACCTTGTTGCTCTCCATGCTTATCGACTTTTTCAAAGTATTTTATTTTAGTCTTATGTTACTTACTTTGCTCGATGCTCACACATTATGCGTTGGTTGGTAGTGGAATTCGCGTGCCTCTGTACTGTATTATAGCTCGGACGGAGAGTGTACATGGGGAAAATCGTTTACTATTTTTCAGTACTAACTAAGGCTACCACGCCAGTTTTCATACTCATGGCGTTGTCTAACATTGTGTGATGCGCTGTACAGTGCTCGTCACTGGTGCAATACGATTTGGTTGGTAGGTGATAATTTTTTGTGTCTTCTGGCATTAGCGTTTCGAAACTGTAAATTTTTTTTTTTGTCTAACGTAATGTACAGACGAGACCCTTATGAGAGCCTCGCATAGCCAAACTGAGCCGATACGCTTTCGAGAATCTCGCGTGGCCAATCAGAGACGAGACCTTTCAAGAGCCTCGCGTAACCAATGGAATGCAAGAGCATGAAATCTCTCAATCCCTCATTTCCCAAAAAGGAGTCACTGGGCCACATTGTAGAGACATGGACGGAAATTGAACGAAAATGTTTTTGAGGGAAATTTTTTAGTTAATTTGACAGTTTTTGCCGCTACTGGCTGCCAAAATGGCCGCCGTATGGGGAAATGGGAAAAATTATGCCAGTCAAGATGGCCGTCGCCATTCCTTGCCAGGATGCCAGGTGGCCTGAAACCTACTATTTATAACTAGTAACCTCCCACTATGCTGTAGCCTTTAAGTATAGAAAATTACATCAAAGGGATAGCGCACCACATTTGTGCGCTCTCAGTTTAATAATTTTTTGCATGAGAAGTATTTCTTACTAGCTATTGCTAACAAACTTATTTTTTCGCTGTGTTTATTTTTATTAATATAACTAAAATATTATATTTTATTGATAAAATATAAGTAAAAGTTCAATTTAACCAGAAATAAGATAAACGTTTATTTTAACAGAAGAATAAAACGCTTGTGATACACTACTATCAAACACATCATACATGAGGTGATTTTTCAATTATTCTATTCAAAAAGTGTAAATATACTGCGAATAGATTATACAACACGTGATGTGTTGTTAAATGGTTGAGTAAAAAGCTTATGTACTTTATATATTTCTGAAAGATCTTCATTCAGTTGGTTTTAAAGCACGTACGTGTGTTTCGAATGGTAAGAAAATCTTCGGTCGCAGACTGCGCGTCCTTCTCGCAACGTGGAATCCAGTACTCTGCAGCAGACATTGCGTGTTCTCTGTTCGCATTAACGATCACTTTACATCGTCGCAGCTCCTCGCATTCCTGTGTGCGCAAGTGTTCCAGCCGCGCATCGTTATGTTTTTTATGTATGTTTCGCCTAGCCAGCCTGCAGCTGTTGTTATGGTCCATTTCGAGAACGGGGAGAGCTTCGCAAATGTCTTGTCACAAATATGTGGGCTGCCACACGTAAAAAATAACTGGATGGTATATAGTGCCTCGGAATTTCTATTTAACACATTAAGTATTTAAACTTATACATGCACCTTGTGGCTAGTGGTTAATTATAGCCACCAAAGGGTTTATGAATGTGTAAAAAGAGAACATTGAATTTCTTGTCGTAGGAAGGTGGGGGCCGATCTTAAATGTTATACGTCATCGCGGATTTTTTTCCTGCTCTTGCATTACACTAGGTACGCGAGTCTCTCANGGCCGATCTTAAATGTTATACGTCATCGCGGATTTTTTTCCTGCTCTTGCATTACACTAGGTACGCGAGTCTCTCATCTCTGATTGGCTACGCGAGGCTCTCGAAATATAATGTTTTGAAAAATTTCCAAAATTTTGAAAAAAATTAAAAAAAATTTTTAAATTTTATTTTAAATTTTTTTTTAAATTAAAAAAAAAATTTTGTCTTAAAAATTTATTTAAAGTCGGGTAGTCGTAAGGACACAGCCTGAGGCTATGTTGCGCAACAAAATAGCTAACATGGAATGTTCGAGAAAAATTAATTTTAGTTTAAAAATTTATTTATGAAATTTAGTGTTTTTTTTTTTTCTAATTACGTCACATGTGGACCTCGAAGGAGGGATGAAGCTGGCTGCCAATTATAAAGGATTTTAAAGGGTTATAAGTATGGGTTTCTTATGTTTAACACCTCGACGCTCGTAAATAAAAAAGTAAGATATAAATATGTGCATATATTAAAAAAAAATTATCTCCAGCTGGTTGGATGGACCGCGTTGACGGCGGTGGGTAGACGAATCACGTCTGGGGGCTGCGGTGACGCAGTGGATAGACGACAAGCTTCTTGGGGGCCGCGGTGGTGTGGCGAATATACTACTCGTTAATTGGGGGCCGCGGTGGTGCGATGGATAGGCGACTCGCTTCTTGGGGGCCGAGGTGGTATGGCAGATAGACGACTCGTTTATTGGGGGCCGTGGTGTGGTGGATAGGCGACTCGCTTATTGGGGGCCGTGGTGTGGTGGATAGGCGACTCGCTTCTTGGGACCGCAGTGGTGCGGCAGATAGACAACTAGCTTCTTGGGGGTCGCAGTGGTGTGGTGGATAGACGACTCGCTTCTTGAGGCCGAGATGGTGTGGTGGATAGGTGACTCGCTTCTTAGGGGCCGAGGTGGTACGGAGGACAGACGACTCGCTTATTGGGACCGCAGTGGTGTGGCAGATAGACAACTCGCTTTCTTGGGCCGAGGTGGTGCGGCGGTTATATGACTCGCTTCCAGGGGCCCGCAGTGGGGCGGTGGTTAGAAGACATGCTTCTTGGGGCCGCGTTGGTGCGGTGGATGGACAACTCGCTTCTTGATGGCTACGGTGGTGTGGAAAATAATTTGACCTTGACCTCAAAAAAATCACGGAAAAATCTTAAGAACTGATACGTTCAGTGGAGACTGTATTATTCAGTATTAAAAACGTGAGATGTGACTGGGTGTGACATAGCCTTTGTACTTCTTGTTATATGTCTATACAGATTATCACTTCGGGTAAACACATCATCACAGCAGTTATCACAGTGGAACCCTTTGTATGCTGGGCTGAACATGTAATGTGTACTTTTATGTCGGTGTGCATTACAACTTTTTACTAAAAGTATTTTCGCAATAGTCACATCGATATCGTAATGATTGTATCAACTCTTCAGGGCCCCTTATTGCTAACCATGTTAAATGTTTTCCCTTTAACATATACAAGTATGTAATGTCGAATCCAAAAGGATTGTATGTAATGTTTTGATGATGATTATTATTATTAAAGTACCTTTACTATACTGGTACGTTAGTTTAAGTGTGGTGTGTTTGACATCTCGTCCCCACCAGCAGAAAAAGAATACATACAGTGTCAAAAGTTTTATATATATATATATACACAAAATATATATACTATTTTTTTTTAAATTAAAACCTAAAGTTATATATTGTCACAAAAAATATACAATTATTTTCTTCAATTAAAACAAAAAATCACAAAATAATATATTTACACATATATCGTCACAAAAATATATAATTTTTTCAATTTAAAAAACATAACATTTTCTCTCTAGATATTGGCAAGAAGTGTGGTGAACATATATCATTCGATATAGTCATTAACTCTGAGTTCATCAATAATCATATTTAACTCTTCGCCGACAGAAAGATATCCACTTCTCTCTAATGCAACCAACGCCCGTAGTCTATCAACCAAGTAATTGGGGTCTTCAGAAAATAAGTAGCTAGACTTCACAACACTCTTCGCAGAAGGTTCACAATACACATCATCATCTATGTTCTTCTGTGATGAGTAGTTTGTGAGATATCTCTGAGTTAGAGTACTTGGTTCGAATCTTCGTTTATTCTGTCTCAACTTCACATAGCCGTCTTCATCAGCATCGTGTTTACGCTTTTGCTTTGCAGATGCAGTTACTTCATCATCGTCAGTAGAATGTGTATATTTCACATCATCCCCAGCGGACTTAGCGGGCACACTTTCGTGCTGGATACGTGTAAAATCCTCGTTTTTCATCTTACGTCTTAGCAATACATGTTTGTTGTTCACATCGTTGGACGATATGTATGGTTTGCACTCTTCATAGTAAATGTCTGTGACAGTCGTATTTCCTTCTTCACAGATTGTTTTGGAACTTGCTGCATGCCCGGATAATGTTATGGGCGATGGAACAATCAACAGTTTACACGACGAATCAGTATGTGCCAAGTAAAGGTGTGTTACCTTTACAAATAGCAGTATGTCTCTTTAGATTATCACTTCTACCAAGTGTCGCACCACACACATCACATGATAGTATTCTGGAGGACGGTTTCTTTTGACACTCACTCTGTTCATGTCGTCGTGTATTGCAACTTTTACTGAAGGTCTCGCCGCAGTAACTGCATTGTTTTCCATGTAATTGTTGAACACTTGGTGAAGTGTTGCATGTAGGCATACAGGTCATTTTCGATTGCATATTCTCCACACTTTTCATCATCTTCAAGCATATGCAAACTTAAACACATGAACTACTATGCATTGTAGACTCCTCCCTTCTGCGGACTCCTCCCCTCTGCGTACTCTACTACAATGTAGACTCCTACACGATGCAGACTCCTCCACAATACTACCTTCACACACTAGTTTTGCTGTACACTATAGCTTAGCAACTACGTGAATTTCTGCGGTTACGCTAATTTATACCCTCATTCTGTAGGTCGAATACGAAGTTAGGTTGTAATTTTCTCTGTAGTGGAGTACAGGGAAATAGACATATGTGTATTAGTCAAGTGGCTGAAGTAAATTTGTTCTCAACTACAGCTGATAAATTTTATATATAATTCTCAACCGGTACATATTTCACATCGTCGTCATCAGCAGACTTGTAGGTCACACTTGCGTTCTCGATGTCCTGGATAGTTGTAGCAACTTCGTTTTTTCAACCTTACATGCTAGCAATGCATGATTTGTTGTTCACATCTCCTGACGATCTGTTTAGCTCGCACTCTTCATAGTAAATGTCTGCAACACTAGTAATTCCGTCTTCACTTGGTGCATGTTTTGCAGGTAGTCGTACATGAGAAAACTGGGTGTGGAATGCATGTTGTACTGATCGGGGCGATTTGGCATTGTCTAACATTATCATCTAAAGCATCCTACAACACCCGACACTAGTGTAAAATGTACTGGTTGGTGAGTGTTTATAACTTGTTACTTTAATTTTTTTTAAATATCTGTATATGCTATACTATTAGGTGTGTGTTCTGCATGTAGGAATTCAGTCATATGGTCTGAAGGTAATCTTGGCCCTAGCAGGTGCTGTGAGACCTTGGAGCCTTACATAACACTCACTCGGCTAGTGTTCGGTGTTATTCGTTACACTTGACAAGACCTGCACGTCGTCACCCAGCCATCTGAGCTGTCTCACATATTCCCTAGCATATGACAACGGTCGCGTTCTGCTGCTAGTGTTGTACACTGAATGTATTGGACCATTTCAGTTGGTTTGTAAGGAAGTTATTTGCCAGTCTGTTGTACTGCCCAGAACAGTCTGGTATTGTATAGCATCGTTCATTTTTTCATTCTATGTCTGGTTGTTACGAGCTATAGTCAGTTCACGACTGGAAGAGACTTTCTTGAAGCTCTGCTAAAGATCTACTTTCAAACCCATTTCGTATCCTTCCGCCAAAGGCACACAAACATTGCCATGTGACTGCCATCTTGCAGTCACATGCCAATTTTTACATGCAATGTTTACATTCCACTGTGTGTGTGTGTAACATGTGTTCGTACATGCACGTGCCCATTATAAAAGTCATGTATATATTATTAATGGATATTCCACATGCGTAAAGTGTTTAATCTTGAGAATTTTACACAAAAGAATATGTGATGCCAGTGAAAAACATTTCATTCTATAAACCCAAAATGCGAGTATTTTGATGAATTGATAATTGTTGTCTATTTACAATCGATTGTTAGTGACTTTCGATAAATTCCCGTACATCGAAGGCAAGATAATCAGTATTGATCGAAATTGCTACAGACGTTAAAATGGCGCGGTGGTACACTGAGTTAGATGTTTCGCGCAATTGTAAAACGTTATTTAAAAATGGTTGTGATGGTTTTCGACAGGACGGCAGAGTTTGCGAGTGAAGGATTCTATGTGTTCGACAATGTGAAAACAATTCTTATGTGCAAATACTGCAACGATATTTATCTCACCGTTTCCTTTCTGTGCACGTGCTTTGTGTGTTTTTGTTTTCGAATCAGTACAACGAGAAAGTGAGCGCAAATTAAAATCATACATTATTAAAAACGAAATAATAAAGAGCGGATATAAGTAAAACATCTGTTTATTTACTTATATTATAGGTTAAACAAGATAATCGCACAATTTCTCTGGCACGTGTGTCAACCACACCCCACCAACAACACAAGGAACGAAGGTTAGTAAACAAATGGCCGCATTACTTTCACCTTGAGCATGATCATGTGACTACGCAAGAAACGTTGAAATCTAAATATGTTAGCATCACGTTGACACGTCACAGTCTGCTGTCCACTCTGTATGTGATCTACAGTGTGATGGAGTACTAGATCGCTTGGTNATCACGTTGACACGTCACAGTCTGCTGTCCACTCTGTATGTGATCTACAGTGTGATGGAGTACTAGATCGCTTGGTCCCCTGTGATTGCAAGAGCATGAATTTTAACACATGGTCTATCCACTACATCACTGCGGCCCCCATCGAAATGCTATAAAAACTCGCAGTCCCGTAGCCCCAGGCTATGTCATGGCAGCGTGGCAGGCATCTGTCTTGGGAGCCACCTGAGGCTATTTTATAATGTCTGGGCTTTGTCTTAGGGACACGCAGCCTGAGGCTATGTTGCGCAATACCTGTGAATTTTCTAGAATAAATTTGAAACTTTTAAAATAATTTTGNACACGCAGCCTGAGGCTATGTTGCGCAATACCTGTGAATTTTCTAGAATAAATTTGAAACTTTTAAAATAATTTTAAAACTTTTGAAAAATAATTTTAAAACTTTTCAAATAAAACTTTTGAAAAAAAATTTCGAAAATGTTAAAAAAAATACATTTCGGAAAATTTTGAAAAAAAATCAATTTTTCTAAAATTGTCAAAATTTTTAAAAACAAAATGGCCGCCGTTGCAATGGTTGCCAAGATGGNAAAAAAATCAATTTTTCTAAAATTGTCAAAATTTTTAAAAACAAAATGGCCGCCGTTGCAATGGTTGCCAAGATGGCCGCCATCGAAGTAGAATGCAAACGCATGCTGTTTACTATTTGCTTGGTACACTTCTGGCTTCCTGGCTCCTACGCAAGGTGCTGGTATTAAACTGCTCATTTCTAACTACTATTACAGTATGGCAGAATTAAAGGCGGAAGTTTCGCACAATTTACTAACTTTGCAGGCAAAAGTAGATAGTATTCAACATGCAGTTTATGAACGCCAGACTGCCGGAACAGAAATTTGCTACCAGTCAGTCCACACATGCCAGTAAAGTAGATATGTTACAATATAATTTCGAGCGATTAGAAATAAGGGTTGATGAGCACATTACGCAGACACTTGACATTACGGAAGAACAAATTGTTTCAGTGCGTTAAAACATTTCTAAAGTTCGGAATACAGTAGAGATAGTAGCCAAGAAGGTCACAACTAATTTAGAACACGCATGTAGCTCTTTGGAAGGGCAAATGTCCGGACTGGAGAACCGGATTATTTAAGTGGAAAGCAGGCCCATTTCAAATTCTGAAGCACCTGATCCTAACATTTTGGCTAATGTTGATAACGAAGTGGTTAATTTTGAGCGACATATTGATGGTAGGCCCAATCACACAGTGCAGATGAAGTCTGAAAACACAGCCGTCATACTTAGTATTTTGCAAGATTGTTTGCCGAGCAAGAAAGTAACTTCAGGAATTTCACACCTGACACAGAAAAACGTTCGCATCAATCGTACAAAACCTGTCACTTCCACAGGTAAGATAATTAAGAAAGCAGGCAAACACAAACAACTGTCTGCAGAAGTGCAAAAATGCATTGCACAAATTAAATTGCTGCATGATGCATTGTTTAGTAATGAAGAACCAGTTGTTCACGACGGGAAAACTCCCGCGAGCTACGAGAGGTTTGTGCAACAAAGCCATAAACGACTTTCGAGAAGGAAGCATTTTCTACAAATAGGTAAGTGGTATGGAAGGTAGCGGAAGAATCGCTCTAGTACAAGAGATAAGTTCCAATGGAACGAGAATGTAGAAGTCTCTATCCCACCTTGGCCATCGCCAGTTAGGAAGAGTATGAAAGTGAGGAAAACCCCAGTAAGAACGGATAAATGTAAGTTAATACTAATCAGCACTTGGGTTGCCTACTAAAAGACCTAGACGTTCTATCGAAGCTCGATGCTTCTTCAACCGAGGAGGATCCTGAGATGGTCCGAAGGGAATTATTAGAAATGTTGAGAAGATGTTTGTTTTTGTACGTAGAAAGCCGCAAGTGACCTTACAAGTAAAGTAAATTAAATAAATTCCAGTTGAACGACCTAGTTTTACGCCAAATTAATCCTACTAGTTTGTATTGGGAGTTANAAGTAAATTAAATAAATTCCAGTTGAACGACCTAGTTTTACGCCAAATTAATCCTACTAGTTTGTATTGGGAGTTCGTTACTCGGAAGTTGTTTTTGACATTTGAAGATCCTTATCGCAATACTGGAATCACCAGAAATAATTGCTACTAGTTAACAGACATGAATGGTAAACCAGTCGGAAAGTTTAACATAACCCAGCTGAAACCTTATCATGAAATTGTGGTGCATGAGTTGGTATCACTAGAATCATCTGTTGGGGGAAGGCATGCATGGGAAAGTAGGTGGCAAGTAGGGGTATGTAATGGGCGGATGGAAGGAGAGGAAGGGGTGTTGAAGTCAAGGCCGGCTGGCGGGGTGTGGAATAAGCGAACGGTGCTGCTTTGTCTACATCTGCCACAACACTGCCAGTGTACATGCACTGCACACACCCTGCATTGTAACGCATCACTACTTTCGCCCTGTGGACACACTGGGCATTGACATTGCCTAAGTTGACAGTCTGGACCAGTTAAAAATCTTTGTACATTGTACAAGTGTTCAATTGATTGTTATTGCTGTGGCACTGTGAGCACTGAAAGTTGTGGGTTTGTACTGTCGAGCATTCGGTCTTGTTAGGCATATTGAATGGCAATAGTGTAGGCACGAAGTACACTGGAGAGTAGGGATACCTTGGCCCATGCACAGTAAACTGGCACTCAAAATTTTGTTGATTGGGAGCAGAATGTTTGAATTTTTTTGACTGGTATTGTCCAAAACTTTAAATTTGCACTGACTTTGAATTTGATAATCGCATTGGAGCTACCCATATGTTCGCAGTTCGCGGTGCGGTTGCTTGTTGGGCTGGCCTTACGAGTGCACTTGCAATATATTGTGTCTAATTCGTACTTCGCCACTACATCCTGTGGTGTGAGGCGCAAGCATTGCCAACACAGAGGCATCAAGACACCTACAG
>NQII01002144.1:245964-269786 GCA_002778355.1 Clitarchus hookeri
TCCTGTCCTGTTATGGTCGACTCGCAGCACGTACCCTGCTCTGTTGATGTAATGGTGACTGCGAAGCTGGTTTTGGAGCGATTTTAATGCCACTTTATGTTTATGTGGTGTCTCTGGGCAATGTTCTGGCATCAGAGTATTGTCCCAGGTTGGGTCGATGTGTCATGTGGAAGGGGGGTGAACAGGTAGGGAAAATGTTCAAAGAGGGATTGTGGTATCGGGAAATAACTGATGTTTTCTGGGCCGAAAAACGTGAGGAATGAAAAGGTAAAGGTACTCCACACGGAAGGCCAACAATTTAACACCTGTTGGCTGGGCGGTGTTGGGTTAATGTAAGTTTTGAGGGGCAGTGAAAAACATTGTTTGGTGGGTTTTAGAGTTTGATGCCCGACTAGGTGACAGACACTGTCGGCAGGTGGTGCCAATTGTTGCTGCGGATGATGCTGGTGATAATCTTATGATATGGCGGACCGTTCGCACCTCGTTGCATTGTTGGAAGAGCCGCTTGCTCCTGATACCTACATGGAAAATACTGTGGGCTTATTCAGGCTGACCCTCACACCTTAAACTGTAAAATCTCTGAGTTGAGCATACTGACTGTTTAAGTAATTTACACGAGACAGGATGAAGGTGTGTTATAGGNATTTACACGAGACAGGATGAAGGTGTGTTATAGGGGGGGACCCATACTCCGAAATGCCCGGAGGCATTGCTCGAAATAAAATACATGAAGTCTGAAAACTTGCATTTAATTACTCTTGCATAAAAAGACTTACATCACTCTAATCACTCTAGGTGGAAACTTCACATGGATTCTGGCCTACGGCTTGCTAGTTAGGCAAAACTGCGAAAGTATACAGGTGTACACAAAAATGAATTACTGATGTGTTAGCTTCCCTGGGCGACTATTTCCAGGGAAGGTGTGGCATATCCAGGTGCATAAAAGAACAGGCTCCAGTAAGTTACATCAGACTATTGCAGCTAATGATGATTGGTGCAAAAAAAATGTGAAACCACCCAGAGTGCGACGTGGTGCTTGCCGACTGCTTGAGATACTAGACATCGTCTGACTGGTGAGCTCGCGAGGTGCGGACTATGGCGGCATGTGGCTCACCCTGCACTATTTTTAGTTTAATAAAATCACTCGTACAAATAAATGGACATGAACCCTTGCATAAAACATGAATAAATAAATACATAATATTACATTGCCCATGAACTAATTCAATTTAAATGTGGATGGCATGAATTGAGTTTGAAACAACTGAGGTGAAAAACACGTGAATGTTCAAATAATCATAATTAAGCACTGAAATGCTTATAGGGGCATCTTTGTGCGTCCATGTGCCTGAGGTGTCTTTGTTTTGCTTTTAATTATGTGATATTAAATTGCCTATAATTAATGTTTGCCGAGTCCATCATAACACATCCTCGTCCGTCCGGCATGGGGATAACGGTGGTATGAAGTTGTGCGGCACTGCACTGTGCACTGAGGGCACACTAGTGCCAGTTGATGTAGTGGATGCATTTTGTGGCCTGGATGGTCTGGATGGGAGGACACTGGGTGTGTCAAATTCTATGAATTGTGTGAAATGGCATATATATGCATATATATAAATATATAAAAATATATAAATAATAGATTAGAGTATCTTTTGTTTCAATAAGTTTTGATTTTATTTCCAAGTGTATTTTGCTTAATTTTGGTACAAGTCCACTTTATTTGATTACTATTGATTTTAAGCCTTACTGCTGCGATTTCTGGTATTCAGTTTTACTTGCAGGATTCCACTTTCAGGATTAGATATATTTTAATACTAACCCTTAAATTATTAGAATTTATATAGGATTATGTTTCGAACATAAAATAAGTTAGTTTGGGTTTTTGATGTTCATTATTCACAACAAGCATCGCAATATTTTTGGAACAAATAAAGCTGCTTTCTCGGTTTTTACTCATGTTTGTTAATAATTGATGCGAACCACTCGTCCATGAGCTCCTTGTGCCCACTCTTACCACCACAGTCACATCAACTGCACACCGAGCCGCACCAACCACATCAGACCAAGAGTGTGTAATGCAGGTTGACAGGAACCGAACTTGCACCTTCTTGCCAACAAGAATTACATAACTCAAGAGACCTCCCTACTTATTTATTACAAGATGTAACTCTTAATAAATAAGTATACGATCCGAAACTGTGTTTACCCCAAAGCCATAGCCGTTGGGCGCATGGGCAATTAGTCGTTATGTCGTATAAGCTCGCGTCGTGACTTCGTGACGCACCACCAAGTGGCGTCGAATTGGCCTGTATGCCGAAACTGAAGTGCTAAGCACCCCAAAGTGTAACCAGTAGTGCACAGCATTTTTCCAAACACATCAAACAATGTCACCTCATTCCCAACTACTGTCAAGGGTGTGTTTTATTGTATGAAGAGAAATCGAGAATGGCAACCCACACTGCTTGGCTCAGGTGGACTCATCCATCCCTTCAGGAGACAGCCACTGGGCAACACTGTAGGAAGTGAAATAATGATACTTTCCACAATAAAATATTTTAGTGTATTTAATGTTTAGTTCTAAAAGAGCAATTATGTTTTCAAAAAAGGAGATTGCCTATAAAGGCCTCCATCCTTGTAACTTGTCGTTTGGTGCTGTGACACTCCCGTCAACGAACCCCCACTGTACCATTATTTAGGCTGTTATCACTTCACTGCAATAATTAATTAATTAACCAGGACATTTCTTTTATTTCTTTTAAGTACCGAGGTGAGAACCACCCACACTCTCACCAGAGAGCTTAACGCTACCGCATATCCACTTAAAACAACGCTCATATTCATGTTAAGGTCACTGGCAGGCCATATGTGCTAGGTTCGTTTTCTTTCACTATTCACATGAAATCAACATCACTAACTCTCCATTGGGTTATGGTGCCGGGAAATTCCACTCAACCAGCCCTGGATCACCTCGACCACATCATAATGTAAAATCAGTTTTAAGTCCTGGGGACACAGTACACTATCAGCAGTTCGTATTTGGGCACATAATTTCAGTGAAATGAAATACACGCCTTTAAAAATTCATGTTTTGACTTGAATACATGCTCTGTCCATAGCAATTGCAGGCCTTCATCACACCATGGTGTTAGATGCTACCTCAATCGTTTGTCCGACTTTTTCCTGTGTTATTGGTATAGAGCTGTCCAGCAGTTGCCAACCATAGCAGAATTCCGCTACGCATATCAAAATTTAAACCTTAGTGAGGCAAAGTGGCAAAAAATTATAACACGGATAATGTAGCGACTTTCTAGTTTGCTGCTGGCAAACCCCCGTTGCCCTTCTTACCAAAACAAGATATTGGTGGTGTAAAACTAATCTTAGCAGAGGGAGGTTTTGTTTTTAAAGCTTAAACATTAATTTTTTAATTAGCTAGTGTGTTAATATTTTTATAATTTTGTTAACATATGTATTTTGTGCGACGCGCGTGCACATGTATTTCAACAGTGTTACCACTAACTACTGGATATTGCTACCACCACTACCACTGCGCTGAAGACAGTGTATTATTCAGAATCCACCTTTAATTTGCAAGGAATATCTTATATCTTCACTGATTTTATAACCTGTTACCATAAAGGTAAGTTTTTTACTCCCATTAATAGTTGTGTAGTAGTTCCTCTGTAGCTGCTGTCGATGACTGTTCGGATTATTAGACCTCGCCGTCGGGGTTGCGAGGCAATTTTTTGTGTGTGCTGTTTGACCATTTGATGATTTTACTGGACTTGGTTTTGAATGCTTCCTATTTTGGTGTTTTTGTAGTCCTGCTTGTTCTCGCGGTAATTATTCAGAGTGGGGGCTTTTTGTTGTCTTTTGAGTATTATATTATTTCTGGCTGTACACGTTTTGTAGCTGAAGCCAGGCGTATTTTTAGCCGTATTAGAGTGAAGTTATAAAAATAAATAGTTGTGTAGCCGAATATAGCGGAATTTTGCTAGAGCTATGGCGAAATCTGCTCTTTCCATGTTGGCAACTCTGCTGTCCAGTATTATCTTTCATTCTTTAATCGAAAATTGGTGTGGCTAAAGTCAAACACAGAATTGCAATTGCAACACTTTATACCTACAGTTAAACATGGAGGAGGTACCGAGATTGGTTGGGGGTGCATAGCGTCTTTGGTTGTTGGTAGTTTAGCGTTTATTGAATGTACTATGGATACCACCAAGTATATTAGTGTGTTACACCATAACCTATCAAACACCGTTCAGAAGCCGGGTTTTAGAGGATTACCCTAAGTACACTGCCATGAAAACTAAGGAGTAGAATGTATAATGCTTCACGATGGCCTATAACCACATTACAGAGCGTAGATTATAATTACATAGAGCATTTGTGGGAGTATTTAGGAAAACAAGTACAGAAACACCTCCCTTCAAGCAAGCTCTTCAGAATACTTTTGCGAGAGAGGTAAACAATTTCCCGATTATACACCACAGCATTGGTACTGTCTGTACCACAATGACTTAAGGCAATTATTCGTGCTAAGGGTATGCACACAAAATATTCAATAATTGATTTGGTACTGCATGGCAGGAAGCGTGTGTTCTGTTTGTGGCTGTTTGAGTTGACATACATTACGGTAATGTTTCAGCTATATATTTGTTGTGATAACATTTGTGAAACACAGTACTCGAGTGTGATTTGCAAATGAATGTTACCTTGCAGCTTAGTTGTTCTTTATATTGAACTAAGAGGCAAATTTTTGGGTGTATGAATACTTTTTCAGTCACTGTTTAGGATGGTTCTCATATGTGGTTTTCCCATTCTGCAGTCTAGGAAAATTAATTGGATTCTGATTAGCAAATTTATTACAGGATGATGCTGTACAATGGGGAAAATCTTCAAGATGTAATTCCTGAAAAGAAAACTTAACAAAGAAAATTAATATCAACATAATGCCTGGAAATGTATAGAACAACTGTAAAATGTACATCATAATTGTAATAAGAGTAGTGGTACAGTACAGAACTAAGTGCAGATATCAATGATACAAGACATTAAAGTGCATGCCATTGTCACCTGTGCTGTCAAAGGACTCCGTTTCNCTAAGTGCAGATATCAATGATACAAGACATTAAAGTGCATGCCATTGTCACCTGTGCTGTCAAAGGACTCAGTTTCACAGAAATGGCTGAAACACAGCTGCAAATGTCTTGTGGGTCGGATGTTGCCTGGTACATGCATGTGGCTTCTCGGCCATTTCCATTTGCCTGGCTGTAGGTAAAGATCATCTCTGCCTGTTTTTGTTACGAATAAAGTTCAAGTTTACCTGCACCACACAGCATATGTCCACTCACTAACCCNTCATCTCTGCCTGTTTTTGTTATGAATAAAGTTCAAGTTTACCTGCACCACACAGCATATGTCCACTCACTAACCAAGTTGCTGTAAGAGTGCACATAAACATGCCTTTTGTGATATGGGTGGTGGTCTGTAGGGTGACCAGCAGTGGCATCTCGTACTGAAAATTCCACCCTTCCCAGTTTCCTNTGTGATATGGGTGGTGGTCTGTAGGGTGACCAGCAGTGGCATCTCGTACTGAAAATTCCACCCTTCCCAGTTTCCTTCTCATCTTTAATGATTCTCTTGTTTGTTCTGCTTTTCAACCCATGTTCAGTTGCTCTAATTACAGTGTTTGCATACATTTTACAGTGTTTGTGTACATACTTAAGTGTCNTTTCAACCCATGTTCAGTTGCTCTAATTACAGTGTTTGCATACATTTTACAGTGTTTGTGTACATACTTAAGTGTTTCTGTACATTTCTGGACATATGTTGATACAGATGTTTGGTTAGTTTTCCTTTCAGGAATCACCTCTTGAAGTTTTTCCCCATTGTTCAGCTTCATCCTNGATGTTTGGTTAGTTTTCCTTTCAGGAATCACCTCTTGAAGTTTTTCCCCATTCTTCAGCTTCATCCTTTAGGAGTTTTTAAAAAGTATTGCCGAAATGCAGGTTGTTAATATGCATAGCAACTAGAAAACATGTCAAGTCTTGTGTAGTTTAGTTGTTTTTAGCTTTNTTTTTAGCCCTATCATCTAAGTATTTAGTTACAGTTCTGGTAACTGTAAAGTACAGGTCTAACCTAGATGTGAAATACAGACGTTAAGCAAAATGTATGTTCTCTACACATAAATCTTGGTTACATTATTAAAGGATGCTGTCCACCAGGATTTATCTTGTATGTCCAATGCCTAGAAATGCATCACATGCCTCATCACAGCCTCTGTATGCTAGGCATTAATTGTCTGCAGTCTTAGTCAGAAAATACACCTCTATGATTTTGAATATCCATAATTCATTGCACCCAAAATTATTTTTAAAACTCTCTACTTGGTAGTTTTCAATTTCAAATAGTAAAAATAAAAAATTGAAATATAAAAGGGCCTGAAAAATGTCTTAATGCTATTAACAGGTATATGTCATCCAGAGAGGTTAAACATTTTTGGAATGAGATATATTTTACTCTGCTTTAACCACCATTTCACAGCCTAGTAGACAGCAGAAAAGTACTTCCACAGAAGAAAAAGTAGTTTTATTACTCTTATAATTTTGATGTCTATCAAGATCACTTTGTTCAGTAAAAGTGTAATGTATACATGTTAGTCATAGTTTCTTTGAAATATCTTGTTTCAGCGAGGTCTTGCCACTTTTGCCATGAATAAAAACTGATCAAATAACTTATTCTTTTGTTAACAGAAGCTGGAGTCTCTATGACATAAAATGACTAAAAATGGCACGACTGATTTTATCCCAGACCTTCCTCCTGGCCCTTTGGATGACTACAGGAAGCAGGCTTCCTTCAGTTGGAAGAAACTGAAATTGGCGTTCGAAGATGAAGAAAATCTCAAATTAAAGGTTTTTAATTTTATTTTCCTCAGAATTCAGGACAGTATGTATTACTGTGAGCATAGAATGAGTGTGCGAATGAGTGTGTGTAAATGTACAAGAAACACTGTTGCTAAATATCTGTGCAACTATGTTGGTTTTTCATCTAGGGAACTAAGGTTTATTTTTTCATGGTTCTTTATGTTTGAAACCATATTTGAGATGTCCACTTGACTATACGTCTGTTTGCCATGCAAAGTATTTTATGGCAGTGAAATAATTCTTTCACTGTGATAATGTAAATGCACTGTGTCTGTTGCCAAACATAAGTAGTAAAAATAATGAGATAGGACACCACAAACAAACAATATCTACAGGACAGAACGACAAAGAACTTCCAAGTTGTGAAGATTTTAGCAGTTAAGCAGTTATTAAAATTATAACAGAGAATAACCACAATGAAAGCTAATAAGGAAAATATAATTATGTGGGGTAAATGGAATGTGTAATGTTTTCTATTTAAAAAAATTTAAATAATTACTAAGAAATTGTGTTTTTAGGTAAAAAAAAATTGGCTAATAAAGGACAATAAATTTGTAATAATAAAAGAAAATTTTCTTACAGTAGAGAACATCAGACCAACCAAACCATTCAATACATATATGAAAAGACCCAAACTTACAAGGATGCTTAAATTGCACAGAGACAAAAATACAAGACTGCACTTCCTAAAGTGGAAAAAAACAAAGCAAGACAACCGAAGGTTCGACAGTGTTTTGGACCTCGAATCTATTTCCATTCTTGGGTAAAACTGGATGTAAAACAATCACATTCTACTGCAATGAGAAATAACGTGTTGTCTCTGTTGAATTTTTCGTAACTTCTAAGTTGGAAATTTTTTGTATCTTTATTGTGAAGTCCTGTGTGGTTGTTTTGCTGCAAATTTTGTCTCCTGTAGTAGTTGTTTTTTGCATATACTTTTATGTATTGAATTGTTGTGTAGATCTGATTTTCTATGCTGTATTAATGATTCTCATGTTATTGTCCTTTCTGTTTGTTGTTGTCCTTTGTTATTTAGTTTTTTTTTTTTTTTGACTGTGTTCATCATTGTTTGGAGATAATTTTTCTGCCAGAAAGTATTTGTTATTAGTGAGGTTGTTATATTTTCCTTATTGGCATTAATTGTTTTTCTGTGTTGTAGTTGTTTTCAGTTCTGTTTTCTATTTTTTTGTTAGTTGGTTTATTTTTTGCTGTCAATGCTTTGATAACTGTTGTGATCCATGTTAATTACTGATTTTTTGCCATTTTGGTCTGTGGATTTCATGGTGTTTTTTTGTTATTTTTGTAACTTAATTTTGGCAATATATATGGTTAATTAAAATTTTTGTAATAACAACACTAACCTTCTCAAGGAAAAATAATTTTGTGTTTTCATCTTGGAACTAACACATTCTAATTCCCACTTCAGAATTTATAAAGTTTATTAAATGATGGATTGTTTTTTTGTTGCATTTCATGCATGGTGGCATTGTACAGATCCATTTGTTTTAATTTTAGTTTGTATCCAAAACTGAAGCCCTTTTAAAACTTTTGGGGATTCCACTTTTGTTACAGAGTGTTTGTAGCGAATTCTTTTATGACTATACCTCTCCATTTTGTGACAGTTGTACGATTTAATTGTACTTATAGTAATAATTTATACAACTGTTAAGTTGTTATAAACAGGCCTTAATTTTTTTAATCATATTGTAGAAGCTGGTTGTTTCTGAAATGTAAGATTTAAATCACTATATCAGTGGTGAAAGTGGTTTAAAAAATTGGACACATCCAGTTTATCCAAAGATAACTTTTAGATGTACTGTTGGCATCTGAAGGGTGTCAACGCTATAATCTCGGGGTGCAAACAATTATTCTTTGAGATTGTAGAATGAAATATAATTATATTCACATTCTTAGGAACACCTGTTACTGCAAAATCTTACATACAACAGACCCAACCATATGCCGTCTGTTACAGCTAACATCCAAAAGGCAAAGAATAGATTCACTCAGTGACATGAACTGAATTGGTTTTTTGAAGTAATTATGAATGAGTTGTAAAGGTGTGNGTTCACTAAGTGACATGAACTGAATTGGTTTTTTGAAGTAATTATGAATGAGTTGTAAAGGTATGATTAAAAATTATTTGTAGAACAACTATAAAGACTACTGGTTTGTGTTTCAGCAGTATAGCAGTAGATTTAAACATGTAACCTAATATGAGAAAGAATTACACTTTCTCAATGGAAACAGAGAGTTATGTAACACAAGTTTGGGTTTTATAGTTCAAGGTATGCTCTAAAATGTGCAAACAAACAATTGAGCAGTTTGCAAATAATTTAGGCACAGTTAAATAATCTACGCTTTGGCTGTCATGTGATGATAATAATTATAAAATCAGCTCAAAATTCTGTATTTATGAGTAGACTTAAAATCTCTTCTCTGTAGGAAAATTTCATGTTCCATTAACACAAATTTTGCATCAAAAGTCCTTGACGTGACCAAGCTTGGCTACGGCGATAAAACCAACTTGATCTGCGGTGTTCCCAGAGTTGTGAAGTAATATGTGTGTGCCCGGCGCCACAGCTCTGCGGTGAGCTGATGAGATGTAGGGTCGTTCGGCCGACAGCCTAGGGACTCTGGTAAACACTCCGTCATACACACGTTGCCGAGGTTGTGGGCCACCTCGCACGCCTTACTTGATTATCAATAAAAACAGTGGTGCTGGTTGTTAAGGTATTTATTACCCCGTTATGTACACTCAACTATACAGAAGACACGTGGCCTGAATGGCCCGGAACTACAAGCGACCACGTGGTCTTATCATGTGAAGCTCGAAATGCACTTTTGATTCCCGATAAATAATAACGTCGCTCTCCCCTCGGCGCTATGCAAGTTAAGTAAGGAAAGAGATGATGATAATGATTTATAACGTTATGGATGCGACTGGATACTGTTCGACAGATGATGTCCTTGCTAGGGCTTCTGCGGAGTGGGGAGAGCGTACGTCCGAGCTCGTCCAAGTCCTGGCGAATACTGGCCGGAAATGTGCGCCGGCTTCCGCTACCTAGGCGCAGCTGACGCCATGCGGTGAAACGGTGAAACACAATATACACTGAAAGATGATTATGGGATGGAAAATGATATGAACTAAATTAACACAAGAAAACATAATTACAATTACACAAATACATAATAAAAATGATAATACTTATTCTAAATGTTTTCATTGCACCAGCCACAGCATTGCCAAATGTAGAATGTCACATGTCTCTGGCTGTGGCTGGGCAGATTGTCTCCGATGACAAAACAAATTATTAATTAACTATACACTGACGCTATTAACAAATACACTGATGAAATAAACTGAATAAATAATAAACACTAATGCACTCGTGCCCACAAGCCTGTCGGTGTGGTGCGTCTGGTGTGGGCATACTGCGGCAGTCAGTGGGCAAAAGGACTCGTGAACGTGCGGTTCACGTCATCCTAATACAGTTGGATTTGCTGCCTTTGCTCAGTTGTGAGAATTTTCGAAACAGCCATTCAAGTGCATTTCTGATGTACCGTGTTGAAAAGTTAAGGGGAATATTTTTTTTATTTTTTTGCGCAAAACACAAACAATAGTTTTTAACACTGTCATATATTGTTAGATAATCACTGCTTTTATTACCTATTCTCAGAGCACGATATCTGATAGAAGATAATAAGATATTTTTTTTATCTTCCATTGGTGCCACGAGAATAATAAAGGAAGTGAATGTCTAACAGTGTAAGGTGTTTGGAACTGTTATTTGTCTTGTCATGCCAAAAATTTTGGTAAACCCTCTGAAAAACAACATATGACGAAAATGTGGTAAATGTACTACTTTTGTGTGCTATTCCCTTTAACGGAGTCCAAGTGCCAAAGAACAGATTATTTTTTAAATTTATTTTATAAATCTGTGGTAATTGATTAAATAGTAACTTAATAAAAGTGTAAAATGTATTTATTACAATTTAGATGTATTGCCATACAAATGTCAAAATTGCGCTTTAATTTAAATTAATTGTTAATGTCATTAGAATAGGGTAAAGAAATTTCATGAAAATTTTTTGTGTTTTTTGTTTGTAAAATGCTCTAGACTTCCACAAAATTTCTTCATGGCATTCCTAAGACCTCAAAAAACACACCTAAAATAATACATTGTGTTATTTCCCTTTTTTTTTTAATTTTAAATGTATAGTTTAAGATTGAAATTCTTATAACTATGTTTAAAAAGTAATTGAAAATTATTTGTAAAATTATTTGACATTTTTATTATATTTTTATTGATATTATGTCACAACCATGAAATATCTTCAAAACATTGGAAAAAATCTAGGTACGTGAACACCCTTAAGTGACACTTGAGTGGTATGTACTGCAATTCTGTTTTATAGTATGTTATAACAAATGTCTCCACATCTATAGAATTTTTTCACAAGATTGTAAAATTTTGTACTATGGAAATTCTTCCAGTAATGCAAAGGTGTTGTAGATGCATTGCATGGGGCTGTTGAGCGACAGGAGGGAACCCTCCCCCCCCCCTTTTTTTCACTTCATCCAATAATTGGTCTTTCTTGGTCTTGTTTAAAGACTTGGTTTTAGTTAGTCGGTAGTTGCACTACAGAGGCTGCCAGTGGTCTTCTTACCATTTGTGTGTTTTTAGGAAAACACATCAAATAAACCGTAATTTTTAAAAGTATTTTTTTAGAAAGGTTTTAATAAACTAAAAATATGTTTTGCCTAAAAAAAATTTAATACTCTTTTTCTTGTTTTTTTGTGTTTGCCACAATACTGTTATTTTGTAATTTTTTTAAATTTTCTTGAAACTTTTTCTGGTGTGCTACACAGTAATTTTTTATTTGTTTTCCAATATATATTATGTTTTGCAAAATGTGTTTAATCAGATCCTAGCTGGGATCGTAAATGACAGTAAATAAATAGCTACTGAATACATATACACTACTGCAAAATGTAAACAGAACACTTTGATGGATGCTTTGCTAAACATACAAATTTTATTCATGTGCAGTGCAGGCATATAGGACATTATCACTGGCACAAAGATATCTGCCAGAGAATAATGTCTGCAGGAGTGTGCTAAGAGATTGTTCAATACCTAGTGTGCCCTTCTCGAGCAGCAATGCAGACAGAAATTCTTGTATGTAAACGATCATAGAGGTGATAAATATCGTCCCACAGAATGGAATTCCATGCACATTGCACTTGGTGGCTCAGCTGGGCAAGTGTCGTCAATGGTGCAGGAGATTGGGCCAGATGACATACAAGTCGGTCCCACACATGCTTGATGGGGGGAAATCTGGTGATTGGGCTGGTGAGGCAAGTTGACAAACACCTAGAAGAGCATGTTGGGTTGCATGAGCAGAGTGTAGTCGGGCATTGTCCTGCAGAAATAGCGCATCCCCATGCCCCTGTAAAATGGCGGTAGAACTGGTTGGATGACGTTCTAGATGTACCATGCACTGGTCGATGTTCCCTGTATTAACATCGGAGGCGAATAGTCATCATCTGATGTGGCTCCCCAAACTATTATCCCAGGAGTTGGTTCAGAGTTTTGCTGCCGTGTACACTCTGGAAGATGCTGCTCACCAGGCCGATGCCGAATACGCACTTGATCATCAATATCCCCAAGGCAGAACCGGGCCTCATCGCTGAGCACAACACTTTGTCATTCTTCCCTCCAGGTGCTCCTTTCTCGACACCACCGGAGGTGGACTGCACAACGCTGAGGTATGAACGGAAGTCTGGCTAATGGCACCCATGATGGTAGACCAGTTTCACATAAACAATTGTTGATGGTCCTAGCAGACACTCCTTGGGCAACATTATGTCTAATTTGTTCTGCGGTCACCATGTGATCCACTATGGCTGCTCATACAATGTGACTGTCTTCGCTTGCTTCCGTACATGGCTGACTTCTGCTGACATCAAGTTTACAGGTATGTGCAGCTTCCTCTGTCCAACAATACCACCAGCGATGCACTGCTGACACTTCTTGTCTAACACGTTCTGCAGTTCTCTGGCATGACCTTCCATCTTCCTGGAGTTGCACTATTCGACCCCATTAAAATTCAATTAACTATATGAATGGGGCTCGCCTTCACCGTTCTGGCATGCTAACTATGTCCAGAGTACAGTGAAGACCTTGCAACTACACGCTTCTCCTAATACATAACTGGTTACCTTTGTGTACTTAGACTTTCTCACTTTAACTCTGTAGTCTTCCTCAGTGCTGCACTTAAGATACTTCATGTGGTACCTTCTAGTAATGTCTTGTGCTATGTGCTAATTTGGTCATTCTCAATCACTTCCATCATGTTCCATNTCATGTGGTACCTTCTAGTAATGTCTTGTGCTATGTGCTAATTTGGTCATTCTCAATCACTTCCATCATGTTCCATTTTCATTTTCCGGTAGTGTATTTTTTGCTTCAGCATTGTTGCATATAATTTACTTCTGAATAGATAACATTATTTGTGCTGTTTATCATTGAAGATTCAAACAGAACCTACTAAATTCAGCAAGGCATTAGAATAAATCAATTTTTTTAGTTTGCTATCTGTAAATGCAAATTAAAATAGCTTCATATATACTATGATTGAATATAACNATAAATCAATTTTTTTAGTTTGCTATCTGTAAATGCAAATTAAAATAGCTTCATATATACTATGATTGAATATAACAATGCAATGAGTTCGTACAACATATTATTTACAATAACAGAAAGAATAATTGATTCAGTCAAATAATTCATATGTANAATGCAATGAGTTCGTACAACATATTATTTACAATAACAGAAAGAATAATTGATTCAGTCAAATAATTCATATGTAAAAAACAGATGAAGCTGCACATGCTCATTGGTTTTAAGAAACTAAACATTAGCACTGACCAGCAGGTCTTCCTCTTATATCGTCTTTTTGTGTTTGCTTTGTGCCAGTGGCTTGCTAATGTGCTTGCATTTTTGTAGTGTCACATAGGTGATGTCCATAAACTTTTTCAAACAAATTATTTGTTATTGCAAAGAGTCATTAGTAAATTTATCATGCATAAACTTGCATTATTCTTCCAAGGAATATACAGCAAACATTAGTAAGACTATTGAAGACTGAAAATGATGTAATTATGCTCTTCAGAAAATGTAATCAGATGGTGATATCAAGACCTTGTTTGCATGCATGTAAAGAAATTATTGAGCATTTTAATATGCAGCCCTTGTATGTCAAAAAGTAGTAAAACCTTCACCATGATTCACAAGAACTGCAGCACATAATTCACCTACGNTGCAGCCCTTGTATGTCAAAAAGTAGTAAAACCTTCACCATGATTCACAAGAACTGCAGCACATAATTCACCTACATTTGAGAAAGACCACAGTAAGCTAGAATATTTGTGTTATAGATGCTGTAATCTGTCAGTTAAAATATCGTTTTGACCAGCTTGGCATTAAAAACGCCTCAAATTAGAACTAATAATACTGACTAACAGAAACTGTTATATCAGCGACTATCCAGAAATGAATACATCACTANCCTCAAATTAGAACTAATAATACTGACTAACAGAAACTGTTATATCAGCGACTATCCAGAAATGAATACATCACTAAAAGTGGAACTTCATATGTTTTTAAATAAAATGTTAATGTTTCTTGGGTGAAAGATTCAATGAAGATATTAGAACAATTTAAATCATAAGTACGATGCTCATTTTCTAATGTAACGCCTTGTTCATTTTCTGTTGTCTTAACCAGCCCATTATGTGAGGTAGAAGGAAGGTTCAGCTCTTTCAGACAGCTGAAGAGACATTTGTATTCCTCAATGATTCAGAAGAGATTGAATCACACTGACCTGTGCAGTGGCATAATGCANATTTTTCTGGGGGGAGGGGGGATTACTAAAAAATTAAAGACTTGCTAATGGCATCTATAAAGTTGGGTTTGAGGGGTTCTCTCTGAAAAATTTTTTTATTTCAAAGGTTAAAATTTACTAGTTATTATGCTTATTTCATGACAAAGTAATGTGTGTTTCTCTTACATTTATTCCAGTGCCAAAATGTGTAAATCTGGTTATAAATACATTAGGCAAACTTCAATATTTTATGTCGTTGGTATAAACCTTTATTTTCAACATTTATGTTTAAAAAATTAAAATTGCATTTTAACAGATTTTTTTTATGTAAGGCAATTAATCTATGGAAGTTACTTACCAACCTGGAAGTATCATACTGTGATAACGAGTCTCGATAAAAAGTATTCTCGAGAGAGGCAATTGCCCTAATACCCCCTCCCCCACCCTCATCTTGAATATACCTATAGCACTCTGTTGCGTTCACAATGACATCTTGGACTCAGTTGATATTAGAAAAGTTACGTTGCTGCCAACATAAGTGTGTACTGCTGGAACTTTTGTCCCCAGTTTTGAATTAAGAAAAATGTGTTTTTTTTTTTAACCAGTTTAGTTGTAATAAAATTTTTATTGTATTTGCTGAGAAATTGAATAATTAATTTTATGTTTCTTATTTTATACATTTTTATATCAATTATTACAACATAATTTTATTTGTAGAGGCATTGTGTATTAGAATTATGAGGTATTTTTTACCAGTGTCAAAGTAAGAAATGGCTTTCATTGAACGTGTTTATGTCCCCCCCTCCCCCTCGAGAACCCATAGCTAACAACACCAATGGTGCATAGTATTTTATATAGCCAATCCCATGAACAAGTGCACTTTTTTGACAGTTCTGAAGGCAGTCCTGTTTGCAGCTGTTTCGTTGGACACAGCAGTGTCTTCCCCTGCCACAGATAATGTTTACGTAAACACACTCAACAGACTGCCAACCTGCCCAGTATGGAAATAATTGTACATAAGACTGATTTTACAACTGTCAAAAAGTGCACTCATTCGCGAGACAGTGGTGCGCCTTTGGCTTGCCTTTAATGTACATATTATAACTATCTTGTGGCTGTAATGGTTTCAATTTGGAAACTTGCTGGTGGGCAGCTGTCTTGTGCACTGTGATCATTAGTGCAGTTCCAACCACTACATCACTGCACCTTGCTAGGAAATGGTTGTTGATTTTAGCACAACCATTACTAACAAGGAGCTCTGGTTTAATGGGAAATTCTTCAGAGATCACTAAAGTGCAGAATTATTTTCTCTTTATTTAACACTGGCAGGTAAGTACCAGTTCTCTTGCAAACTGTCTTCACAAAGGAAATTAATTATGGTTTTGTAACCGGCTTGATGTTTGCACAAGTAGAATTTTTTTGCAAATGAATACTAGATTGAGAGAAATACAAAAAAATTATAGTAATTGATAAAAAGTAATGATTACTTTAGCTAACTTAAGTTATTCGTAAAGTATTCCAAAAATCTTTATGCAGTTAGTTCTGTAGCAGTTTACGTTAACTTTCTGTGTAGACACAAACCTTTTGCACATTTTATTGATTGTAATCAGATTTTTATTATGTATTTTACAAAGTTTGCAACAACCTACTGTAACCATAGGAGTGGACGTAGTCTCTCGGTTTAGGAGAAGGGCAGTATCTTCATCATAATTTTAAGAAAAAATATTAAATAAATCAATTAAAACCAATTTATTTCAGTTTTAAAATATTTGAGACAGTTTATTGTCAATGTTGGGGGGGGGAGGGGGTCACGTCCCTTGTGCCACCCCCTTCAGCCCTTTTTTATTTTATTTTAAATTCACCCCTGATACAAAAAATTCTTAAATAAGAAAACAAATTAATATATTTTGAGAGTGATGCCAGCTGTTTTAATCTAAACCAAGTCTGTTCTATTTTAAATTTAACATTGTTTGTGTAAAATGTAAAACAAGATGGTTGATGATAAAATAAAAATAAAATATTGTTGGGTAGGTTTAGTTGGGTTTTCAACATCTTTCACTTGATTTGCATTGTGTGTAACCTGACAGCTATGTATGTTGAAGCAGAGTGCACACATTTCGAAGCACAGTGGCTTTATTTGTAGCTGCAGCATCTCAGGCAAACCCTGGCAGAGTAGCAGGCATAGGTGGGATGTAAACATCCTTTATGTATCCATAGAAGAATGTGTTAGGTGGTGTCAGATAGGGAAGTAGTCTTCTCTGAAATCACTTAGTGGAAATACTCTAAGAGTTATGAATTTCTCTGTGAAAGTACAGAGGTGCTATATTTCACTGGTCTGCCATACTTTCAGAACAAAATGTTTATAGAAAAACTTTCTCATTGAAAATTTATTATAAGATTAATATTTTTACTATAAAGGATTTTGCTACAATTATTCCTGTGACAAAAATAAACTGAAATTACATAAAAACAGTATTGAAAATTTGCTAGCCATACCTGTTTTTAAACTATTTAGTTTTATATTACCCTGTTGTGTTTGTATCTGCAAGCCCTATGTCGCTGAACACTATCATTCTTGTTTGCTTCTAGATGAAAGTGTGGAAGACTTTGGAAGCAGATGAGTTGTTTCATCCGTTGTTGGCAACACCGAGTTCTGATGAGCAAAAGCGCCGTGCTGCTCTTCAGCTAGTCAGATTCCACCAGTATAAATTCTACACAGAAAGGATCGCGAAGAGCAACTACCGGATAAAGGCAAGTCACTTGAAAAAAAAAAAAAAACAAGTTTCCTTAATCTCTGTTAAAAGGATGCTTCCTGTTGCTGTATTTATGCAAGTCTAGTCCAAAGTATGGCTTAAAATATTAAAGTTCACCTAAATTAACTATACCTAATCAAGGACTGTTGTCAAATCTCTTAACATTATAAGTGTGCTAGGAATGTAATTTGTTGTAGGAACTGAGGATAGTGACTGTTTCCATGGTTTTATTTTCAGACTCGTGCGATGATGACTCTGAATGAGGCAATAGCAAGTGTGAACATGAGTTTGTCAGTGAAGTTTGCACTGGGGGTGTCCCTATTTTCCAATGCTATTTTGAGTCTTGGTACAGAGCGCCACCAGCATTTTTACAAGGCAGCTTGGAATGGAGAGGTAAAGCTACAACTATAGTCCATGGCCAGAGGTTTATATTAGAGAGTAGGAAAGATTCAAAATATTTTATATATTACTAAGATAGGTAAGGTTAAATTTCATGTCGTATTATTTATAACATTTACAAGATGTACAAAAGTGCATAAAATGTTTTGTAATTAATAAGATGATGTGTGGGTAGCGAGGTGGCACTGCTGTTATGTAGAGTTTTCTTTCCAGGGTGCTTCTGCTTCCTCCTGAGTTTTTGTTATACTGCTCCTGTTTTAGAACCACCAGCTCCACTTAGTGACAGTCTCATCTTATCCATGCTGACACTTCCTTGGAAAACAACATACTTCAATTTTTTATACCTCCAATTTCTAACCCTTCTCTCATTCACTGCATTATTTTTCTAGACTAGCTAGCAATGACAGAATTCTCTCTCCAAGATCATGCCAGTCATTCATCAGCAGCCTTATCTCATTGTTGTTGATGTTGTGGTGGTGTCTGGCATGACATGAAACAATGTACCTGAACATTACTGAACAAAATTGCATAGCGGTAACACGCCAGGTATATTATGGGAGGCTTCCGTTATGCTGGTTGTAGCAAATTCCTTCTCCATTGCTGAATGTCATTCTCTTGCAACCCTGTTGCTGGCAAGAATAAAACCCTAACTACTGTTTTGTCTATTTTGTATCCTGACCTACACCTTCATTTGTTGACAGCTGTTGAGTGCCATTGCTCTAACAGAAGTTGGCCATGGCAGCAACACCAAGAAGATGAGGACCACAGCAACATACGACCGTGTGACACAGCAGTTTGTGATCCACACTCCAGACTTTCAGGCTGCCAAGTGTTGGGTGGGGAACTTGGGTAGGTGCACACCCCTGCTCGTTACGTATGCAATGCTCACCTTTGAACTGTTTGTAGAATTCTAAATTGAAAGAGCAGAAGTGTTTTCAGATACTACTTAAAGTGCACCATCCATTATGGTTTAACAACCTTTGCATACTGAACTTGAACATATTGTTACATATTATAAATGTCTGTGTTGCTCATTAAAATGTGTATATTTTCTACAGTGTTTATTTTCTTTATCATTGGCAGGTGTATGTTTGTGTGTGTATGCAAAATTACTTTTCTGGTGGAGGTCTGAGATTTTGATTATAAAGATAAAGACCAGCAGTTTAGCTAAAATCCTACCTTTATAATTTTTTTTTAATGGTTTGGTTTCTACTGCATACAGTGTTAAGTGAGACAGACATTTTTCTGTGGAAATGCATGCCATTTTAATAATAGCCAGAAAGAAAAATTATGACTTTATCACTTTGGGTAGAGGGGTTAGACTCTTTATATAGCCCTCCTCTCCTCTGAATCCACGCTAGATAATTGGTAATATTGACCTCTGTTGCTTTAATTCAGCCGTGTGCTTACTATGTCTTTGTTAGTCTGGTAGCGAAACAGACTTCTAATTGACAATGAAGAGCAAAGAGCACACAAAAAGAAGACATTCAGGAAAGAGAGAGATGAAGAAAGGAAGTCTTCTGATGTACAATAAAAGTGTATATGTATGGTGTTTCTTTTATTATATATTAGAATTGGTTAGCTACATTCCTATTTTTCAGTTATCATTCAGAAAATATTTTCATAACTAGTTTTTGTAATGTTTTATTATTTTAATGTATTTTTATGTCTATTATTGCTATATAATTGTCAGAAATTTTAGTAGAAGGTAAAATAACTATATTGCATTTGTCGAGTACACTACACATTAGTAATGTGAAATAGTTGCTTCTGTTAGAAGAGCTCATGTGACTACCTATTTGTTAAGTGCAGTTGAGCGAAATAGATTTCCTGTATGAAAAGTAAAGGGGTTGAAAAGCAAATGACTGTGAGCCCAAAGACATTGAGTAGTATTCTTAGCATTTAGAGATAAATGCTCAGGTGTTCAAAGCACAGAACCATGTCTGAGTGCTTAATTACCTACAGGCTATATGATTCAGTTGTACAATATTCCTAACAACTATGATACGTAATCAATGAAAAATAGAAATAAATGATGATAGCACTCTCATAGTATAGCACTCTCATAGTACTCTAAATCACCTTTTTTTTTGTGTAAAATATATAATTGTGAATATTAGGAATTTATGTGAACAGGGAAGACGTGCACATATGCCCTCGTGTTTGCCCAGCTGATAACTGCTGATGGTTCTCATGGCCTGCATGCATTTGTCGTGCCAATCAGGGACCCAACCACCCTCCTGCCATACCCTGGTATTGTGGTGGGAGATATTGGCGACAAAGCGGGTCTCAATGGCATAGATAACGGGTAAGTCTCTTCAAGAAATTACTCATCTGCGACACGGTACTGGAATAGTAGTATGAGATAAAGTATAACTTAATAAACATGTGCAACAAAAGTTGTGTGCTGAACATAGTGAAATTATTGTCCTAGTGAGGATTACCCTTTTGTTGGAAAACTTTTGAAAATATTAGAAACACTGGCAGTAAAATAAATTATGTTCTACTGTATAATCTTTTTTAAATATAAAAAAATGTTTTGTAAAAAAAATAATTGTTTTTTTAAGCGAACTGCATCCTTCTAGCAAAGAAACTATTTTTATTTTGTTCCATGATTTTTGTTACATGAATAATCTATACTGTTTCAAAATTCTGTATTAAGACCTCCAATTAAAATTTTTGATATAATATATTTTTATGTACGTTTTCAAAATGTGAATTGTAACTTTGAGACAGGTGATCAACTGGTTCAGCTTCTTGATAGTATTTCATCTACAAGTTATACTAAAAAAAAAACATTATGACGCTTACCCAGATATAGCTTGCAGGGGCATCTGGCCATTTTCCTTTTATTATGGACTGCTGATGCCTCGTTTGTACTCTATGATCAGGACTACTCATTTTTCTGTACCTCTGCTCCTATTCACAGATTTCGAGGCCCGGGCATTTTAGTAGGTGGGGAGAACACACTTCAGGGAATGGCTGGCTCTACAGGTCTCGTGTTCCAGCGTTCCCTACTGGCATGATCTCTTTTGTCTGTATACGTATACCAATCACCCTCCCTTGGATTGTGTTTGGTCAGAAACGGCCCATGGGTTGCAGACACTTGAGGTCTTTGTGGGTGGTTGGAAGAGCTCTGGTTGATATTGAGGGGGTTTATAGACTAATTGCTGCCATGCGAGCTGGGCAAGCTTCCTTTGCTTGCTGTATATAAACTGAGCTGAGAGTCCCTGTAATGTTGACTCAGGTTTCTCGTTCTGCGGCGACTTTACCTTTCCTTTCTCCTCCTCGCTTGGAGGAAGGTACCAGTACTGGGAATAGTTAGAAGTATTACAGGGATCTCTCGGTGGCAATGCAGAAGTGTAGCATTGTTCCCCTCCTGTGGAAGATCAGGTGCAGGTAGACACCTTCCCGTCCCCCAAACCTCTGCACCCAGCAGAAAATTGTGGTGGAACGTACAGAGATAGATGGGTAGGCTCAATGTCTGTCCTTTGCCTGTCTATGCCAGCATCCCCAGTTACTCACTCCGGCCCTCCAGACTCAAACACATGGAAGTGAATCATGGTGGTTGGTTGGTTTGAGATTGGATTGGGAGTGGTGACAGTAGTTTAGAATTACATGTGTGTTTCTGGATACCGTGCTTGACAGTTGTGTTCGAAAGACGCAAGNGAGTGGTGACAGTAGTTTAGAATTACATGTGTGTTTCTGGATACCGTGCTTGACAGTTGTGTTCGAAAGACGCAAGTCCAACTAGGACAGACTGAACAGCCACAGTGCCGGGCGTCAAGTTGCGATGGCGATTTCCCCTTGAGGTGCATCTCCCAGGAATTTCTTTGTTATTTTCTGAACGTGTGTGTCTGGCTCCCCTGCTCTTCATCGCGAAGTCCCTAGGGACATTGGAGGTCACGAGGTGATTGCGTGCTGTTGAGAAAGACCAGTTAAGCAGGTATATCTCCTTTCCAATGAGAAGGCGAAACTTCATAATAAAGGGCTGTTCAGACTTGACAAAATATTCCTCAATGAGAAACACTACCCATTTGAGTCTCTATGTACCAAACTTGTAACAACTCTCAATCGGGTCTGACCTGGGCAAGAAGTGTGGCCTTAGCATCGTTAAATTTACTGCTTCCTACTCTAGCAGTCTAACAGTTGCTATAAGTGAGTTGAAGTTGCTGGTCTACTTCAAAGAGGCGGTCTGTGTAGCGAGCACCGCCTTGGAGCATCTCAGAAGGTCAACTCAAGTGTGGTAACTGCTGGTCCAGTCTGGACAGTTGGTTAGTGGTTAGCAAGCAGCTGAGTACCGTGGTCCTTGTAAGAGACAAAAATGTAGGTGATGGTTGATGATGAACAACTGGCTTTTACTGGGGCTGCAACTCAATATATAGTGGTGCAGCAGATGCCCTGAGGATTAGGGGAGCACGGGAGAGTGACTGACCTCCTCTCATTACCTCCACTGCACAGTATCAGCTTAGGCTAGCTGTGTGTGAGAGGGGTAATTGTGGGCGGTGGCAGAGTTAGGCCGAGTTGCGAAGCGGTAACTGGTAGTCAGGTGGATGGTATCGATGCTTACTTAGGGGGCAGACCAAACCTTGTTCTGGACATCTCATGTTTGTAGATGCGTTGGGAGGGGGCCAGGTGAAGTGTTACAGTGGCAATGATGGTCCTGGATTAAACATCAATCATCAAGTGTGCTTATAAGTTGCTAATGAAACCAATAATTTTTTTGCCACTGTTATATATTTATGATGAGAATGTGTTGCCTTAATCATTATTTGCAAAACCATAAGACATGGTATATCTTTCGTGAATTAAGAATTTGTAAGTATATGAATATTATTTTATAGTTTGTTGTAACGCAGTCAAATTAGCCCAAAAAAGTGTGGTGCCTTCCAAAAATTGTGGGAAAGCTGGAAGTGTTTTTAATTCACTTGGGTCATCCCAAATAAGAGTGAACTCAGTTTACACCATTTCTGAGNTGGGAAAGCTGGAAGTGTTTTTAATTCACTTGGGTCATCCCAAATAAGAGTGAACTCAGTTTACACCATTTCTGAGTGGAGCTTTATGTTCTATGGCAGAAAAACCACTTTTTTTTTTTCAATTACTCTAAAACAAAGCATTTTAAGCCACTATATTCAAAGTTGTAGAGCATTAAATTCTGCATNTTTTTTTTTTCAATTACTCTAAAACAAAGCATTTTAAGCCACTATATTCAAAGTTGTAGAGCATTAAATTCTGCATTGAATGAGTACCAACACTTTGAAATTCAAGCAAGTGGTATAATCGAAATTGGCTGTCAAAAATGGGCAAATTTTACCGTTTTGGTATTTTTTTTTATAAGGAAATGCAGATTTTTTCGCTTCAGTGACTTTGGAAACTGGTAATATGTCGGTCTACTCCCTTCTAAAGTTCATTGTGGACTTCATAAAACATTATTCTGCAATTTTATTGTTACTTATGTTGCATATAATGACGCTACTTCCCAGTTGCGGATTTACACATTTGCCGCCAGTAGGCTATTCAAATTTTGCCGCCCCTACCGACCTCTACAATTGGATACCCTAGTTCAGTATCATATTAATTACAATTTTTTTGTCAATGAAATTGTAACTTTATGATTTGTGCACTATCATCCTAAATACACCATCTTTTTCCCGTAAATAATATGATTGTGAACTTGGGGATCGATGTGTCTGTTTCTAGATTATTTTTACAACCCAACGATTTAGTTAACATTGCACAAGAAATAGTTTTTGGGTATATTTCTGAGCTAATAAAAGCTCAATCATGCACTACTAATAAGGCGGGGAAAGGTATGCCTCAATACTATTTACACAATAATGTA
>NQII01002144.1:272607-387347 GCA_002778355.1 Clitarchus hookeri
GGGGGGAGGTTGCTTGAATGCAGACGTTTTTACTTAACTGTGACTGCGGCTTTTGGGGAGTTGTCTTAGTTGGTTGGTGTAGCTGGGTCAACTCTGCGTCCCTTCTCTGAAGTCTGGTGTTGGTTTTTCTGGGACTTGTGGTGTCTGTACGATCTTGGCTGGCGGTTCCCGTTGGAGACAGTAGCGCCTTTTCTTTTGCGTCGACGTCCGCCACGATCCGGCTCGTGCTTCCGGCTTCTCCTCCTCACGTCTCGGCTGCAGAACAACTCCCGTCTTGGCTGATGAACAACTAACTCAGATAGACTGGTTCTGCCGGGGTCCGAACCCCGGCCTCGGTTGATGGACTGACTCCTACATTCTCGGCGCTGGGGTCTCACTGCTCCGCCTCGCGGCGATGCTACAGAACAACTGCTTTTCGTCTCGGCTGCGCTCGTGTTTTAACTCGTTCATCGCTATATGAAAGCTGTCTTTGTCAGCGATTTCTCGTGAGAGAATTGGGGAATTCCCCTGTGTAACTCGAACATTTTTTGTGCCCGATTTTGTGTATTGTCAGTGGATTATGCACTCCAACCAGGGTGGAGGAAGGGTGAGGATGGTGTTGCGAAGATTCCTACGGTACTCATTTCTGAGTTAAGGTCTGCACAAATTCTGGTCGGGGGCACCCCCTGTTTCCTTTGTCGTGCGCGCCTATCTACTATTGCTCTTGCGTGGTTGAAGGTTCTCCCCCGAGCCATAAGCGGAACATTCCCTGTGTCCTTCGCACTTCGGTTCATCCCTGGGGGTGAATCCCCAGGGTGAAAGTTTCGTGGTCAGCTGTCTGTCCTGGGTATGTACTAATAAGATGGCAGGGTGTGGTAACGGCGCTATGCCTATTCTAGTATGCGACATGCGTCAATACATATATATATTATATGGATGGCCCCATGCAGAAATTAAATTAAATTAGCAGTGTTGTTAAAATAGTTGGTGCTGTTCTAAAAAATGTAGGTAGTTATTTAAAAAGGTTCTGAACACATATTTTGTTATGATTTGCTTTCAGGGTTAATGCTAACAAAAGTGACCTTCTTTGGCCGAAGCCATTCTATAAATAGCACAGAAGAAAAGGGAAACCAAGGACGCCCAGTTCACAAACTGGCCACCTGGCCCTCCGCGCTTGTATCTCTTTCTTAAACTGCTCTTTCCCCTCCCCCCTACTTTGTACCATACTGTGACTCCTACCTCCTCCCTCAGAATCCTTTTCAATTTACGGTCGGACTTGCTTTAGTGCATAACTTTGGCTTCTAGTTCTTACTGTCGTACTTAAAAATGTGTCTTTTTCTGTGTGAACCGTTTTTGAGTTTTCACATTGTTTCTTATGGGGTTATTAAACTGAATAACCGCATGAAACAATTTTTATAAAAAAAAAATAACACAAAACTGTAAGTGCCGGGTTACCTAAAAATAAGTGTTTTGTAGCCAGTGTTTTTTTATTATGGTGGGCTTGACTTGTTTCATATGTTGTGAAAGTGTGCCAGAGGAAGAGGATGGATTTACAGTGATGGAAAGGGGAGTCAAAATATTCATTGAGTCCAGTAAGAAGAGGGATGGCAAGCACACCTCGTTACTGGGTTAAACCTTGTTTTTCGTCCATAACAAGTGTCAAAAAATTTACACAAAGGAGCCAAACATTGAATAGGCCGGAGTTGCATCTCGTGTGAAGAGGTCCATTGTGGAGGGTTTTGATTTAAAGGAAAATTGCCTGTTTTGTGGGAAGGATGCAACTGAAACTTTCAAGAAGAAAGAAACAAAGAAACCGATATCCAAACACTCAGATTTACAGACTCCATAAAAGCAGCAGCTTATGATGGAGACAATGCATGGAGTTATGAAGTTTTTTTTTGTAGGATTGGCACTGTGGCAGATCTTGTAGCAGCTGAAGGTTGGTACTACAGTGCCTGTTTCAAACAATTCTTGAAATCTGCTTCAGCAGCCAGTGATCGTGCTGGCTGAGGTGAAAGTAGTGATGTTTCCAACTGTATTAATTTCATCTGTAACTTCATGGAAGACAATGAGAACATATGCCAATTTACACTGGATGACATTCTCAAAACTTAATGAGGTTATATTGCCAAAATTGAGACCATAAGGAAGAAGTTGATTGAATGATACAGTGATATATCATTGTAGTGAGTGGAAGTAATCAGTTCAAACAGACAACCATATGCTTTCGAAACACTGGCCACGCAATTCTAACAAACAGTTGGTAGGAATCCAAGAACACCAACATGCACGATGAACGTCTGCCGGTGGTAGAAGCAGCAGCACAAATCATATGTGAGGACATCATGTCACAAGTGTATCCTTTGGACAAGTATACTTCTCCAAATCTGTTTCTGGATGGAGTGGACGACGACATTCCAGGTTCTCTAAAGTTATTATTGGACACTATCACAACTCAGAGGAAAAAATGAGGAAATGAAGTGAAGCATGAGAACAAAGTGAAACCCATAGCACATGCAATAATATCAGCTACCAGACCCAGGTCATTCATATCCCCTATTCTGCTAGTAGTTGGAACTTTCTTATACAGGAAGTATGGATATATAAATCTGGTGGATGTGCTGTCTGCATTGGGATTCAGCATATATGCTTAAAACGGGCCAAGACGGAATTTAAAAACCACCCATTTCACAAACAAGCTGTTTACACAATCATGGAATAGGATGTGATATTTGAGATGAACTAGGCAAAGATGGCGGATGTATTACAAGGATAAAGCATAAAATAGTCTATTGTAGTGGTGAAAACTTGTGTTAGACCACAAAGGAGAAGGGAACAATGTGACTTTACTAACTTGAACGTGGCAGGGTAAATTCTGCAAATGGTGTGAAAGAAAATGAAAATTGATGAGAAGTGGGATACTGTGAACAAAAAAAAAGCAGGATAGGTGACAAGATGAAAATGATGAATACGTGAAGAACCATTTAACAAAGAAGAGTGAGGGAGGGATGATCTTGCCTTGCCCTTGACTAGGGGAAGGGAAGTGTGACTACATGGTCACAGTGAACAAAGGAAATTACGGGCGACAGAGCTTCAACGTGACAGTATCTCCGCATGTGTTTCTTGATGCTGTCGGAGGTTTCCCACGCTACCGTTTTATTGCAAAAACGGCATATCAAGACGTTTCCTGATTTAACCATGCCCTCTTGAGAAAATTGCTTTACTCTTTCGTCAATATTTATTTTTGGTGGAATTTTGAAACAAATTAGATAAAACTCGGCAATCCGCAACTGTCCAAACCCGACTAAGTCACCCATGAGTTCCGACACGCTTGTACATCATTCGCCCTCTCAGTAGCCAAGTGCTACCACCACCGCACGTTGGCATGCACATTTAATGATTTGTTGATATCTGTAAATTCGTTGAAATTCTTGACTGCATGTCAAAATTCGTGGATACAAGATAATTGTAAGAAATTTGCGAGTAATTCGCAAGTCGAAAACACCAAATAACAACTCTAAAATGCATTATAAGTCGTTCCCCACTATTTAAAACAATTTTAAGATTTTTTGTGAATTCGCGAGTTGCAAATTTCTCTGGTCCCTAACCATTGTATTTGAGGATGCAACAGGGAAAAGCATCAAATCAGCAGAACAAATCCGAAGAGCTCGTAACATGTCGTCAGCTTCAGTTGTGTTTGATGAGATTATGATGGTAATGGTGTAAAAAGAACGGTTCCTGTCAAACGACCAGAGTAAAGTGCGTGTGATATCAATGCTCACTGATAAATTGACAACTCAACATTTTCATGTCAAGCAGGCCATTGAGGACACAGTTACATGATTGTCAGTATTGATCTCGCTGAACTGTTGTCATTGTGGGGGAAGACATTGACCTATTGGTTCTGCTGACTGCGCAGGAGCAGCCAGAACCCTCCTGCCTCATTTTCCTACTGAAGCCTTGGAAAGGACAAGAAGACAATTTGATGTACAGTCCTAGTAATTGTAAGCTGTCTGAAGAAGCAAAGAAGAATGTTTCATTCCTTCATGCGTTCAGTGGTTATAACAGCAAGTCCACATTTTTCACATTTCGGGAAAACATTTGAGAAAAACACCAGCCTAAAGAAAACAGTGGCAGTATTCATGGATCCTGATGCCAGATCTGATCAGGTTGTTTAGGCAGGAGTCAAGTTTATTGTGACATTGTACACTGGTGGCAGTACCAAATCACTGAACGAGACACGTTTTGAGCTCTTCCAGAGAGCACTATCAAAAAGCGACTTCAACTTGGCATGTTTGCCTCCAACCATGGCAGCTGCTCATCAGCATTCCCTGAGGGTGTACTTCCAGGTGCAAGTGTGGAAAAGCAACTTCCTCAGTCCGCAGTGGTAGGGCTTCCAAATGCGACAGACCAACCAGCAGCACCCCAAGAACTGCTGAACAGATTACGTGTACTTGTGGAAAATTATGTCGAGTAGTTTGCTCTTGCTGCAAATCTGGGATCAAATGTCGGTCATCTGCATACGGTGCATAGGACACACTTGCACCAATTCGCCATCTGAGGACGAGTGTCTCCAAGTTGACGTCACTTCCTATGAGGAGGATTGACATCACCAAAGACCGCTTGACTTTAGATTCCTTGCTGGATGAGGAGTTAAATGCAGACACTGAAATGTTACAACTTGAAGATTTAGAAGGTGACACTCCCAGTCCATCTTCTTCCAAATGATGAAGAAAACAGTAAATTTGTTGTATTAATGGTTCTTGTATTGAATTCTTTGATTCTTCTTGATTGTTTATTGAAGAAGACAATTAATTCTTTTCATTGTTTATTCTAGTATTGAATTTTTTGGTTACTCTTGATTCTTGTATTGAAACCTTTGTATTGATGATTCTTCATATGATGCGTTGTACCAGCTTTTGTGTACCCATTGAAAAATTTGAGATATATATATATNTTGAATTCTTTGATTCTTCTTGATTGTTTATTGAAGAAGACAATTAATTCTTTTCATTGTTTATTCTAGTATTGAATTTTTTGGTTACTCTTGATTCTTGTATTGAAACCTTTGTATTGATGATTCTTCATATGATGCGTTGTACCAGCTTTTGTGTACCCATTGAAAAATTTGAGATATGTATATATATTTTNTATTGAATTTTTTGGTTACTCTTGATTCTTGTATTGAAACCTTTGTATTGATGATTCTTCATATGATGCGTTGTACCAGCTTTTGTGTACCCATTGAAAAATTTGAGATATATATATATTTTTTTTTTTTTAACTTACTGATGCGGAACTTGTCTTTCTTCTTTTTTAAACCTTTATTACAATTTTACAATCACTAGCTTAATTTTCTGAAAAGTGAGCCTTTGCAGAACCATTTTGACTGCAATAGATTATTTTACATATGAATGCGTTTGAAAAATTAGTTTTCATGCTTTTTAAACAAGACTATATATACATATATATATATATATATGTATTATATTCAACATAAATAACAATAAAATGGCAGAATAATGTTTTATGAACTCCACAATGAACTTTGTAAGGGGTTAGACTGACACATGACCAATTTCTGAAGCCAGAAAAGCGAAAAAAGCAGAATTTCCTTTAAAAAAAAAAAAAAAAAAAAACCCCCACAATGTTAAAATTGGCCCATTTCTGGTTGCCAATTTTGACCATACCACTTGCTTGAATTACAAAGTGTTGATACTTAGTTGATGCAGAATGTATTGCTCTACCACTTTGAATGTAGTGGCTTCTGCCCTTAAATGCTTTGTTTTAGAGTTATTTTAAAAAAACTGAAAAAATTGCAAAACCTTTTTTGGTTTTTTGCTACAGTATCTGAAGCTCTACTCAGAAAATGGTGCAAACTCAGTTTACTCTTATTTGGGATGCCCTAAGTGAATTAAAAACACTACCAGGTTTTGCCCAATTTTTAGAAACCAAAATCCTAATTTGACTGGCCTATTGTTTAAATCACCAGTTTCAAATTTTAGTTGAGCACAATAATTTTGTAATATTCTATGGTATGCTGTAAGTACAGTAAACTCTCGATTCTGAGGCTTTTCATGGTTCCTAGGAAAAGGTTTGTTATTTTTAAGGGATCGTTATTGGAAATTTTTTTCCGTGGTTCCCCAAAAAGGTCAGTATTTCAAGACAGTCAATATTTCAGACATTTTAGAGACACGACTTGATTGTATGTAGCTCTTGTTTATGCTTAGTGTAAATAGAAATTTATGAAAGTGTAGTAATTTTCATTTATAAATAATGCTGGTGCGATTTGAGAATTTATCCTCCTACAAATATTATTTAGTTGAAAGACAATGGTTGGCAGCCTACTCTTCCTTTTATAAATTGTATGTGAAGATTGTGTTTTTCACTCTTTTTCCTTATTTCGGTATGTAATGTTAGTTGTTCAGAATGAACTACCCTAGTTATTCTTCCTAAAGTGAAGATGTTAAATGCAAAAATCAGATAGTTCGTAACAACTTTTTATTCAATTTACCAATTTTTTTGGGTGGCCTAGTGAAAATATTTATAATTCGTGCCAGCAGTTTCCAAAAAAATGTCTTGGACAACCAAATATTATGCAACATTGTAAACAGAAGAAGAAGAGAGCCGACCACTCTTTTGTGTGGCCAGGCAGCATGCTCGCACATTCTGGCAAGGTGCAGTGATGATTCATTTCCAGCTTGACTGTGCATGACTGTTGCACAGGCATGCCTGGATACCAGCGGCTGTAACCCAATAAGACGTGAACCCAGTGGCATGTAGCCATGTTACATTTATTCATTTAGAGGGGTGGGGTGGGGGGATCTGTGGTAGAGGCTTATAGAGAAACAATGTTGCCTGTAGTGTGTCACCTCAAGGGGAAGGTGGGCAAGCGTTTAGGCACTCCTCTTAATGTATGTTTGCTTCTCTTATAAATTTATTTAATGTGATCAATAGTAATCTAAATTACATGCGGCAATAATGATAGTTTACAACTCTGAAACAGACATCTATAAGTATCAGAAATACATAACAGTTCATTAGAGATTGTATATCAGTGTATCTCAGCTGAACAAAAACATTTAGGGTGCCAATTTACTCTCATTTGGCACCCTTTACAAAATTTATGGAGGGGTAATGTATACCCCCCCCCCCCTCTTAGTTGTCAAGCTACAGTAGGTGATCCGTAATACTTAATCATCCTCAACTACCAAACAGAGTTATCCGCTTTGCAGACTGAGCTTGAACCACAGCAATTGTGGTGGCTTCTGTCTGGTGAGTGAAGGACTCCTGAGCACTTAGACCGTTGGCCTATGAATTCCAGTGTGATGTAATTTGAGGTTATGGTATGCTGTAGGGGGGTGTAACTTTCTGAAGGGTGCTGCAGGTATGAGCATTGGACCCATAAGTGGATTATGTAAGGTTGATATGTTGTAAGAGACTATTTGAGAATGGGCTGCAATGACTTCAGAAAAGATAGGTTTCATTCACCAGCCAGTACTGCTGGAAGGATAGGTGGTACTTTACTGGGTCAGTTGTGACAAACTTACTACTAGTGCCATGGAAATTTAAAAAAAGGAGCATGGCCTGATTAAATTGGTTGAGGTTCCCTGAATGCTCAATTGTATGGGTTGGGTTCATGGTGGTATGTGATTACTTCAAGGGATGAAGCAGGTTCTGAAGGATCTCTATCCCTGGGAGTGTTATGGGCGCTGAAAAAATTAGCATGTTTTGGTAGAAACTAGAATGCATTTTAAAAAAAAATAATTTATATCTATTTATTTTTAACTAGCATTTATTATTTTAGGCACATGCTTTGGTGAAGTCACTTGTTTCATAAAGGAATCCTTTCACGACACCGCACTTACAAAAAGTTCTTGTCAGTAGCATATAACCCGTAGACTTTATATTGGTCAGTACTTTGCAATACTGGTATTCTGTCCTTTCCCATTATTATTAACAAATTTGTAGCATGCCACAAACAATAAAAATAATACACCCGCAAAGCAAGTAAACAGTACCAGAAGGTGACCAGCATTGAAACAGGTATGCAAACACATGTCTGAATAAAACACAAAACAAAAGGTTTTTTATTTGTACATAAACTGTAGTTTTGAAATACAGTACAGTAGAAAGTCGATTATTCGGACTAATAGGGACCAAAAGTAATTCAGATAACGGAAATATGTTGAAAATGAAGATAAAAGAATTTGTAAAAAATCATTTTCACACAACGTAAAATTTATTACACATGCATAGAACATAGTAAGCTTATCAAAAACAGAATCTGTACATCAAATAAAAAAATTAAATTAGTTAAAAAGTAAGTACCCCTTTCCCAGACGTGTTTACTGTGAATAACACATAATTAGGGCACATCACAAGAGCCGACACAAGTCCTGAAAGAGACTTTCGTGTTTTTTATTTTCTCTTTATTTTCAAAACTAGTCCGGATAACTGGTCGTCCGTATAACTGACTATCGGATAAGTAACGTGAACAAGTAACAAAACTAAGGGGACTAAATCATAGTATGTTTGTTATAAAGGATTTCTTTGTACAGTGATAAAAAATTTGAAATAAAATCAATTTTTCTTAACATTATTTGATTTATCAACGAATTTTGGATAAGAGCAACTGTAAATTTTAGTTATTTTTCCCATGAATAAAAAAAAATTATTAGATTTTAATGTTGTTCATACCCAGTGATATGTCTGTTGTACTCAATACGAGTCTGTATATCAAAGCTCTATTCATTTTTTTTTTCCTGTTTTCTTCTGTTTAGCAAATGTTTCATATAAATTTAAATTGTATAGACATTTTTATATTGCACAAAAAAAATTGACCATGTGATAGAAAGAGTGTTATGCTTTGTTAGGTTCATCATGTTCCAGAATTACAGAATCCCACGGGAGAACCTGCTCAACAGGTCATGTGATGTCACCCCAGAAGGCGAGTACGAGACGATCTTCACTAACCCTGAAAAGCAGCTTGGTGAGTTCCTTGCCTGCCTCTGATCTGTAGTTGGGTAGGGCTGCCATGTCACACGTTCCTGGACATGTTCTCTTTTTTTAGGATAAGCATTTCTGTCTGTGCAAAATTTTAAAATTTGTTGAAATGTCTGGGTTTTCTGTTTGGATACAATTATTAGGTTATAAGAAATCAGTGACATTTTCAAAATTTAGCAACACTTTTTGAGCCTAGCGGGCATCCTCTGTTTCCATGCTAATGATTTTTTGCACGTGTTGTTTTTTTTGTGCAATGAAACCACAAAGTTTAAATGAGCAACCAGTGTTAAGAGAGATTATTTCTCAGTGTACTAATTTTAAAGATAACTGTTTGAAAAAAAAGGTATTCCAAGTGACATTTCTTAAGGAATACTAGCACATTAAGAAATCTTGCCAATTTATGTGTTTAATATTTTTTTTCCTAAAATCTTACATTAAAATTTAAATTTTATAAAAAATTTTACATTGCAATTTTGTCAGAGAAAGTTGCATTGAATATTTTGTTGTTTGGAACAGTTATGTTTGTGATGCCCCACCTAATAAGCGCCAGCGGTGTTAGCCGGCGTTTGCGACTTCCTCCTCCCAGACGGCTGGGAAGCCTGAGTCGTTGTCTTGACGAGGTTTGAACTGGGGCCGGACGGGCTGTTTTGAGCAGCTCAATAATAGCCCGGTTTGTGTATGTGTGAGAGTATAACTAGGTATTAAACCACCCGATCCGAGGCTGTAGGCTTGAAGACTGCGATTGAGGGGTGGGAGGCAGTTGAGAGATAGCTGATTCAGAGGTCGTAATGCAGTTTCCTCGTGTGTACAGCCAGTCAACACCCTGATCTTTCCCTACTAGACCTCCAACCAGGGCTAGCCACCTTATCTCGCTCAGCCCTGTGGCTGGGTAGAAGAGAAGAGAGGATACAGTGGGTGACCTGAAGGAATCTGGTGCAGGCAGGTGGGATAGTTTGGCAGGCCTCAGCAAGTAACTTGGCGGGCGGGAAGTTGCTGGCAGACTAGGTAGCAACAGTAGGGTAGGGGCGTTACGCAGGAAGGAGGGAAGTTGCCATAGATCCACGTATCACATAAAGTCGGAGCTCCCTGTTCGAGGATGGATGTCGGCGAGTGGATTAGCTGGGCGGGAAGTCGCCGGCAAACCCAAGCACTCGCAAAAAGGTGCAACAGTCGTTTTGACCACCACTCCTAAGAGGCGGGCCCACGTGCCTGCTCCTGCAGGAGTGTTTGCGGTTCGTTGGATGAAATAGGAAATAGCAGGAGGCAAGGTGCTGAAACAAAGTGGATGAGAGTGATAACTCGACCAGTTCGGTTTACGTCTATTTATTGCCAGACAACAAACACTCATAACCCAGCCTGTACCCTGACTGGGGCCCGAAGGGCCAAACTAGAATGCCAACCAAGGTGTAGTGCTTTGTCACAGTAGACGCGGGGGCGAGGGTAACCCTAATTGTGCAGTAACTGGGACTCGTACAGCTAGAGGCGTGGCTAGCATGATAGCCATGAAGCATGGCAGGCTTCGTGAGCTGCAAGGCAGTTGGTGGTTTAGTCTGTAGACGTAGATAGCTAGCTTAAAGCAAGCAAAAACTTATGGCGTGAGTGTGCTGTAGGACAGCGATTCGTCTAGCAACTTAATGGCGGAGTCAGAATGCGTCCGGGCAGAGAGGCGTTCTGCAACGGAGCTGTGCGAGTCATCTAGTTGTTGAGGTAGTCTGTATGCGTCTGGGCAGTGTGACGCTTTGCAACATAGCTGCGGTAGTGAGCCTTCAACTCGGGGCCACGAGTTCCTAATATGGACTGAATACAGGGCCAGCACGGGCAGCGCAGGGGTAGCAGTGTGACAGAGAGGAGAGAGTAACGAGGCCCAGCAGAAATGGCAGAAACTGGCGACTCGCTTCCCCTTCGCTGCCAAGGCTGAAGGGGAAGCATGCCTTCTGCATGCAGTGGGTTGCGGGCTGACAGGAGGTAAACACTGCTCCTCTGTAGCTCTGGTGAGACGCTCTGGCACATACGGCTACGTATCTTCTTGAAGGGGGCCGCGGCTGTAGTGAGGCTAGAGCGTATTATGACGACGCCCGTGGCACGTCATTTGAAATGCTTTGAGAAGGATTTTCTTTATCATTGATTCCTCATTTATACTCCTTGGCTGCAGACTTGGTAGGCAGTGCCCTTAATAAGAACTGTAATTTTTCGGTCCGGTGAGAGAATTTTTATACTGTATGTCATAGTTTTTCTTCTCTTTGTATAAAACNGCTTTGAGAAGGATTTTCTTTATCATTGATTCCTCATTTATACTCCTTGGCTGCAGACTTGGTAGGCAGTGCCCTTAATAAGAACTGTAATTTTTCGGTCCGGTGAGAGAGTTTTTATACTGTATGTCATAGTTTTTCTTCTCTTTGTATAAAGCACCAGATGCTCTTCAAAGATTCAGCACTTGCCAGTGATAGGTTTATAATACCAACTTTTTGAGCAAACTTTTCTTCTGCACAGAGTTGTAGACAAGTACATATATACTGTACCACTTGCCTTTGCTTTTACTCATTCACTAGGAGTGTGCTGTATAAGGCTTATGCTTCTCTGTCTGCCTGCCTCTGGATTATTTTCTTTTGTATCTGTATGCTGTGGTATTTGTATGCTTCCACCTTTTGATTTGTGCATACCTCTAAGGTAAGTTAAGTAGAGCCTCGCTAATAATCCTCCATTCAACGTGAATTTCTGGCTTATCTGAATTGGCGGTTCCAACATTCTATTTGGTACTGTAATAATTAATTTTGTTAATTAATCAATTAGTACTGCTCTGAAGCTTAACTTTCGTACTGAAGGTGTGTTCTCTGTTGTGCGAATTATCAACCAAACTCATGGTAGTGAAATGATTGTGAAATTGTTCTGTGCAAAAATGCATAAAAAAATTAAAAACAAGAGAAATTAGTACTGTATAGTAAACTAACAGTGTTTTTATTTTTGAGGTATTTCTATTATTTATTTATGTGGACACAAATGTTACCTGTATTGTGTGTAACTTAAGTGACAGGACTATATTATTCCATAAATTAATTTAGCACTTTTGTACGTAATTGAAAGCAGTCAGAGATGTTGTCTGTCTCAGTTTCTCTATAGTGTTGCCACATGCATTTAAATCATAGCATGAGTAGTGTAGTGTCTGTCTTACTATGCTAAAAAATGGTGCTTGCTTTGTTATTTTGAAATTTGGACCACATCATTGCCTTCTATCTACCAGTTTCAGTAGCTCTTCGACTACACCAAAACTGAGAAAGCAAAACTTTTGTTGTAAAATATTGAATGTCNATCTACCAGTTTCAGTAGCTCTTCGACTACACCAAAACTGAGAAAGCAAAACTTTTGTTGTAAAATATTGAATGTCTTTTTGGCCAAAAGGAACCATATTTCTTGCTGTTGGTACAGCTTGAAGATTAGGCATAATTGATATGTTGCCTTTATTACTTTTTGGGAATGGTTCGAGTAAATTTATTGCAGCTTCCATAACATGTAGGTATCTGACGAGTATAATTGTTAATATTTATATGTTGAGCTCATGTAACCTACAAATGGTCGCTATGTAAGCATTTCCATCATGCCTTTAATATAAAATTTGATTACATTATTTATTAATAACACAATTCCTAATTTTTTTTTTCTCTCTAGCTGAGTTTATGACCTTCAGTCACAAGATGATACAATATTTAATTGTATCAAGTGTTTACAAACTCCTTAGGCACAATTTTGTTAAGTCCCTGTGCTATTTGAGGGATTCCATCATCATGCAACCAGTGAGCTTAAGTTTTTTCATCACNACAATTTTGTTAAGTCCCTGTGCTATTTGAGGGATTCCATCATCATGCAACCAGTGAGCTTAAGTTTTTTCATCACCACTTCACAAACTACCTGTGAGGTATTGTCTCATCATGTAATTGACACTTTGGTTGTTCTGCTAATTTACAGAATANCACAAACTACCTGTGAGGTATTGTCTCATCATGTAATTGACACTTTGGTTGTTCTGCTAATTTACAGAATAATTTTGGTACGAAGAGGCCTGTAAGGTTACTGCAGTAATTATGTGTTGACTGCTTTTATTGTAAAGACAGTTGTTCAGTTCACAGATATTGAATAGCAGTGTGATAAAAAGTTGCTTTTTTTGTTTTATANTTTATTGTAAAGACAGTTGTTCAGTTCACAGATATTGAATAGCAGTGTGATAAAAAGTTGCTTTTTTTGTTTTATAATGGGATTTTATTTGTGAATACAGTTTGGCTGTTACAAATGAATGAGATTGAGTTGAAAAAGTTTAGAGGGTTTAGTTGTTTGACCATTTGTGTTGCTGGTATGGTAAGTGAGAAGAACCACATGAAGCGGAATGTGTGTTGTGTGAAGGTGCCGCACTGGAGAACCTGTCTGCTGGTCGTGTTGGCATCATGCAAGAGAGTGTTAGCAGCTTGTGCAGTGCTGTCACCATTGCAGTGCGGTACTCGGCTGTGAGGCGCCAGTTTGGGCCTGACCCTGAAGGAGAGGAGCAGCCTATCATTGAGTATCAGCTGCAGGTGAGTGATCGTTCCTCATGAAAGGTGTACTTCAGACTATTGTGTGTGGCTGCGTAATAGTAGAATGTGTGTCTACAGTTTAGCTAAATCTGCTGTTTCTACTTTTTGGTTTAGTGTGTTGGATATTAATAATGATATTTCGCCATCTGCTTGGTTGTGGTTTAGATGGCAGTGTTGAGTTTATTCCCATTAGGCGCAGACTACTGGCGCCTTGCCAGGATTCGATTCTGGACCACCTCATAGGTCGGACTGGAAACTAAGGACAGTTTTGGTTGACCCTCAGGAGTGTTGGGCTGCTGCTGCTTTAACCGTCCTTTATCTCCCTCGCTTGGAGAATGGCATAGGTAGGGGTAGGTTCAGGAGTAATACAGGAGTGTGTGTGCCACACAACGAAGAAGTGTAATAGTATTCTCCAGTTTAAGAGCACGACCAGGTAGACACCTCGCCATCCTTGGAACCTCCACACCTGTCTGAGAATTGCAGTGGATAGAGAGTAGGTGGATGAGTAGGCTCAGTGACTAGTCTTATCCTATCAGTGCCAGGGTGCTAGTTACTCATACTGGCCCTCCCTATCCCAACACCCAGCAGAGAATTGCAATGGTGTGTTGGATCATTACAGGTAGTTAAAGTAACTTAGAATTAACATGGGTGTTACGTAGTGATCACTTCTTGGTACTGTGCAAGGTGCAATCGCCCACCTCAGCAATTGTCTTATTTGGTCTTAAGTGTGTGTGCAGTTTACCCCTTTCCCTGCAGACATAGTGGGTTTGGATGCTGGGTTATTGAGGGAGGAGGGTAATTGAGAATAAACTATTAGGGTTGTCTTCTCTCTAGTAAGTGTCGAAATTCTGAAACAAAGAGCTGCAAGATTATTCTGACGCCAGTGGCAACAGGTTTGATGTTACACTGGCTCAAGTATCCCTCTAGAGACTAGGGAAACTGAATCTCCTTAACGAGATCTTTGAGTGCTGTATGGACCGATNTTAACGAGATCTTTGAGTGCTGTATGGACCGATGCATGTGAGCCCTGGGGGTGTCTGGCCCTGCTTACCAGAGTACGTAGTTTGGGCATTGTGGATTTAGTTGGCCTGTTAGAGAAGTTATGTTACTTATGAGATAAAAATAAATGAAGAAAAAAGAATTACTACTTTAAAGGATTTAATGGGTGTCCTGTAGGCACTGGCACAATAGTAGATGAAAGTACATTAACGTAGTAGCGCAGGAGAGGAGGTTCTGGCATGGTTCGTCCAGGAAGGAACTGACTCTTTCTGGGGCTGGTGCCTTGGGGCAAACCCCTGCCAGAGTCCTATCGATTGATTGGCATCTCTAGTGACATTATCAGCTGGGAGGCATACCTCACAATTGACTGTGCTCAGGTCTATTGCGGCTTATGGAGAGGGACCCTTGATCATCCTCGGGAAGAGTTGAGTATGGGGTGGTACGGGCANCTCAGGTCTATTGCGGCTTATGGAGAGGGACCCTTGATCATCCTCGGGAAGAGTTGAGTATGGGGTGGTACGGGCAGCGCAACCAGCTTGTAGTCTGAGAGTTGTGATGACCCTGGATGTTTGTTCTCCTCACGTCTCAGAAGCCTCAAAGAAGGGTTCTCTTGCCCTTNTCTGAGAGTTGTGATGACCCTGGATGTTTGTTCTCCTCACGTCTCAGAAGCCTCAAAGAAGGGTTCTCTTGCCCTTTGCCGCAGTGGTGCTAAAGGGCGATGTTACCACCAAGCACTAGACACAAAATATTGACAAGAGACGGGAGCGCCCTTCAGTGGGTACATGGTTTGATTCTCAAACACGATGGTCGTGCATGCACCTGGAAATACATTGGCAAATAATCTCACAGAAAGGAAAGCGGGTAGGGAAGACGGGAAATGAAAGAGAATTGACATAACCACAAAGAGGTAACTGGCAGATATACGTTTTATTCTGTCTTAGGATTTTACAAACCTATCTCCAACCTGTGCCCACTAGCGTCTGATGAACGAGGGACCAAGTTTGCCAAACTGAATACTGCAGGGCAGTAGTGAGGTTTCAAGCAGAGTCCCAGGATGAGAGCGACCCCAGTACACACTTTATCAGGCATGGACGAGGCACTCGGGCCTATGCTTGGTACTCATTATAAAAGGCTCCGCGACAAGAGCTTCTACTATTTGTTGAAAAACACAAGTTGGGTATGTAGCACCAGAGGCCAAGGCTGTGTATGCAACCGACTGTGCTTGTGGCGTGTCAATTTTTGATGTATTATAGTGCTCCTTTGAGAAACACTATATGTCGGAAGCTGCTAAAACCAAACCCAAATACAGTCAACTCTCGATTTTGCGACACCGGGAATAATGATCCTCTTGAAGAAACAACCCTTTTCTCATGATCCATGGAAAATTTGGTTGAAAAAAGTGAAAATTTAAGGGAGATGGATAGAAAAATTAATTTTTTTTCTCATTTATTATGGGGAAAAATGTTTGCAATTCTCTTCTCGAGCTCCGTACTACAGTAAAACTTGGTTATTATAAAATTCTATGTAAATCGAAGTTGTTGTTAGCCCCCAAACANTCGAGCTCCGTACTACAGTAAAACTTGGTTATTATAAAATTCTATGTAAATCGAAGTTGTTGTTAGCCCCCAAACATCAGAATTGAATTTTACATGTATTGGAGTTTGGTTAATTCAAAATTCTGCACAATATGTAATTCAAAGTAAAATTTCCTCAAACTGTATGTAATATTCAGATAATTTATATACTATGCATTGATTATATTCTTGCTGTGAAAGAAAAGTATCGCAAGTTGTTGTCTTACGTGCATCAGGCTGGCGGTGGTTGCCTTGTGTGTACCGCTAGCCAGGCAGCGGCTGTGTTGAACANGAAAATTTGGTTGAAAAAAGTGAAAATTTAAGGGAGATGGATAGAAAAATTAATTTTTTTTCTCATTTATTATGGGGAAAAATGTTTGCAATTCTCTTCTCGAGCTCCGTACTACAGTAAAACTTGGTTATTATAAAATTCTATGTAAATCGAAGTTGTTGTTAGCCCCCAAACGTCAGAATTGAATTTTACATGTATTGGAGTTTGGTTACCAGAAAAATTAAAAATACTGTACATGTGTGTATACTTTCAGAAATAAAAATTTGTTTAACGGAACTGTACCAACAATTTGTGGTGTCCTGTTAAGTACAACAAATTTTTCTAAATTCTAATAACGACCCTTTTCCCAGGAACTGTGAATGATTGTAAAATTGAGAGTTGATTGTACAATCCCTTACGGGTGTGCCCCACGGAACGAGGGGTTTCAGCCACATCTCAGCTATTTCTTTGTACTCGCAAACTAATAGAATTGGAGCTCATGAGTCGCAGAGGTCTAATCCTGATGTGGTGGTGTGTTGAGCACGGCCTCCGGACACCTTTGAGGGTCTACTGTCTCTTTAATGGCCAAGTTATCCTCGCCCCTAAGGGATGGTTGACTGGTAGTGAAAGTGGTGGATATTGCCCTGTTTGTTGAGTTGGGCAGGTGATGGATGGAGAACAACTGGCGTTTTGCGTGTCTGCAATTAAATATATACCAATGCAGTGGATTTCATGAGGGTCGGCAGTGTGTGCGGATGACACTCTGCTCCTTCTTACCCCCACTGTATGGCGGCTGCACCAGAGGAGGTGGTAGTGGGTGGCGGGCGGCTGAGCCAGACCGGCAAAAAGGCAACTGGAAGTTGGGCAGGTGCCATACTTGGGAAAGTTAATAAAATAATCTAACTGATTTAAGTTAAAGTTAGAGTAAGAAAAATTTAACTGAGTTTAGTTAGCAGTTTAAATCCATGCAAATTAACTGATTAAAGTTTAAGTTAAAACAAAATTAACTGATTATAGTCAAAAGTTAAAGAACAGGAAAAATTTTACAGTTAAAATTCATTCTCAAAAAATTTTTTGTCAATGTTTATTCAAAAAACAAAAAATCACAATTTACAGTTCTACAAAAAAATTACCACAACTTGGTTGCTGAATACCGAGTCAGATAGGCCTACTTATCATCATCTCCATCTTCACCTAAATCGTGCAAAGGTACGTGGCCATGGGAATAACCCATACAGCCAGCAAAAATTGAAATTTTGAACACAAACGTTGAAAAACAACGAAAAGCGTGTGAAACATGGCAGCAAAATCCTTAAAACTCGAAAAAGCCATCAATTGAAAGTCCATTAAACTCGCCAAAACGTCAAACGGCACACACACAAAGTGATGTCTCAACCCCGACGCCGAGGTTAAAAAATCTGAACCGTCTCCAATGGCAGCTACAGAAGAACCGTAGGCCTACTTATCCAAATGATGAATTAACAATCTTCTACAAAACCATTTTTAATAAAACTTCTAAAATAAACTCTTACAGCAAAACGTATCACGAAACAGACCTGAGCAGTGACTACAAAAACAATCGAAATCTGCATACCACACGAGGACCATCAACCGTGCAACCGTGATTTTTGCGTAGTAAGAGATTGTATCGATAGATCGTGACTGTGTCATCTCGCCAAATCACGTTGCATGTGACTAACGATGATCTTCAATTNAAAATAAACTCTTACAGCAAAACGTATCACGAAACAGACCTGAGCAGTGACTACAAAAACAATCGAAATCTGCATGCCACACGAGGACCATCAACCGTGCAACCGTGATTTTTGCGTAGTGAGAGATTGTATCGATAGATCGTGACTGTGTCATCTCGCCAAATCACGTTGCATGTGACTAACGATGATCTTCAATTNAGAGATTGTATCGATAGATCGTGACTGTGTCATCTCGCCAAATCACGTTGCATGTGACTAACGATGATCTTCAATTCAGTGTATAACGTCAGTGTATCAATCTGTATATCGTGGTGTGCAACTTGTCAGCCGTAAAATATATTTCATTTTTTTTTATAAGATGTTTGTCAAGATATTAATGGCATTTGCATATATTTTGTCCTCATCTTCGGCCTTCAGGCGATTGCAAAGTTAACTAATGCTAGTTTTAATAGTTAACCAGATATTTTAACAATAAAAAGTTATAAGTTAACTACCTTTAAAATTAACTAATAAGTTTAAAAGTTGCACACTTTTTTAACAATTAATTTTAATCATTAATTTTTAAAAAAATTTATTCCAAGTATGGCAGGTGGTATCCATTCCTGGTTAGGGGCAATCCAATTCCTGTCTGTTTCTTCTCACTCCTACCGTTGTGGTGGAAGAGGTCAAGGTGAGGTGTGATAGTGGCATTGTGCTTGGTAGTTGGACTGCATGCATAAATTTTATATAAAGAGGAATTTACTAATTGGGAAATGAGTCAAGCTGAGTTTCTGGTCAAATCAGAATCCATTATCAGAACCTCTAGAATCCCTTTCAAACTCAGATGGGGATTTGAATCTAGGTTAAGAGCTATTAAATTGCCAGTAATTTGCTTTGTGGAAGGTGTAAATGTGGAACAGAAATACAGATTATCACTAACTGTTGAGTGGACATATTAAAAAAATGCTGTGCCCCTCTTAAAATTTAATTATTTACAAAGTTTTCAANATCACTAACTGTTGAGTGGACATATTAAAAAAATGCTGTGCCCCTCTTAAAATTTAATTATTTACAAAGTTTTCAATCCACAGCATATTAAAAATGTTTACTCGGAGCACTTCTTCATGACCGCTATGTGAGTATTTATTCCTGCATAATGTGCAAATTGCTGCCCAAATCTCTTCACTCACTCACTTTTGTTGGTGTGTTGGAATTTATTTAAAAAATTATTCCAAACTGTCAGCATTATAAAATTATGTTCTCACACCACATAAACATCAACAAAATATGTACATTCTTAATATTTTCATACATTTTCACGTAAAGCTTAAGGAAGCTAATAAATTAGCTGAAACATAAATGGTAAATAAGAATAACATTTTGTTTACAATTTTAAATTGTCAATACCTACAAGAAGATAGTGTCGTAAAACAAACAATAAATATTAACATGAAACATAAAAAAAATGTATATATATTGGTTAAAAAACTAATTTAATACATTTTAAAAAATAGTGCTGGTCAAAATAATTAACTAAATCATTTTAATGGTATTTTACAAAATAATTGAAACATGGCATGTAAACTAAAAAATTCTAACGTATGTTGGTAACGTTCAAAATAATGCTGTGATCAATTGCAGATATGGCCATATCAGTATTCACAGTAGTTACATTCTGATTACTTCATGAAGGTAAATTTGTTTTTGTTTCACATAATAAGTGATTAGTGAATTAATTAATTTAGTCAAGTCGAAAAAATGAACACACTTTTCTTGCTGACATTTCTTGTTTAATCTTTCATGGTGAATAGTAATCAAAATGTGAAGTTAAATGAAGCTAACCTCAGTTCCATGCCATGTCTTTTACTTTAATCCTGTCCTAGATACATATATCCTTGAATCTTGTCTTGAATTCAAACTTTTATACTCAAATTCCTTGAATTCAAGGTTTTCAAAGAAATATTGGGTTTGACCATCCCATCTCTGATGTTGTTATATTGTAGTGTGAGATGTAGTTGTAGCAGATTTGATCATTACTATAATTGTATGTAATAATTTAAAGTGTAGTTTGAATTGTTGTATAATGTGTTTCATTTCAAAAGAGAACGTTTTTTTGTGATATTAACCTGATGAGACTCGGAAGTACTTACTATGTACTTGCCATTGAACAATTTTTCAAGAACTAGTCGCTGACTGTGGCAAATCCAGTGCTGGGACAAATACAAGGAACTCGTTCACATCTGGACACTGTTGGAAAGAGACAAGAATCATTACTATTCTACCTTTGGCACTGCCACATGGATCATGTCTACAGTATAGTGCTGCCTTTTTAAATTTCAAGAAAAATATTCACTGGAAGAGACAACCAGACAATTTTTTCATTGAGAGGTCACATAGGTTTGAGCAACCACAGATGTTGACAAAAGACAGTTCCTCCCTGCCGAAACTTTGTGTGTTGGACTTAATATTTTTTATTTGGGACTGTTTACACTTTTTTGTACTTTGTTGTCTTTGTCTTTAATAGCTGGATTGGCATAAGAACTTTGGTGTACTGTACATTGGCACAGTTAACTCTTTACATTTGGGATGTTATAAAAAAATTACATTTGGGTTAATCTGTATAACTAATTTTTTTTTCTTACAGCAATGGCGGTTATTCCCTTACATTGCTTCTGCATGTGCTCTCAAGATTTTCATAGAGACATTTACGGACCAGTACCTTGATGGTGTGGAGAAGTCTAACTCTGGAGCGAAACTGACACATTTGGTAGGTGGTTATGCAAATTTTAAACAATTAAAAAAGTTAATGACAATTAATTAATTTGTTCACAACAGTTGTTAGTTCTCCAATATGAAATCTTGTAGTGATGGATATACCAAAGGTATTTAAAGTTATCTGTTCATGACTTGTTGTGTAACTTACTAAGGTTTGTTTGAAGAAAGAAAGCCATAGGATTACTTTGTTAGTTTGTAGTTGGAAGAGGTCTGATATGTAATTTCCTAACCTAACTTAACCAAAACTAACCTAACCTAACCAAACCTGACCTAACCGGTCCTTACCTAATCTAACATAAGGTTGATTATTATTTCATATAGAAAATGGAATGAGGATGAAGTTGTGAAACTTATCCTTTTTTTTTTTTTTTTTTTGACAAATTTTACTAAAGGGTTTTAGTGTTACTGTGGTTGCAGTCACACTGTCACTCATGTGGTCAGTCATTCACTTTCTTTCACACTTATACACGTGGAAGCAAAAAGCAAAAAATGAGTTTTTCTTACTCTTATGCTTGATTTTCTGTCATAAAAGAGTTGGTGGTAATGATTGCTGCGGTGGCTGAACAGCTGCAATCATGGGTGGGCTTAAACAAGGATCAATCACAATACACTTGTCAAAAGTTCTGCTGTGAATAGTAGTGGAAGGTTTTCTGAATGTGGTTGAAGTACGTTAAAACATTTCTAGGCAATACTGGGGCATTCTTCGTGTAGTACGAATCAGCATTTTTTATTGCCCTAGCAATAGAAACTTGACGTACCATAGGCGTCGTCATTCACCTGATCTAGCCATGCCACAGCCGCTGCCCCCTCCTAAGAAGAGCCGTTATGCCGCACACGCCACAGCACACCTTTGAAGCCCAGTGTTGGCTTGGGCCAGCTGATGGAAAACTGTGGAAAACAGGTCTGGCTATCTCATTTATCTAAAGTAGAAATGAGAACAGGACACTGCAAGAATGCTAAAATCTAAGGGCAGAGTCGCAATTTGAGCCACAAAGCCTTTTCTCCCCGTTCGACAAGACCTCCAGTCAGAACAACTCAACACAGAGGAACATCGATGGAATCCAGTACCCCAATATAGCATGAAACCAATTCCCAAATATCAAGCAAGCACAGCCTGCAGAAACTCCAGGCCCAGCTTGAGAGGGAGAGAAGTGTTGCCACACCTCCACAACTCCCTCAGAGCCTGTTCTCTCTGCATACCAAGGTTCCAGGGAAGCATAACCAATGAATGGTACCTAGGACCTGACATCCTGAAACATTTCCAAACCCCTGGACACCTAATCAATCCATATCAAACAGCGTAGCTTCAAGGTTGGATATAAGATATGCTGTCAGGTAGTCCATACCAGAAAGTTAAGTGAGGATGTCTAACAGAGACCACAGTTCATCCAATTATTCCCAGGGTCGTAATCTTTACTAAATGTGTTAGTACAGTAGAGCACCCCTTAATCGGAATTCCCTCGAACGGAACTCCATTTATCCAAAACTAATCTTCCAAAAAAATTCAAACATCGCATAGTTGTACCATAACTTTGCCGCGCTTGCGAGAGGTTTTTCGTTGCTCACACTAGACTGTAAATGCCCGCTAGCTGGTAAACGAGCTGCACGACACAAGTGACAGTCACTAATGGCAATGTGCGACACATGCCGTTGGTTTTAGTGGTGTGACTTTAAGAATTTAGTGTTCTAACGTGTTAGTTCAAATGTACCGTATTTTGGCGTGTATAGACCGCACCAGAAGTTTTTTATGAAAAATTACGGATAATTAATATTTCAAGTATAGGCCGCACTGAATTTTTCTATTCCCGTAAATATTACTGGGTCTCATCGTGCTAGTGTGGCAACAGCAAGCTATGACAACGTCAAACTAATTAATTTGCCATTGAGTGTTATCGTTGCCGTGCCACCTGGCCTTCGCTTTCTGAAAAGTGGCAACAGCGCAGTATTCCACGTAAATAAAACTTTTTTATTTATGTCAAAATGCCTTGACACTGCGTTTGAATTGCGAACCATGTGCGCCTTGCGTAGCCTGCCAGCTCGGCCGGCTATCGCCAGGCAGGCAATGGTATGGTGCACGTGTGCGTGCGGCATCACACATACACAGCTACTGCTGGCTCTCTCATTCGACCAGAGAGAGACAGCATGACAAACAAAATAGAGTGTGGAGGAAGGAGAAAGAAAAGAAAAGAAATGAAGCAAGCAAGCTTGTCGGGCGCTGGGCAGCTGAAGTTTTTACATGGGGAGGGGGTGGAGGTGGAAAGGAAGGACGCCAAGCGAGAGGGAGAAAGAAAAAAGAGAAAGGAAGCAAGCCAGCTGAAAGGCGGCTGGAGGTGATACAAAGCAGAACTGCTGAGGACAGGCATGCTAAAGTATGGTGCGACCCATATGCTTTTAAACACAAGTGATGAGCTATTAATTTGTTGTTGTTTTTTTTTTTACTTTCTTAGAAACTAAGTTAAAACATTAGATTGTACTGTTTGTTGACAAATTTCTGAACATGTTTTAGGGGGAAGAATTTTCTTATGCCAATATCTCGTAAATAAGCCGCACCCCACTTTTTGTCAATTTTTTTGTAAAAATGTACGGCCTATACACTCTGAAATACGTATCTATAATACGTCAGCCCTGCTCTTGTAAATGTATATTGTGCCGATGAGCCATGCAGTAACGGAAAGACTGTTCACGGAATTAATTATACTTCGGGAAGTTATACTGTTGCACGTCAACACAAAGGGTAACATGATGTTACCGCTGCAGCCCTAGATTATCTCCAGAACTCGCTTACTCACTCAGACATGCGCGCAAAGAGATAAGAACCCGCTAGCAGGTTGTGAATGAAGGTCATTAACTCAGCGCGGGAAGTTTTATGACTCACATTTCATGAACAGTACGTAGTGTTTTTTTAAATGCTTTTGTAACTTTAAGGATAAAACTAATAAATTACTCTCATCGATTTCTTAAGTTAAAATTGTGTGCCCCACACACACACACGCACACGCACACAGATATAAAACACGTTCAGACTAAAAATGTGTTATTTTACACACCATCCCACCCTCATTTCCCATAACCGGAATTTTCCCACAACCAGAATACCCCTTTCCCCGACGATTCTGGTTGAGGGGTGCTCTACTGCATTCATCACATTAGTGCAACAGGTGATTTCATATTTTTTGCATTTTTCATTAAAATAATAGTAAAATTCAGCAATTTTTTTTTTATATATTTGCAAGTTATTTTTGTACTACCAAAATTTTGCTAGTTCTTCCTAATACATAATAGGCAACTTCCTTACTGTTTATGCACCATAAGATAAATCACAGTTATGTTCCCATGAAATAAGTTAAACTGAATTTGTTGTCTGCAATAAATCAAACAATCCCAACAGTATAACTCGTGAAAAAAACAGTAGGGCTATCTAGCTTCTGTATACAACTGTAACTATAGTGCCCACAACAAAACAGTAGGGCCATCTATCTCCTGTATACAACTGTAACTATAGTGCCCACTACAAAACAGTAGGGCCACTATAGCTACTGTATACAACTAACTATAGTGCCCACTACAAAACGCTGCAAAATTAGGGCCAAAAATATGTGTCAAAATCATAACAACAAATACTTATTGTCAAAAAATGTTTTTGAATGTTTTCCAGTTATTCTTGTTCCCAAACTTTTTTACTCCTTCAGATTAATGAAGTTGAGGTGGCTGATGGGTTTTTCAGAGCCAGCTCGTATCTGAAATCCATGCGATGGTGTCGTCTAGTAAACCACTTCTGACATGGACTTGTCTTGCAGCGATACAAGAGTGTAGGGAAGCCTGTGGGGGGCACGGCTACCTCAAGGGTAAGTGTACTGTATTTCATCTCATAATTGTCGCCATCACATAATGGTTGCAACATAAATTTTAAGTTCTGGAAAGAGTAAGAATTTTTACAGTCTAAAATATTTAGTCTTTTCAGCACTGCTGTCGAGTTAAATCATGTATAAATGTGCTAGGTGTGGTAGAGAATGATGCAGGACACTGCCTATATTTCAGCATTGCGGAGGATGGCGACATGCACACTATTGGTACTTAGGTGGTCACGAGTGGCAACATGGCATGAAATTCAAATTACCAACTACAGAGCCGACGATTAAATGTCATAAATACCCAAATATTTTGGCATCTGTATGTATTCTGTAGCCGTGGCGGTTAAAAATAAAGAGAATTATCTCAGCTGATTACAATAGTGAAATAACCTAGGGTAAAAGCACTAATTACGGTATGGTAGAGACAAGATTATATGGTGAATAGCAATACAACCGTAATAACACAGAAATGCAAGTTAATACACCGCCAAACACCGAAATGCATTTTAATACACAGTTTAACACCAAAATATACAAGTTAATACACTCCCTAACACTGAAATTTCAGTTAAAATACAAATTGAAACAAAATTTTTTGAAATTCTAATAATTTAATGTAAATAACAAAATTGTAAAAGAAAATATAACAATTGTTAAATTTCAAGGATGGAGTGTTTTTTCCACTACAAAACCATATCAAAGCCATTCATATAAAACTGTGACAAAAAACCACACTGTCTAAGAACATAAACATGAGTTAGGGAAAAAATAAAACCCTACAAACTGATTTTTTGACTTACGGTAATGCACTGCACTACCTTTGTTTAAATAAAATGCTTTTTCTTTAAGTAGCTGCATAAATATTATAAAATTTTAATGCAAGTATGTATACAAGGATCAATTATGATGAACTGGTATTTTTTAGTAGTCAAATTTGCGTTAAAATAATACCAATTTTTTATAGTAAAATTTGTGTTAAAATAAAGCAGTACATTTTAAACTCTAATATTACAAGTTATTAAATTTAAATTTACAAGTCTTTCATAATAAAACTCATAACACAGAAATCTGGTATTTTTAAAAATGAAATTTGCCTCTAAATAACACTAAAATCTTGCCTCTACGGTATGGAAAAGAAAATTTATTGAAAAATTTTGATAACCATTATTAAGTGGTGGTGATGGTGGTGGCAATGGCTGCGTTTGCTTCTTTTTTTTTTCCAGCGCATGGAATCAACAATTAACTCTCATCATCAGGCAGAATGTTTTTCCTTTGTGAATTCAAAAGTACAAATACATTTTTACTGTAGTAACTGAACACTATAAAAAATCAGTGTATCTGTCTGGGAATTTTTACCCTAGTGACAGTTGCCTCAAAAATTTTATTTTGTAATCTAATTAAAGTCAAGTAATGTAAAACCAGTATCTGACAACAAGAAAAAAAATGTTCAAACGTGTGTGTTTAAGAATAGAAACCAGTACATGTCAATTATAAAATATTTGGATGAAATGAAATGCTCACCATGAGAGGCAGTCACAAGGTTCAAAATAAACAAGTTTGATGCATGTTCACGTATGAACACATTGTCTTGGACAGTCTGTTGTGTGTAGTATGTCGTAAAACACCAAAAATTTGGAATGTATTGAAGTAAATGTTGCAGTCTTTGCAGGAAACGTTAATGTAATTACCTATATTTCACAGCATTCAAAACCATACAATTTGTGTAGGTAGCATAACAAAAAATGAAGATATTTTCACCATAATGGAAAAGTGAAGTGTGTAACAAAGACTTTAGCACTTGCACAAAAGGTAACATTTTTTTGTAGCATCGTCATCTGAACACTGTGGCAAGCAAATAATTACAAATTGATAATTTGACGTGTGCTGCATACTCACATATTTACTAAATATGACTTCGCCTCATCTTCACGTGACGTCTCATCACCTTGAGCGGGGTTTGAACACAGGACGATTTGCTTCCAGATCCCACCAGCACATCCCTTGGTAAGGGGTACCTGAGGACACAGCAGTCAAGGCCATCTACACCAGTATGTCAGATGTTATGTGTCTGTTAATCACCTCCGTGTGCGATAGAAGCCAGCCAAGTAGCCCAGTGCTGCCCCTAAGCTCATGGGAGTGGTGCAACCCGCATACAAGGAAAACTGCACTTCCAGTCTGAGGAATGCGGCCTTCGCCTCTAAGGGAGGAGCTCGAGCACAAAGATACCCGACAGACCAAAGGTAGCAGAAGGGACCCGCAGCCGGCCGTTTATATAGGCGAGAGCAGAGCCCTGAAACGCCAGTTGATACTCAACAGCTCACTCCATCACCTCGTGTACTGGAGCTCTCTGCTTTCTGCCTTCCTCAAGAAGGACCACATCTTTCTTCAGAAGTCTTCTAGACCTTCGTCCAGCGACCCTTGAAGAAGTTTTCAACCCCTCCCTCACACTCACTACCACTTGGGTAGTGAACCCCGAGTCCCTTCTGGACAACAGAATAGAATTAGTCAGTCAGTTATTATCATAGCGACCTAGTTGTATCTGCTCTTGTTTAGATTAGACCCAGGTCCCCTTCACCTGGTATATCGTAGTTTACTTCCGTTACAGTTCATTGATAGTTAGGAGTTAGTATGGGGCACCGTGTCTATTCCTCTGAGGAATAAACACGTGATCTTACCTAACCTCTGAGTACTTATTTCTAGGGTGACTGTGACTTGCATCCCAGTAGACGTCGACCTACTAGAGAAAATCAGGAGACAGCGTCTTATAACTCTTTTTGCCGAAGCTAGTGTAGGACTGCAGGCTTCCTTAACCGGTAGCACGTACATCGCAAAACACACCTATTATACGGCCCCCCCATACTGTGGACCAGGTATGCACAGGTACGGCAGATCCCCAACCTTCAGTAACTCAATCCACAACGCGGCTAGTCATCCAGACCAGCCGATCCACTCCATCCACCGCGTTGTTACCTTCGCCGGGTGGAGTGATAAGAGTGGTTCTGGTGGCCTGACCCCTTCTGGACAACACACACCACGACGCGGCTCGACATCCCGAACAGCCCATCGTTCCATCCACCGCGTTGCTATCTCCGCCGGTTGGAGGAATAGGACTGTGTCTGGGTGGCCTAACCACGACTGACTGCACACACAGCTAGGGAACTTGTCGCCTTCTTTTCCTTAGGTGGTAGACCGTTTTACCTACCCATATGCCCTACAGCCATAGGAGTGGCGCAAGGTGGAGAGTTAAGTGGGCAAGCTACTGCCTCTGAACGTAGCCAATCGAACTGCAACCCAATGAAAACTGCCCTCAGCAGTCTATCCCTATGGGAACGAGCTCAAGCCGCCTGACAACTGGAGAGTTCTCACCTCCCAGTCCCCCAGCTCCCTTTTCGTCATCCCACAAGACCACCGGCGAGCTGCATTCGATCGTCGTGAGCATTCAACGGGGACTTCCAGTGCCACTGGGATAGCAAACCCTTGCTTCAAAACCACGAGGATCAGCAGTCCACCATGGGCACCAACCAACCCCGCCAGCCACAGCACCACCACCGCCCAAGGACCGGGCCTTAGTTCCAGCAGCAGTGGCAGAGCCAGTAGCTACCCCGGGCCTGGACCCCTGCAGGTAAACGAGTGTCTGTGTCCACACCAACAGTGCGGAGAGCCATTATTTAAGAGGGCGAGACCAGGCTCCATAATGACACCCATAAATTGTTTGTCTCAATCACATTAGTGCAGAGAGCCGCTCAGCCCACACCTGATTTTGTATCGTGCCCCTGCCTATACCGCAGTCGGGGACAAATCAGTAGCCAATAAGTAGGCATGTGCGAAGGCCGTTTTTTAAATGTGAAGCAAAGTCGAAGCAAAGCTTGCCTCATGCAAAGGAATTTCGAAGAAAAATCACAGTCAAAGGATTTAAATATATATATTAATTTATAGTAAGCTACAGTGTTCAAGTGTATTCAACTCATTTGTACTGTTACTGCCAAAAAAAATGTATGCCTACTAGACACTGAGCAATGGAATAAATATATCCTAATCTTTTACTGCTAAAAAAACTGAAATATCAAAATCTGCAAGAAAGTAATCATTATACATTTAGATACCAACAAACTTAGTAAAAACTACCATACTCCATATATCTAGTCCCATTTGGCACCACCACCACACAGTGATTTCAATGGGTGGCTATCAACATCTGGCCTCTTCCCTTTCCTTCTCCAAGAATCATTGTCAATGTCAGGCTAGATAGTAACGCAGGTATGTCAGCCCAACTCCCACATGTGATAAATGCTTTAACTGTTATGACATCGCTGCACATGTCAAAATTAGAAAGGCAAAGAAACATGAATTTTTCCAGACAGAAAATACACACTGTATTTGTGTTATGTTAGGTCACCCTCCTATTAAATGGCCTTCCACTGGTGTTTGTCAGGCATGAGGTCTTGTTCCCCTAACAAAAGAGAGAGATAGAGAAGGGGAGGAGAAAGAAAGAAAGAAAGAAACACAGGAAGGCACAGGGTTGTAAAAACCATTCACTTCCTCCTCTAGGTGGTGGAAGGACCCTTGTCAATGTCAAGCTGGTAGATTATCTCAGCAGGGTGGAGCTTGGGATAAAAACTACAAACTTTGTGTGAAAAATAGTGTAAGTTGAGCCTCTTTTCCATTGATTTTTTCCTTTCCCTGCATGGGAAAATCAAAAGACTGGCATAGTTCTGCAACCACTCCAACTGGAATGTAAATTATTCGCAATTTTCGCATAAGATTTGAAGTTCTAATGCAAATCATTCGTAAATTTCTATTTGCAACTGTTAGATTTTTCGAATATCCGTACACCCTTCTTAATGATACTGGCTGCTGGTTTTGATACTAGTTTCGGTGGAAAAAGCACCTGGTGAAAATCTTTGACTTTTCACTCAAAGATTTTTTTATTCGAAGATGAAGTCAAAGGTACAAAAGTCTTCGAAAATGCGAAGCTTCGCACACCCCTATCATTTACTGGCATAAATAAAATAAATTTAAACCTTTTTTGAGAGGTGGTAGGTTATGTATTTGTAGTAATTGGTTTTTGTTGCTTCGATTCTTGGAATTTCGATACTCGATACCCTCGATTCTTCAAGAATCGAGGGTATCGTTGAATCTAGTGTGACATTCCTAATATAAATATTATAAAGGCATGTGTATGTACATGTTTATGATTATATTTGTTAACAAAAATAAGCTTCTCTGCTAGAAAATTTTTGCTTTGAAGAAGTATGGCATGCTCAAATATAATTGTGTTATACAAGGTTAGCAACAAAAGTAAAAAGGTTAAGCTGGTGTCATGTTTTCATTGGATGGGCCTAAGAATTAAAAGGTAAATTGTGAATCATAAATCCAGAAGACAGTTCTGTGTGCGAGAACCACAATTACTGCATAATTCTTTAAATTTTTAAATTGTGAACTTAGCTGTAACACACAGAAAAACATATACTTATTTTAAATATTATTATTTTCATCATTTGACGGTCTAGATCTGAGGTACTAGTCATATGTAATTTGAGATTGCAAATTTGTGTACCTAACCTAAAAACCATAGGTTCATCCAGTAGGAATTATTTATGTTTTTGACAATGTTTTCATATAGACTAGAAGTTTATCAGCCATCAAAACTGTCAGTTCTGTTTGTTTACACGTAATAGAGAGTTATTCTTTTTTAAATAAGAACTTTTAAAGAAATTAATTTTTCCTTCAGAGAGAAAGTTAACATTTTGTTATGCGCAAAATTGTCTTTTGTAACTGTGTGTGTGAGGCAATACTAGCTAGCCTATTATAAAAACAGGTTTTTTTTTTAAAGGAGATTGTTGAAAAATTTTTAGTTTCCTTTGCGAATGTTTTTAAACTGTTTAAAGAAGTTCAAGTCATATTGGATCTTTCGCTAGGGCTGTGGTTATTTGAGGTGATCACCCAGCTAGGAATTTGATATAATTTATTGCTAAACGAGTCTGAATTGCAACAAAACCAGGCATGTACGTTGGTACCAAGACGTGGTAATGTTTTTAAGTCTAGAAGAGACCTGTCTTCGGATGACAGCCATGTTTTAAATGTTAGGTATGGTTCGCCTTCTGCGTTCATATCAAGCGAGTGTGCTAAGACTGTAGTATGCACATATAAGCCCTTGAGCTTGTTATTTAGGGAAGAATTTCAGACATAGAAGAGGAACAACTACAGCGGCGGAGACATCTACAATTTTGAGTTTACGTGCTTTGGTTTGACCAGATGCTATGTCTACAACTACCATATTTTATCGCATATAAGCCGCCTGCGCTTATAGGTCGCACCATTATTTTCAAAGGGTGTTAAAAAAATATATATATTTATTGTTTATAGGTCGCGCTCATCGTTGTTGTAAATTCTGTACAACACGGCCTGTGCCACGGGTGGCTGATGCACAAGGCCTTGGCGAGGGTCGTGTGGCAGCTGTCCCCTTGCAAGCAAGCAGTGTTGCCAAGCCTACAGCGCAGACACAGTGCGCGGCAAGTTTGTTGGACGTAGTTTGTTTGGAATGTACTGATATAGCGCTCGAGATGCAGCCTTGACTGATAGAGTTTGTATATTTATTGGAAAAAAAGAAATGACTTATAAACATGTAATTTAATTTGAAGTGATATTTTTACGAGGAAAATTTTATTGAGCTTTCTTTTTATATATTTCAAGTATTTCTAACGATTTATGTTAAAAGCAAAAATGTAACCATTATTTCTGCAGTTTACCTTTTTAAGTTTTAAATAAACGTGCAAAATATAGAAAGGCATTTGAATATTTCCATTACGTAATTTCCTTTGCAATCCTTAATAGAAAAATAAATTTTAAAAGAATCAAATGAAATAAAAAGAATCTATTCTTGCCCAATAACTGACAATCAATTATTTTCGAAAGCTTTCTGTGGAGTGTACAGAGATAGCAGCACATTAGCGTTGGTTCTTGAGTACCAAATGTTAGCCGTAACTTACATGTCTTTCTCTTGTATCGTCTTTGCGCCACATGTAGTGTTGCTTTGATGTTGTGACAGTGAAGAAGTGCGACAGTTTCTTGATGGAAAAGGGAAGTACATACACTGCAGGTTTCAAAATGAAAGTAATTTTGTTCGCTGAAGAGTTTGGAAATCGAGCCGCGGGCCGTGAATTCGGAGTAAATGAAAAGTTAGTGCGGGGCTGGAGGAAGCAGTTAATTTTTCTCACTTATAGGTTGCACCCCAAGTTTTCAATAAAAAATTTTAAATAAAATGTGTGACTTATATGCAATAAAATACTGTATCATCATTTTCATTTACAGATAAGTCTGAACAATCTCAACAGCATGCAGTTCTCTTTAATTAAAAATTTTATTCTGCACCAGTTTTAAATCATCCTTATTTTCCAGTTTGCACAAACTTCACCAAGAATAATCTGTATGGTTGAGAAATGCTCATCAACATATTTTCAATGTTCAGACGTAAATATTGGTTAGCTAGTGTCGGCATCAATTTCTATATAAGTTGTTGATATGGAAATTAATCGTATCCAAGTGTGTTATTAACTGAAGGTATAATTTAATTTTTCTTAATGCACAGTTATATTTGAATATATAATCTGCCTACTCACCTACTATTTTCAAACATGGCTTCATATATTTCATTAAATTTTTGAGGGAATCAGAGCTGCCACTGTTTCATTTACAGTAGTTATTCAGCAGTTAGTTGTCTTTTTTTGTTATAGTATGTTGACTTAGATAGTTGAACAACGTTTTCGTAAGTATCTGCCAGGTGGTATAGCAGAAGTTGAGGTTTGGTAAGATCTTATTGGTGGTCCCATATCTGCTGTGCCTTATTTCTACTTGTATGTCTGCAGTGTTAGCCGGGAAAGAAACACTCACGAGACATACACTATTTATAATTTTTTGTTACATTACATAATAGTATCTGTTGGTTCGTCTGCTATAGTCTTTCACAACGCCAATGCCAGGCAAATTTACTTGTTTTGAGAGGGGGAGGGGTGCAGGACTTGCGTGTTGTTGGTGGTTGTATTATATCAAAGTAAATCTTAGATTCACATGTATACTTTTTTTAGATGTTTTAAGCACTAAAACTGGAGTATCTGAGAATCGATGGTGTCTTTAAACTCAATTAAATACTGTAGTTATCGTGCAAAATAATATTAAACTGAACGCACACAAATATAGTGCATTGTCCTTTTGGTGTTATTTTGTAAAGCTATTATGGGACCAGGGTAGCAAATATTTGAAACTCGTGACACTCATCAGTGAATTGACGTGTGATGCGTAGTTGCACTATTATTTTTTCTTCAACTCTGTATCATCACGTTTGCATCACGTACCCCAGACAAGATACAAACTCTGACTGCCCGAAAAGTTGTCTCCCCCCCCCCCTTTGACATTTGCTGTCAACCCACACCACCCCATCTCCCCCTCAAGTCCCTTCAGGACAACCCAGCTTCAGTTACGGTCCAAGTTGTTCTTACAGCTACCTTATTTGTTGCTCTAGCTCTTAAAGCTGTCAGACCCCTTCACCTGTCTTTTGTTTAATTCCTACTTCCGTGAGTTAATCAGTGTATTGATTCAAAGCAGGAGAATACCGGTCACCATGTTATATTCTGAAAGGAATACAACACGTCTACAGTCTATCCGCCATCTGTTCCTTCTTGAGTGAACTGTTATTAGTCCTTCCTGGTGTCAAGTGGCAGGGAACCGCGGTTTGTGAACAGATTTTCCGACTCTAAAGTAGGACTGCGGCCTGTCACCCAAAACACAACGGATTCGACGGCCACCCATACTGTGGACCAGGTATGCAAAGGTATCCGGTGCGCACGTACGGTAGAGCCCCAACCACTAGCAAGACCCACGACAAAGAGGCTATATTACCCTAAACTTGCTTATGGTGTCTGTGTCAATTGCACAGTGCCCATAGCACTAGCTATGTTGGCAACCTAAATATGGCCCTTCTTTAGGCTTGGGAGAGGGTACTGGCTGTGTGTTGTTGGCTTGCTTATAAACCAGACATATTCTGACTTTGTTTTAATTTCTCACTCAGCTCGCTGTTGGTTTAACCCCTTTTTCTTGCTATTATCCCCTTTTCCTCTCTTCACCCCTCTGTCCCCTTTTTTAAGCAGTAAAGAAGCTAGTATTACACTTCGTGCTATTGGTTGAGGTATGATAATAATCCTGCTTCCCACCTTGTCGGTCAACACCAGAGTGGATTTCGTAGTTGCTGTCGTAACTTTCTGCTGAGTACTTGGCATGCTGGCAATAATCTTGCACTACCTGGGTACTCTTGAAAAGCTGACAGTATTGGTCTTTAGGGATGCATCCACCAAACCTTCCCAAGGGGATTTGGTGTGCCAGCGGTTACCTCTCGTCCTATCCAATAACATGGGAAAGGGGACACATGTTGTGAGGGCACTGTGCCACGAGGGAGGTCACTGCCATCCGGGAGGCCATTGCCCTCCGGGAGGCCACCCAAACTTTCCTCCCTTTTTAGTAATCACCTCTATTGTTCATAAAGATGTGGCAACCCCTCGTATACCCACTAGAACCACTCTCTTTCTCTTCCTCTTTCCCGTATGTCTTTGCCTTAAGCCAAGGAGACTGGATTCGGTATACAGGCCCAACAGTGTTTACTTATTGCGGGAGGAAGCAGCGCTACAGAGGAGTTCCACCATTGGCCAACGATTATTGCCTGTCTCACCTGTGAGGAGGAAGCACCCAGGGGACCTACACTTGAGCTGCTTTTACATTCCAAGAGCCCCCAACACTGCCAAAACGCCAACCTGACTGACTACGCATGTCTGATAACCCCTAGGAAGATAGTTTGCCGGCTGGTGCCACCTACTGGCACCACTGAAGCTTTTGCCCGAGCCTAAATACAGACTGACCTGTGATATGCCCAACCCTGCTGTGAGCTCAGAGGGCATCTGCATTTCAGTCCAACCCTGCTAGTAATCTCCCCGTTAACAGGGCTTAGGCTTCTCAGCCGTCAGGGGAGGAAGCAACTGACATGATCCACTAGTAGAGCACCACAGTAGGTGAAGCGTCAACTTTAACAGGGCTTCAGCAGTAATGATGAATGGATTGTATAAGATATTGATCAAATATTTTATAAAAGCCATTTGTCTTCTAGAAAACATGGGAGTTAGCTAGGGTAGTTGTTTGGTTTTTCATAGTCATCCTTTTTAGGGTAAACTCAGTCTATTATAATACATTTTGTCAGGGCTGATTTATAGATGAACCCATTAAATTTTGTTCATTAGATCACATTGTAGATGTAAGTTGTTCATGATTAATTGAGAAATTTTTAAAGCTCTGCATAGGATATACTTTTCTTCTCATTTTGTATTCTTCCACTGTAGAACTAACATTACCATGGACAGTCTCATTTTATTCATGTGTCATCCAATTGAAAATCGTGGAATATTTTGTGGAATTTGAAAATATCTGTTATATGCAAATTTCTTTTTTTTTTGTTTTTACAAATAGAACCACTGACTTCAGTAGACATAAATTTACTGTCTGAATACAACTTCATATTTTAGAACTATTTTTCATAAAATCACTGCCATGTTGACTGGAAGCCTGCATGCCAGTGTGTACTGTAGTGTATATCTGTATTTTTTCAAAGGTTTATTTCAAAAGTAATCACTTAATTGTGAAGAGCCTTTAAGAAAGACAGATGGCAGCACGTGTTGTGACTGTGTGTAGCGTCAGGGCTAAGTGAGCTGCGGGACTGCCATGATGCAAAGGTGACGTACGAGGGGGACAACAACGTGCTGGTACAGCAAACCAGCAACTGGCTTTTGCGGCAGTGGAGCAGAGTGATGGACGGGGAGGAGTCGACCTCTCCCCTGGGTTCGGCCAGCTTCCTCTCCTCGGCACACGACGTCCTTGACACCAGGTTCACCGGCAGCTCTGTTGACGATGTGCTCAGCCAAACATGTGAGGTTACCACAGACTAACCATATCACCTAACATTTTCCCTGCATCTGCACTTTACACGTAATAGGGTTTGGGTGTAACAAATTTTATTTTTAAGGAGTCTTTATACCTGCATCCATTTGCACTGTTTGAGGCTTAAAAGCAAAGGAGCAATAATGACAGCTCGGGTATGCACATCATTTGTTCCATCATCGCACAAAACATTAAAACTTGTGTGTAGGTTTATCATTATGCTGTTGTGACTTTAAGATTTCAATAGGTATGTAAGTATGAGATGCAGCTATCTGAAAGGGCATGTTTAGCTGTGTTTGTGGGTTCGGAAATGTTTAGGATAGGTGAAGTGTTTTGATAGTACCATTACAACCTCATGTGAAATGTGTTAATTTTGTAATTCAGTATTTTTGGAACATTTTTTACTGTGTAGTTTTATAAATAAATGTACACATATTTGAAAAACTGCCACAATTAAAGTGCCACGTGGATTGATCATAATCTGAAATTTTGCATTACACCCTTGGAAACTGAAATACAAAATTTGTTGGTGGATAGAAAAATAATTTATATACATTATTGACATATTACCCACTTCCATTCAAGACCTATAGTCTATATGTAAAATGTGCTAATATTAAAGTTTTTTTTTGCGAATGTGTAAACTGAACAAAGCTAGGTTTTGTCAGACAAGCTATAGATTTGTAATACAGCGGTGTGATGCAAACAGTAGCGGTGTTAATGGTTTTTGTATGTGCTAGAATTGCCGCTACCTATATGATTGTTATATACAGCATAGGTACAGCTGAGATATGTTGACAGACAATTGATTGTGAGGTTTAAATAAGTTTGGTCTGAATCCAATCATGAGATCAAACTGTTAGTCTGGAATTCCATTTGTATTTTGTGCTTTACTTTTGCCGAAAATAAGAGTTACATAAGCTTAATGTGACAGACATGTGAAATATGTTCCATAGATTCTTTTCAGTATAGGTTCACCACATCAGACTATGCATTGGGGATTGTATAAATATTTTCATATTATGTCTGTATTTTTGTCTTCAAAGTATAATTGTTCACAAGATTCTCAACTAATTTGACTGTAGTTGTGAATTGTCCATGGTGTAGATTAGAGCTGTGCTGATTCACAAAATTATGCAGATGTACCAATCTGTAATGCTGATTCACCAATGTACTGTTATTGTGTTAAAAAGCATTTTGCTTATATTTAAGTTGAATTTAGGTTACTATTATACTTAAACCATGTGAATTTAAGTGAAGGCAAAAAAATGTGTCTGTGTATGTTTTTAAATAATTCTTATTTGTGAACACAGTAATCAGTAAGCATGCGTAAGGTTGTTTACAGGATTTTGTTGTTGTCAGTTAAGTAGTAGGCTTGAAACGAAAGTGGTGGATTTTATAAATGCATTGGTTCTGCAATAGATAGTATTGTTACTTGCAAAATATGTAGGTTGAACTTCAAATGAAGCTCATGTGTTCATTAAAAGAAATTTGATAATAGCCATGACAAATTCATGCACTTATTGGCTAGTACACCACAATGACCACAAAAATTACTATCAACAAACCAAATACTTGATTTCTATTGGCTGCATGGATTCACTGACATGGAAGGGTTGCCCAGCTTTCTTACATGTATCCGTACATTATCAGCGCAAGCGTACATTCCATGCACAGAAAATAATGCAGTTCAATTAAAGCAGCGCCATAAATAAATATTTCACAGCAAACCAGTAGGAACGAGATGAAAATCACAGTATTGATTTTTCCGCACTTGAGGATACTTGAATTGCGAGGCTATCTACGAAGGCGGGAGAGAAAATAAACACACGAGAAAATAAACTCTCTCTTGGCGTGCTAAATGAATAACCCCTCACACCGGCGAAAATAATTTTGTTGGTTTAATTTAGTCCAAAATATAATGAAAAAGAAAGATCGTGGGTGCTGCCAGTGTGAGTTGCAATCACGACACACGTGTACTCTTCAAACGTCCATGTTCAGTGACCCAGTGTAAATACGGAAGTAGGCAGACACTACATTATTTGACGGTGGTGGGGTTTGTGGCGTACGTGTGAGACAGTCATCTAGGTTAAGTTAAACTTTGAGCTCGTCCTTGGTAAAGGTCAGTTATAAGAACTCAAGATGACGGACTTGACTGCTTCGAGCGTTTGGTTGTCATGGAAATCGTTTTGGTTGTGGTAATTAAAGTTCCGCCACAGAACATTTTTGGTCCTCCGGGAGCCGGATCGGTGCGGAAATATAATATGGAAAGTTACAGTCGGCGATGGTTCATCATGGCAGTGCATCCTTGGGGAAACGGCCAACATAACCTTGCGGTATTGGGCATTGTGGTATAGTGTTGACCCAATTGCCTGCTCTTTGTAAGATCTACAGGGCAGAATTGCCAGAAGTGTGTGAAGCTGGGGAAAGGCTGTACTTGGTTGTGTTATGAAAGGCTAAGTGGAGGGCAATGTTTTTGGTGGAGGAATGGGCCACGCTGTTTCGTTCATTTTGTTCATACAAATTGGTCTCGGCGAGTTTTTTTGGGGGCACAAGTGAACAATATCGGTGAACAGGTCATTGATCAGCATTGGTGATTCGCGATGGTAGCAGCGGCGCAGTTGAGGTTGGCGCTGACGAGAATCAATTGCGACGCGCTGCAACTCTAGCAGAAAAAGCCTTAACGGATGCAGCGCAACATCGCCTGTGTTTAGGGCCACCTGTAGGGTTTTGGCTCACATTCACAGAGGTTTTGAGAACTACCATCTTCTCATCGCCTGCAGAGTTGAAGTGGTCTAAGGACTTTGACGAAGAGAAACACAGCAGGAGACTGGATGTTTTTGACGACACATATTACCAAATCATGGCAGTAGCCGACACTTTGGCTGAGTCATTAGGGACTGGCAATCAAGCATCGGCAGCAGGTATGTCACATATTCCTATGGTTCTATTACCAACCATCAAGTAACCCAGTTTTAGTTGGGAAATCAAATCATAGCAAACATTTGCTAATCTCTTTGAGGCTCTTGTTGCAAAGAACCCACAGTTAACGAATGTGGAGCAGCTGTCATATTTAAAGACAGTATTATCTTGGAGAACCCCTGTGTATAGTCCAGTCCTTTCCCCTCACTGAGTAAAACTTCGAAGTTGCATGGAAGCTCCTCTAAAGATGCTACAATAATACGTGATTAATTATTAATCACCATATAGGAGCTTTGGTCAGTGCACCGTCAGTCACTGGAAATTGTTACACATTGGTGCAATTATTGTCAACTATTAATGAGAATGTTGCAGCACTGAAGGTATTAGAAGTATCTGTGAATACCTGGGATTCGTTGCTACTCCATTTACTGGAAAGAAAGATGAAAGAGCCTCAGAAGAGAGTGGGAACTAATTATTACAGATCCTAATCAATTATCGACCTTAGAGCAATTCATGTCATTTTTGGAAGGAAGACAGGATGCTGGAGTCACTTGGGGAAGGGCACAAACCCAAGATAATACACATGGGTAGTAGCCAAAGATACACTAAGTCATCTGGTTCACTTGCAGCACAGTCATTCCTAGGCCAAGCTGAGGAGGGCTCACCTAAGTCGCCCAAGGAGCGCTTTGACATTGTAAAACAGTGCAACATTTGCATTGCATTAATTGTTTACAGTCTTCTCATACAACTAAGGAGTGCCCATCACACATCAACTGCAAAACCTGCGACAGGAGGCACCACATATTTTTGCTCTTTGACAACTCGTCGCTCAATCAAGACTCAAGTTCACAGCAAAGTGCAGACACAAGTGATCAAAACCTTACCACATCACTAACCAGCACTGCACCTGCATAATTCGTTTTATTGACAACTGCCAATGTTGGAGTGAGGGATGCTACTGGCAACATACAGATCTGTCGCGCATTGTTGGACTCTGGTAGTCAGGCCAATTTTATTACTAGCAACTGTCTTTCGAGGTTGGGGGTGTTGAGGTCAAAATGTTCACGATCTGTGAGAGGTATTGCTGGCGCTCCGGTTGTGGAGGTAAAGGTTGTCGCAACGTGTTGCATCCAACCAGGTAGTGAGGATCATCAGTTGTTTACCATCGAGACACTGGTGCTGAACAAAATCAGTGAACAGCTCCCAACTTCGAACGTCCCCTCGGTAACTGGAAGCATTTGTCGAACCTGAAATTGGCTGATCATCAGTTTTGGATACCACACTCCATCGACTTGTTAATAAGAGCAGAACTGTTTTCTCTTGTACTGACAAGTGGTAAAATAGATGGAAGTCCAGGTTTACCAGTTGCACTGGACTTGATCTTCGGGTGGTTAGTGATGGGCAGGGTAGACACTGCTGCAGGATCATCAACCTCACTTGTGACTACATGTCTCCATATGTCAGTGATGTCCTTGGAAGAGAGTGTAAAGAAGTATTGGGAATTGGAGGAGGGGCCTAAGTCAGTTCTGATCACACCTGAGGAAGCTCAATGTGAAGAATTCCTTCAGCAGACACACTGCAGACAGCCTAATGGAAGGTACGTGGTTGTGCTTCCATTCAAATTAACAGGGTCAGAACTTGTATAGTCACAGGGTCAAGTGCTGAGAAAACTGTACCATCTAGAGCGGCGACTTCATCTGAACTCACATGTAAACCTCTACCAAGATTTTATGACAGATTATCTTGCATCAGGCCATATGGAGGAGATACCAGAAGCAGATGTCAACCAGGGTTCATATTATTACATCCCTCACCACTACGTCTTGAAACCGGACAGCGCGACCACCAAGCTGAGAGTTGTCTTAGATGCCTAAGCCAAGATATCATCGGGACATTCACTGAATGAAGTGCTGCTCTCAGGACAAAAACTTCAGTGTGACATTAGTGATTTGATAATCTGCTTTTGGTTGCATACAGTTGTCTTTACAGCAGACATTCAATAGATGTACAGGCAGATCTTGATCAATCTGTGTCATCAAGACTACCAACATATACTCTGACATTTCGACACATCCTCATGGGTCAAGGAATATAGGTTGAAGACAGTCACTTATGGAGTTTTTGCTTCTCCATTTGTGGCTATTTGCACTCTTCGTCAGCTCTCAGATGATGAGGGTCACAAGTTCCCACGTGCTGCCATGGTATTAAAAACTGATACATATGTGGATGATGTGACTGGAACAGAGTCTGTGCAGGAAGCCGTAGCACTTCAGCAGGAGTTGGTGGATATGCTGTGATCATGTGGCTTCTGCCTTAGGAAATTTGCAAGCAATGGCTCTGAGTTTTTGGGAGCATTGAATCAGCCCCATCAACTGCCCATTAAGCATCTGTTCAGTGATGCTGAAGGAACCACTCTGTTAAAGGTTCTCAGTCTACAGTGGGTGCCAAGTAGCTATGTATTTTCATACAATATACAATCACCATTTGGAACGCTGACTAACAGAGGTATCTTATCTGATTTGGCACATATTTTCGATCCGCTTGTCTGGCTGTCTCATTACTGCTACTGGCTAAACACTTTATTCAACAGCTGTGGAATGGAGGGCAACCCCAAGACTGCGGTACTCACTCGTGATAGCTGAGAATAAGCTACAAGGCAGCTGGAAGTACGGGGGCTTTGGTATGCTGATGGTCAGCGAGGCAGTGTCGTGCAGAGCAGAGCTCTCGACTGAACAGCATAACTGTTACGACTTGAATAAGTTGGTAGTTCTTTGGGCAGCGTGACGTTCTGCGAAGGCGAGATGTGAAGTCTGGTGGCTCTCTGGCAGCGTGACACCTGGAAATTGAACTGGCGCGAGACGGCCATCTGTGTTTTCTTAGCAGAGTAACACTGGGCAAGTGGACTGGTGCGAGATCGTCTCGAACTGAGGACTGCGGGTTCTATTTATACAGGGCTCACAGGGCCAATACGGAGGTTGTTGGATGTAAAGAGAGAAACGCTAAGGAGAGACGATAGTAACTAAGAGCGGCAGAGACTTCCCCTCACGCACCAAGTGCTGGAGGGGTAAACAGCTATGTGATGGTGAAGCGGGTTGCAGTGCTGCTGGCGGCAATGGCCGGGCAAACCACTCTGGCTTGGAAGGTGCCTTGTGGCGTGTACAGCGTAGGGCTCTTCTTAGAATGGGGCCGTGGCTGTGGCAAGGGTATATGAGTGAAAGATCCCGCTCGTGGCGCATCATGTTAAGCTATTCCCCTACCCTGATTTACTTCGAAATCATCATGTCAAGGTGGACGGAATGTTCTGTGACCCAGTGTAAATACGAAAGTAGACAGACACTACATTATCTGATGGTGGCAGGTGTGTGGCGTACATGTCGGGCAGTCATCTAGGTTAAGTTAAACTTTGTGCTCGTCCTTGGTGAAGGCCAGTTATGAGAATTCAAGGTGGCGAACTTGGCCGCTTTGGATGTTGGTTGTCGTGGTAATTAAAGTTCCGCCATTGAACAGTCCATTTTGGGTTCTCACTGACTGGAAACTGACATGAGTACAAAAACTGTCCAAAGAAAGGCACTGAGTTTAAGGATATCTGTGGCAACTGTCACAAGAAAGGACTTCAACACGATCACAGAGTGGACTCTAGGGACTGTCCGGCTTACCAGAGAGCCCTATCCGTCAAACTTGCCAGAATCGATTGTGGCATTTGAGAACATCATAAGATGTGGACAGTTAGACATGCAGCGGTCGGCGGTGGTTGCCGCGGAGTTAAATAGGATTGTATTGGAGCAGAGACTGGATCTGGTGCTTTTTCAAGAACCCTATGTACCGTTCGATGCTGTGGTGGGTCTGCGGTGCAGAGTGTTTACCTGTGGCGGAAACCCGAGTGCTGGAGTACTGGGGACTAACATGAACATGGATACATCAATGATGGCCAGTGTGCCAATCACACACCATGTGTGTGTGCATATAACAAAAGGCACAGTCAACTGCTGGATGGTGTCCTCGTACTTCCAGTTTGGGGGACGATGTCCAGGTGCACTTTGACAGATGGGAATTAATTACAGACACATTACGAGAAAAGCCATTAATAATAAGTGCAGATGTCAATGCAAAATCAGAGATGTGGCATTCCCCTGTTACGGACGAGGCTGGTGACTAAGTCAGTCAATTCCTATTGACAAACGATATGGACGTCACGAACAGAGAGGGAGAACTTCCCACTTTTGTCTCGCAGGCACACAACACACAGTCGTACCTGGATGTTTCTGTGGTAAACCGAAAAGCCAGAGAGTATGTGAAGAAGTGGTCTGTGACGGATGAAAGTTCTAGTGACCACAGACTCATCATATTTGAAATAGAGAGCGATGGAAGGTATACCCCTCGGCTTGAAGAAAGCGAAGTGAGGTATATCCACAACATGGCAGATTGGGCTGCCTTCGACCGTGCCATGCTGAGGAGGATCAAGGAAAGTGTCAAGCTAAAGGATACAAATATAGAAGCAAGAGTGAGTGCTATCACAGAAGTCATCAGGGGGACCTGTGAGGAGCAACTGCGAAAAACGAAACCAGGCCTTCCAAACCTGTTATGGTGGGACAGGGATCTGGAAGAAGAAATAAAATAGCTTTGTAGAACAAGGAGAAGACTACATAGACTCCGGGGTGAAGGGCGCGAGCAATTCTCCCGGACCTATAAGTCTAAGAAGTAGGCCTACTTCAGTAGGGTACGGAAGAAGAAAAAACGGTCGTGGGAGGAGTTTGTCACCCGAGCAGGGAATGAAAACCCCTTCGGACTTGTCTATAAACTTGCGGAAAACAAGATTAAGAGAAACTCCCCACCGCCGTGCATAAGCGTAAATGGGAAAATGTTAATAGACCAGTGTGAATCCATGAAAGCTTTTTCTGCTCCATGCACTCCTGCCGGATGACTCCATGGCGGAAGACGGGGAGGAGTACACCAGGAAAGGACAACAGATTGAAATAGTATCTGATGTACAAGACGCCCCGGAGTTCTCAGAAGAGGATCTCTCTGCAATAATCTACAAGATGAAAAATGGGAAAGCTCCCGGACTGGATGGCATAACATCGGAGATCCTCAAGAGGTGCTACTCTAGAATCAAGACGGCACTTCTTGAAATATGCAACAATTGCCTCAAGAATGGTGTGTTTCCTGCCCCTTGGAAGCTCTGGTGCTTGATGGTGCTTTACAAGGGAAACGATAAAAGAGCTGACGACCCTAAATTGTACCGACCATTGATGTTGCTTCCGGTGCTAGGCAAAGTCTATAAAAAGCTGCTAAATAGAAGCCTGACAATGGTCTTAGAGGCTGAAAACACCCTGAATTAAAAACAGTACGGCTTCAAAAAAGGCACCGGAACGGACTTTGCTCTTCACAATGTGATGAAGGCTATCCGAACATGCTCTGAAAAGTATGTCGTGGGTGTATTCTTAGACATTTCTGGTGCTTTTGACAATGCCTGGTGGCCGGAGTTGATGTATCAACTGAAAAGGAAGAAGTGCCCTGCCAATATCTACAGGATAATCCAGGATTTCTTCTTCAACAGATGGAATCTTTACTCAGCAAAGACAATGCAGGTGAAGAAAATACTCATGAAGGGATGCCCTCAGGGTTCGGTCCTCGGTAGTTGTTCCGGCAGTAGTTGAGGTCTGGTGATTTGGGTGGCCAAGTTACAGGCCCTTGGACTCGCTGTTGTTGGCGTGCTGCACTCAGCTGGCTTCCTCTCGACGTGGCGCTCCTCATTGAAGCTCACCACTCGACTCCTGTTCCCGGCGTAGGGTTGTAACTGACTGATTACCTCCCAACACGTCCTGGCGAGGGACCCTTGGCGAGCCCCCACCCCGGCTCTCGGCGCGGGGTTGCACTAGACTACTCCCACTCGCTCGACGTGGCGCTCCTCGTTGAAGGTCACCACTCGACTCCGTCTTCTCAGTGCGTAATTGTAACTGACTCGGCTGACTAATGCGACTGACTCACTCTGTGCCCCGCGGCGCGGGAAATTTTTGGTTGTATGTTCCGATATGGCTGACCCCTTAAAACTGTCTCTGGTTGACTGCCGGGGCTCGCACCCTGGCCTTGGTGTGCGATATCACTCGCCCGACTGTCGCACTGATGCACTGACTTTCTCTCTCTCTGCTCGCGATTTTAACTGACTGGCTTAATTGTTCTCACGTAACTGCAGATGCAACTGACTTACTGACTGATGCGACTGACTCACTCGGCAGGTGTCCGATCTCCCCGGCTTCGGTTAACTGTTGCACGGACTTTCTCTCTCGGAGCGCGCTTCTAACTGACTGGTTACCTGCTCTGACGTAACTGATTCTCCCGGCGCGGAGTATCGCAGCTTCCGACTTCCTCGATATGACTGACCTGACTGACCCCTCCTTGTCTCTAAAACAGCTTTTAAACTATCTGGGCGCCCTTCCTAGATTCCTACACGTGCCTCCCTTGTTATGGAAAGGATAGGGAGGAAGGCTTTGAACAATAAACACTTCATCCATGCATTGGCCTCTTGTTGGTGATGGGGCAGGGGATGGTGTGGGCCAGTTGCCCCTGCCATACGCTGTCAGCTTATTCTCGGTGCGTATCACCCTTCAGCACGTGTTTTAATTTCTCTCGTGGGCGGAAATCGCCGGCATATCTCTTCATTTCTTAGGCATGTACAAGTTTCACGCGGTATGCTAGGGGGGCTGGAGGAATGGCCCGTGGGCGGAAAGTGCTACCCCCCGCGGCTTGACCTCGACATGCGTTAACGGGTAACACGTGTCGTCCGGGAGGCCCTACACTGGTTTAAGCTGGCAGGGTGGTGAGGGTTTTGACAGCGCCGCTTCTAACGCATACTTCCTATATGCGTTACGCATCACATGTACTCATTATTACTGTTACAAGATGCCTGAAGGGCGTATTCTAGTTCATGAGAGATGGAGGTCTTAATATAAATATAAGAGCTAAATTTGATTTTTAATTTTTTACACAACTGTTGTTTACAGCATTAAGCTATCTTTCTCCCCTATTACTCTTTTTATTTCTCAGTGAGCCCAATATTTAATGTCCATTCTAACTCGAATTAACGTTGTTCTTGTTGTCTCTGTTTGGTAATAGTCAATTAACCTATACTCATCATTAACACCCTTTCAGTCTGTCTGTTGCCATCATTTGTAATGTCTTTCACTCAGCCACCTAGTCCAATAGTCTTGCCTGCCAATTGTACTCTTTACTGCGCCGATGTCGCAGTCACAGATTGTCTTCCCACTGGTCACTTCTCTCGCTGCTCGTTATGTTCGTCGTCTATTGCTGAAACTCCAGCCACTCATCCAGTCATCATCTACTGGCTCCGAGGCCTAAGGGCTTTTTATACTTGCTGACCTTGACCTGGAAAGTTTGATGCACCCTGAGTCACGCTGAGAGAAACTAGGGCAGCAAACCACCAGAAAATTCTTCATACAAACATGGAAATTCAATCAGCTGAAGGTCAGGAGGGCAAGCCACAAAGAGATTGTTGTGGCAGTACGTTTTTTATAACAAGAAATTCACGTATTGGATTATCGCTCGCCTGACCTTCCAAACATCCCTTGTGAATCACTGCTGCTCTCATATAACTACTCTGTCCTTCACTTCCACTCGTTCCCATTGCACAAAGTACCGAGCATGAAACATTACTCTCTCTAGTGTTAGCAATGTTTACTTTGTTCATATTTTGTACGTGACGTAAAAAGTGGAACAATTAAATCTCTGCAACGTAATTTGCAGGAAAGTAGTGCATTACAGTTAGGGGAATAAATGGGATCCAGAAAAACAGTGTTAAAAACTGGAAAACATAAAAACCGGGTTCTACTCAACTATACGTATGCTGAAGAATAACTCAGAATCACCAGCAACATTTTGTGTGTGTCAAACCAGCAGAAAATTATCTGCAGATCATACATCCGCAGAAGCGCAGATTCTGTCAATATTTGCAAATTCGACAGAAGCAGATTCAAATCGGCACAACCATAGTGTTGATCATGTAGGCAATATTTGCAGATGTACGGTGGTTAAAATTGTAATAAATAAATCTGATAATATTTGTAGAATTTTGTTAATTTTTAGGGGTGGTTTGGAATTTTCATTCCATTTAGTCTTTCTTGTGTAAAATTGTGCATTGTAAATTTAGTACAATTGGAAGATCGTTTGTATGTTGCGTAAATTAAGTTAGCATTTGTTGCTGTTGATATATAATTCAGAAATAATTCATTCAGATGCAGAGTGTGACTTGTAATTAGTAGTAAATGTTTTTTTGTGTTTACAGTTATTTCATCAGCTTATCGTTGGATGCTGTGCTGGCTGTTGCGGGAAACTGATGTAATGTTCAAAAATTTTGAAGAAAAGCTGGAAAATCGTTTTATTGCCAGGAGTAACGTTCAAGTGTTTCGTGCACGGACTTTGTCGATAGCATATGCAGAGGTTAGAACCTTTCAATAAAATATAGTTTCTGCAAGCATTTTGTGTGTAACTAATAAACATTTTCTAGACATTCGTTGAAAACAATTTTCTGCCCATTGGTGTGTGCTCGCTGCAAATAGTTAACGCCGTAGGGCAGATGTTCCAAATGATTTTGTTACAGTGTAGGTTGAGGTACCCTTGCCTTTTTTATGTTGGTAGATGAATGCAGTGTGGAAGCTATGAGTTTCACAGTACCTCCTGGAGTCACTGCCATTTTTTGCAGAATGGAATTGGTGACATTGTTGAAGTTCTATACCAATCCAATTGTTTTCACTACAGATGCAGGTGAAATGTGTAGATAAATTGTGGCCCATCCTGAATATTGCAAATGCCAGATACACTAGTTGACATGCCACAAGTGCTGTCTGTTACATTCACAAGCCTCAACCTCTGGTGCTCCCCCAGTACACCAAAGCGTCGAGCGCCATCGCTCATTTTGTCTCTGTACTGCTCCATTCTACGAGCCGAGGGCACTCCTTGCTGCCTGAGAGGCTGCAGCCTGAGGTGCCAACAATTCACACGATGCTGATCTCCAGTCGGGTTGGTAGTCCCATTCCTTTGTTAGACTTGCCCTGGTCAGCAGGCACTGAATGTGCACGTTGGCCGCGCAGCAGGGGAGGTTTCTCCCTCCATGCAGCCCGCTCCAGCCGCTCCTCACTCGCCACGACTCTCGAGACTATTTATTTCCTTGCACACCCTCCAGAAGGGGCAGTTGGCAGTTTCCAGCGTCAACTGGTAGCTGAGAGCTGGAGGTCAAACTCCAGCCGTATCTCTCACTATCTTGCCACTCTACCCGCAAATGCTTGCCTTCAGCAGTACTTGCTGGGCTCAGTTTGCTCTGCTTTCGTTAGCATATCAACTTGTGTTCTTCAACTCATGGAAGAAGCTCTTGGCACGGAGCCTTCTCTAACGCAACCAAGTGTTGGCCTGAGTGCCTTGTCCATGCCGCACGTAGTGTGTACTGGGGTCACTCTCTGCCCAAGACTGTTTGAACCTCTTTACCGCCCTGCGGTATACAGCTTGGCAAACTTGGTCCCTCATCCATCAGACGTTATCGGGCACAGGACGGAGATATGTGTTTTGTACAATTCTAATGATGGAATAAAACATACGTCTACCAGTATTTGCCTCTTTGTGGTCCGGTCATTCTCTTTCGCTTTACGCCTTCCTTATCCACTTTGCCTTCTGGCATTGCATCCGCCTAAGTATTTCCAGGTGCACGCATGACCATCGCATTAGAGAATCAAACCGCATCCCCATTGAAGGGTGCTCCCACCTCTTGTCAATGTTTGGTGTCTAATGCTGGCTGGTAATGGTGGCCTCTAGCGTCCCTGTGGGAAGAGGAGAGAGAGAGAGAGAGAGAGAGAGAGAGACTCTTTCTCTGAGGCTTGAGGAGAACAAACACATTAGGACTCCACAACTCTCAGGCTACAAGCTGGTCGTGCTGCTTACCGAGAGCCGTAGGGGCCTTGCGTGGGGGAATGCTGCGAGCTCAGAAGGGGAAGTTGAGGTCAGTAGCTGGTCATGCAGCTTGCTTAACTCCTCCTAAGGAGGATCAGGAAACCCTCTCTACAAGTTGCAACAGGCCCGAATACCGTCAATCATAAGGCGTACTTTGCAATGCCAATTGATTGATAGAACTCCGGCAGGGGTCAACTCCATAGCATCAGCCCCAGGAAGAGTCAGTTCCTTCCTGGATGGACCATGCCAGAATCTGTGCTCCCCCATGCTGCTATGTTACCTACGTTGCATATATTTACAATTGTGCTTGTGCCTACAGGACACCCACTGAATCTACTAAAATATTGTTCTTTACTTTTCTTTTGTTTTATTTCCTAAAAAGTAACGTAACATTTCTGACAGCATAGCTGTGTACCCACACCTATTCCAGTCCCTCATCACTGGGCAGGCCAGAAAAGGGATAACATAATCCAGAGTGCCTGAGCTACTCTTTCGGGTGAGCCAGTGCCAGACGCTCCCAGGGTTCAAATGTGTCAGCTCATACGGCCCTTAAATACCTCGTTAAGGAGAGTCAGTTTCCCTAGTGTCTAGAGGGATACTGAGCCAGTGCACCATCACCATGTTGCCAACTGGCATCGTAGTGTTGTGGTGTTTTTTGCTGGAGCATCCAGTAATTTTGTACAAGTTGTCGTACTCAGCACATTTGTCCAGTTTGTTCTCCATGTCACCATCTCGGGGTAACTTTGGTGGACTTTCTTAGAGGCTCCCAGTCTCATGTTCATACTTAAGTCTTGCTTCCAATACCTTGGCCAAGTAACATGTCTTTCTTAGCTTTGTGTGGAAACTTCTCACTTGTTGCAAACCCTTGTTTCCCATAAGGAATAGATGTAGGCAGGAGGACGAGAAAAATTATTTTCCACTTTATTATGATTGGCCTTGGTAAGCCAAGTATCCACACACATCTTGATTGAACATGGTGGGTCTGGCGGTAGTCCCCTTGCTGATGAAACCTCTTGTCCTTCACTCCATTACCTAGAGGAAGGATATGGCACTGGGGTATTTCGAGGACCAAGACGTGATTAGGTGCAGTGAGCCAGTCATCCACGCACACTCAGCAGTTGCCCCTGGAGGGTTTGGGAGCTGGTCCCCTCCTGCCCACAAAATATTTTCATCCACACTCCCTTCCATAGAGGTGAGATATGGTACCAGGTCATTTCAAAGATCCAGTGGCCATAATCCACTGAACCTTGCCTCACAAAATCGTCTTGTGTACATACTCCTGTGCAGAGGCCAAGCATGGCACAGAGCTCAGAAGAACATGTTGGTCACATTGCCTATAGGATCATGGCAATTGGGCTTTGGGACACAAAAGGGGAGGAGAAATATGCAGTAAAGAGAATAGCCAGTTACATCTCTTAGGAGTCCCTTTATTGCTCCATAAAACACCTTCCCAGCTGAGACAGTGTGTTGACAGCACTGACCCTCTCTGTGGCAGACCATCAAACCTCTCCTCCACAACTGTCCAAACACGCAAGTGTGACCCAGGGGAATCACAGTGTCTGCCAGTTGGCACTTTGACAGCTAAACGTAGACGGGTTCTCAACACCGAGCGACATCTTTTTCACCAGTTGATGTCAACGTTGAGTGTCGTTGCAGTAATGGCTGCTGTCACAACACTTGACTGACTCACGGTAAGTTTTTTTTAACAGTGACCTTGCCAAAAGGTTAATTTTTAAAGTTGACAGTTAAGTTGAGAAGAATTGCAATAAGTTAAGGTTGGTGCCAAGCCTAGGCAAAGGGACTGATTATAAAATGATACCAAGCAGTAGAATATGTCTGGTTGCACTCGTCAGTGTCACAATGGTTCATGGTGTACAATGTACCATAGGCTCTTCTCCTATCTGAAGGAAAATAATAAGTGAAAATTAAGTTCAGCAATAAGAAATGATTGATTCAGCAATGGTAAAATCTGGACAACACACATTTACTGTGTGAGCACTTGAGTTTTCTGTCTCCTTTTTATAATGTATGTAAATATGTACCCAAGTTTGTTGAAGAAATTTAAAATTGACATATTTATTTTTATAAAGGAAAATAACCACCACCACTCATATGAGTGTGAACTGTTTCAGTACAATGTTCTGGAGTATTTCTGGAAGAAGTGTGATTGCGGCCAGCTGGAAACTGGTATTAGAGCTGTTCTGGAGAAATGGTACCTCCTGTATGGACTGTGGTGCCTCGACAAGCACCTAGTCATCCTCTACCAAGGTATCATAGTAAAGTTTTAACATCCAGGTGTTTTTATTACTTTACATCCCAATGTACATTTTTTTAATTGACAATTGCTAGACACATCTGTTTTTGGTAAAAATATTAGTCTTTTTTAATGAGGTTATTTTGGTATATTTTTCGTACTTTTCCTAAAATTACGTCAAAAATTTCTGTGATTTTCAAAACGTAATATATTATTTCAAACAATACAGTACATGTACAGTTAATTTTTCCTTAAGCAAAATATTGAATTGAAGTACTTGATTTTATGAAAATATGTTATTTTATTTGCTAAAATGTACCATTTTAATTTAAAAAAATTATCAGTCAATGTATACAGTACAAGCAGTGGCATTATCACCACCATGATTCTTATACTTAATAGAAAACTACTGAAAAAAAAAAAAAATGTGACCATTATAAAATCTATTCTTTAAAAGATAGATGTAAAAATTTTGGTGAAATATCACATTTTGCAAAGGCGTATTTTAAGGGGCCAGCTGGTAGGGCCCTGTCCATGCCCAAAAATTGGAGAAAGGAAACAGTTTACGCATGACAAATAACAAAATAAGTGGACAGTTTAGAATCTTAACATGGACTGTAAAATATCTAGCAAAGTATGTTGCAGTACATATGTACATAAAATAATTATTTCTACAGACTTAAAATTAATGCACGTAACAAAAATTGTCCAGTCACAGTACTGATGCATGCAGGAAGCATTAAGAAATGGAAACATGTGAATAGCAATCTCTCTTCTAAACTGAAACCATGCCAGCTATATGAAAAAAAAAATTTTTTTGTAAAACTAACAATGTAATCAACATACAGGTACAACTATTGTTAAAAATTTTCAAGCAAACTAATTTTTACAACTCCCTACTCAGCCATGAGGCAAAAGAAAGTTTTTTATTCATGACTGTTCCGAATTTAGCAATTAATTCAACTGATCTTATCAAAAATGTTATTTAGTGTAACACTGTTATGCAAATTATTTATAAATCAGCTTAGGAAGGGTTTTTGGTTTTTGTAATTATTAATGACTTTTAACTAAGCAGTTATAAGGAATTTTACTTGTAACATTGTGTTGTCAACTGTAAAAGTTTCATCATGGTCTCCCCAAAGAAAAAAATCCTTCTTCTTCCCTGACATTTTGCATTATCCCAACAATTTGAACTGCCTAACTCAAAGACTCTGTAACTTACAGAAACTGGTTACATTTTATTTATATTGCTTCATTTATGTAATTTGTAGGTAATAAAAAATATAGAAATTCCAGTAAATCACTTGATTGTATTTATTCACATTTTCCCCTATAAATGCAAGTTTTATTGAAATAACGTATTCATCCTTTTGGATTTCAGTTTTCTCCGCTGATGAAATCGAGGTTAGCGAAACTTTCAGTTTAGTTAAACAATTTGTTTTTTTTATGTGCCGTGCTGTGAGCAATCATGTGTGTAAGGTGCGCTTGTTTGTATTATATTTATATTGTAATACTTTCATGCTGTAACATTAACGTTATGAGAAAAGTAAACTTTTCCCTTTGTAACTTACTGCAGTATCAAAAACTTTTAAAATCCACTTTAAACCGAGTTTTTCAATCAACATCCGGTCAGAGGCACTGGTGTCGCTTTACCCTGCTTGGGTCTCACCCGGCGACTGTTGGCTGGAACGAGGGTCCTGTCCTAGGTCATCTGCTGGGCTTATCGCTGGTACAGACGGCAATGGCATCTGGTAGGTTGGTTGTGGTGCCTGGAAGTGCAGGCTGGCATGGTCCAGGGGTATTGGTAGGCCCGGTCGTAGATGGACTACGATCGGGTACTGTTCACGGGTGATCTTCTGGGACTGGCTGAAATGAGATGCTAGGGGGGACTGGGAGTTCGAGGCCTCGCCAGTTGTTGGACTGCTTGACCTTGGTCCAATGGGAGGGGCTGCTGAGGTCAGACGGCAATGGGTTGCAGAGCAAGTGACTGGGATTAGAGGCAGTAGCTGCCCTCTTAGCTGTCCACCTTTCACCGCTTTGATGCGTGACACTCTTTGATAAGTAAATATAAACACGACTTCACCTCATCTGCACATGGAATTACATAATCCACGCGGGGTGTGAACCTCAAACAACTTGCATCCAGAGTCTACCAGCATGCCTCTAGAAGCGGGGGCACTCACGGACAAAGGCAGCCAAGTTAGTTCGCCTTATTATCAGACGTCACGCCAACCCCTCTCGTGTGATAGAAGCCAGTTTAGCATGCCAGCTAAGTGCTTAAGCTCACGCCATAGTTGCAACCCCGCATGACAGAGACTCCTGCTTTCACCACGGACCGAGAGATGGCACCAGAGAGTGTAGCTCTGCCCACGGGGGGGAGCTCACTCCACCACCCCTGCACCTCAGAGAGCCCGCAGGCAGGTGGAATATATGTCCGTGCACAGCTGCAGAACAGCAGTTCATTCTCAGCAGTTCGCTCCACCACTTCAAGTGCTGGAGCTCTGCTATCACAGTCATTTTCGCAACCTACCAGATGCTCTTCAATACCTTCACAAGAAGCCTACGAAGAAGTCAACACCCCTATTATACACCCACTACCCTTCTGGTAGTGGTACCAGAGTCCCTTCTGGACAACAAGAATCGAGTTAGTTAGGGTTAGCCAGTATAATAGCTACCTAACTGCATCTGCTTTGTTAGTTCAGACCCAGATCCCCTTCACCTGGTTTGCGTAGGTTAACTTCCGTTACAGTTCTTGGTAAATTAGGAGTTAGCACGGGCCACCGTGTTATTCCTCTTGGAATAAACAAGTCTTCTATTAACTTCCGAGTACTCATTGCTAAGGGTGACTGTAACTCCAACTTCCGTAGATGTCAGCACACCAGGGAAGACCAGGAGACCGCGGCATTCCCAACCTATTTTTCGAACCTAGTGTAGGACTGCGGGCTCCCTTAACGGAGTGCACGAATGTGAAAACAATACACATTAGACGGCCACCCATACTATGCACCTGGTGTGCAGGACGGTAGAGCCCCAACCATTAGGTCACAACCACAATGCGATCAGTCAGTCAGTTCAGTCCATTCACTCATCCACCGCGCTGAACTGTCGTCAGAAAGAGTCGTCGGACTCCCGGGGTAAACCCATTGCTCTAACCACCGCGCTGAACTGTCGCCGGTTAGAGTACTCGGGTACGACTCTGGTTGGCTGCGCCTCTGCTTAGCTCAACATTTAGTTAGGGTAATTCGTTGTCTGCTACTCTCTTGCGTGACCGACCATAGAACCTACCTACATGCCTTACATCCTTAGGAGTGGCACCAGGCTGCGTATTAGAAAAGCCTCGTGAAAAAGAGGTTTTCGTAACAATTGCATAATTTCACTTTTCACAAAAACAGGCGTTGATTACGAAATTTTTAAAAAATATTACGAGAATTTCAAATGACAGTCTGAGGTTTTGACACAACAGCTAACCAATACTGGCATGGATTTCCAATGTGTTTATTTGGGTATACTTTCAACAGTTCTTTCATTTTGTAGTGTTCTGAAAACATTGACTTCATTACTTTTTCCAGAATACCAAGCGCATTAGGAATTCTACTAGTACACCATCTCGCGAGACTGACCAATACGGTCTGTTGCAGTAACTACATTGATACCTCGCATGTTGAGGGTTATTATTGTTGGCCGGTGCCAGTGGCTCTCCTCTCTGAGTGCTGAGAAGCATGAGTCCTCTTGTCAGATAGTTCAGATGCTGGGGGCTTTCTGTGTGATAGGCACAGACATTATTGCCTTCTCTGCTCGTGGAGGAGCTGGTTTGATAGAAAGAGGGAGGGAAGAGAGCCCTTGGTACATGGTAGACTAGTTAGGAGAAGTCATCATGGTTTTCTCTCAACTGTGGATCGGCTGGTTTTGATGAGCTGCATGTGGAGCCCCTCTCTTGCGGTTTCTTCTTATAACCAAGAATAGACTCAATTGGATCCCTGTATTGTCACCATAATTTTCCCGACGAGAGCCAAGGCCTACCTAGCTGCTCTTAGTTGCCCAGCCTGGTGGCACGGCATGGGGGAGACGGCTAGTTAGATGGGCCTTAATGTCTCTTAAATAGTGTGGATATTAGACAAATCAAGCTGCTCAGTGAAGCAGGGGGAGGGAATCGGCCATGGCTTTAAGTAAAGAACCATTCCAGCATTCGCCTGTAGTGACTATGTGGAAACCATGGAAAACTGAAATCAGGATGTCCGGGCCAGGATTTGAACCCAGGTCCTCTCGAATGCGAGTCTAAAGTTTAACCACTGTGACACCTCGCTCAGTGGGGAGATAGAAAGTGAGGTGGAAGGAGTGGGTGTACCGTAGGAGGTGGCACAGTATCAGTTTCAATTACGGGGTTTCCTAATTTTTGAGGAGAAACTGGGTGGCCACCCAGAGGACAGTGACCTCCATCACCATGCGTTGCACTTGTAGCACGTGCTCTATTCCTTGGTTATCTGAGAGGTCTGAAAATTGCTGGCAGCTCAGAGTATTTTAGAAGTGTTTGTGCTCTAAATGCCTTGGGTCTACTACTTATCGACTCCCCATGAGTAAATCGCCGGCACGCAAAGCACTCAGCGGAAAGGCTCGATGGTAGCCACACACTCCACTCAGTTGTTAGCCAGCCATGCCAGTGTGCGTATCACCTGAAGGGTGAAGAGGGAAAGGGCGGCAGGTTGGTGCTAACTCCTGGAAGAATCGTTCTGGATGTCTGGACTGAAAGGGGGTTAAAGCAGGAGATGGGTTGTTAGAAGTGATGGTGAGCTGGGATTGAAACACAGGCCAAAATGGAATATGCTTTTTTATTGGCAAGCCAATATCACACACACATCAGTCTGTACCCTTCTCTGGGCCTGAAGGGCTGTGTCTAGGTTGCCAACCCAAAAGGTCAAAGGGGTGGTCTTTGTGAATGTGGCTGTGCGGGGTGCAGGGCAACCCTAGAAACTTTTAAACTCTTACTCGAAGTAAGAGCATATAGTATCGAAGTCAACGTCGAGGCATGGTTCTGCATTGTGATGTGCAGCAACTGGTGCAGATCGTGACAGCCTCTAACTATGGACCGTGAGCCTTGCTTTTACACTGAGTCCTAGGCCGTGCAGTCTAGGGTGAGTTCATTTAGCAACCAGTTACATTGTAACGTAAATTAACAAATATTTTTTACTAAGCGTATGTATTAACAATTAAATTCCTTATCTCACTCAAGGCAGAATAAGATAACTTTGTATAAAAGACGTTTTTGTTTACGAGGCCTCATTTTAATGCATTTACAGTTGTGTTGAGTGAGTTGTGTGGTTTGAAGAGCTATGTGATCACAGGGGAGTTTGCCAGTGGGCCCAGCTTAGCCCAGCTCGTGGGCAAGGCAATACTGCAGTTGTGCGAGCAGTTGAAGTCGGAGGCCGTTGCCACGGTGGATGCTTTCTCCCCGCCTGACTTCGCCCTCAACTCCGTGCTTGGCCAGGCCAACGGCAAGGTACACAAACATTATATCTGTCTGTGTTGGCTGTGGTCTTTACTTTGGTATGAGTGTTGTTTCAACTCTTTGACTTTGATGTTTGAATTTTCTTGAAAGAAGTTACCTACTTTGATAGTGGGATTTAAGTCAAACTAAGTATGTCCCTAAACTCAAATATGCATTATGAGAAAAAACTAAATAATTTGAACTAATTGGCAACTACTGGGTGGAAAGACAACATAAGGGCTTCATTTAAGAAAGAAATGTGAATCTTTTTACAATGTAATTGCATAAAAGTGAAATGAATTTTGAAAGTTTAATACATATGTTCATATTTTTATTTGATGTGTAGACAGGCTTATATGCACTCTTACAGATTTACGTTGGCTTCTTCATGACTTTTTTATGTATGCAATTTGTTTTTGCCTCTGCGCTTTTGTTGATATATGTAGTTAGAAAGTATATGACTTGAATCTCCTGCCAATACGATTTCACATTGCGGATGATCATTGGAACTCATCAGCAGTATCCATCAGTTAAGATCACTGAAAATGCTTGCCATTGAAAATTGAGAGTACGGGAATGTGATGACAACTAAATAGACTATCTTTAGCAAGTGACGTGTTGTGAAAGATATATCTTATTTTGGACATGGCTGTAAGCAGGGAACAGATTTTATGTATGGGTCAAGGGGTGATGAGAAGCAAGTGCACAGCCTGCACCCTGTTTAGGGCAGGGGAAAGGAGGGAGGATGGAAGATGGGAATGCAAGAAGTAGAAGAAATGTACGTGATCTGTGTCCCTGTCGCTCAATCACTTTTTTTTTTCAAGCGGATTGCATCAGGAGGCATCTCCATCCAAACAGGCAGGGCTTTTCACGACTAGTTTTGTCAACATGTATGTGCGGACTGTGTTGCTCAAAGAATCATTCTCGTGCACCAAATTTTGATGCTAGTCTGTGATTTGCATACATTTTCTTCCATTGTAGCAGCAAAAATTCCATGCACTGTTTTACATTTCACCTTTACTATTTATGTTTAGATTGCAGTTTTATTTGCAGCTTTCTAATGTAGTGAAGATGTAGATAAAAAAAACATTTAGTCAAGGTAGTGGTTAGCATTGATTTTCAACAAAGTCAAGCATTACTGAGAGAATTGATAAACTCTGGTTTACAATAACTTAAAAAATGCAGTGTCTTTGTTGTTGCTTTGAAATTCAGGCTTGGGGCAAATCTGGAACAACTGGTAAGCTTGTCTCAGTGTGATCCTAAACTAGGGCATGTGTTTCAGGTGTATGACAATCTGCAGGCTGCAATATTCCAAAATCCGGGAGCATTTGAGAGGCCATCGTGGTGGAAAGAGCTACTCCAGGAACCACCCATTTCAAAGCTTTAGTAACGCTAGTCTCGTAGTGAGTTTTAGACTTGTTTTCTGAATGCCACCAAGCAAGCAGAGTTGTTCATCACACGTCATTGTAGGTTCGTGATGGTTTTTACATTGTGTTGTATGTGTTAAAAAAAAACTGCAATGTTCTGAGTTGCAAGTTCTTGGTAAAGTGGAAGTCCACTTGTATTAAATGAAAAATTGCTGGATGGTGGAAAGTTTGGTTGACTGTAGCACATTGGAAGCACAGTATTAAATTACATGTAATATGTTGTATAATTGCTTTGTGTCCTTTTGTGTTGCCTGGGTGTGATATACAACTGTCACCCAAAGTTGTATTTTTTGTAAAATGTTTGAAGTGACTATAAGCCAATTATTAATTTTATCAGAAATATTTTTTTTTAAATGCTTACTTTCCATTATAAATAACAGAAAATTTTCCCTTTGTGTATTAGGTGTTAAAGTGTAATAATTTTTATTTAGAAAGTTGTTCTTCCTAAAAATATTTATAGAAAATACACATTTAAACTGAATTATTTAAAGATGATACGCAGAAGGATGCGATGTTTTTTGTAATTGTGAAAGACTTGTGATGCAACAATCTTTATTCTGCTGACATGTGGTACATAACGTACCCATATTTTAGTTTAAGATGTATAGTAATGCGCACACATTTTTTTAAATGTTTGAAACTGCTAAAATAAATGTTCTGTGTTTATCGAAATTCTAAGTGTGTCAAGCTGCTCACAACATAAATATGCTTAGCTCCTTAATTGATTAGTATTGCATTCATCCATATTACATATTGTGTTAAGATTCATCACCAAGACCCATCATAAAAATTCCTTGGCAAAATTAAGGGAGGCAGTTTTTCTGTTAGCATGTTGGATATTTCTTTTTCTGTAGACTGGCATCTGCATTTTCATTAGTGTTTGTGTATTTTCACCATTTTTTAGTGTAGTTAGTGGTAGTCATTAGGTTTAATAGTTTTTTATATATATATATAAATGAAAGTAGACTATGGAGAGAAATTTCATATTTTCAGATGACGTTAGTAATTTTCAACTTCTGTACCCAAACTTTTGTCTGAAAATTAACACAACTTCCATCTGTAGCTGTTAGTCCTATTTTGGAAATATTGATCAACATTTTTAGGTTTTCTAATTTTCCTGCTGCAATCATGAAGGTTTTGAAGAGAAAGTCACATCACTTAATTACAAAAATACATAATTTGCCGGTTTCAAGTACGTATTTAATTAATTAATGTAAGAAAAATTGAAAATTTCCTTTTTGTAATGTGATTACACAGTTTCAGTTTTCTAGTACTGATGTATTTGCTTTGTAAATGCACACTTCAAATTATAGTCCGTTGGTAAAGCACAGAGTACATGTCCTGTTTCTAGTTATTTTATGTGGGTTCTCATATTTTCATTTCAAATTAATTTTTATAATTTTACTCGTGCCTTAGAGTTCCATCCATCAGCAGTTATTACAACACAGTAAGTTGTTTGTCTCTGATGACCTGGATTTTGTCAATGCCGGTGTTTCTCAAGTGTGTGGGTTCTTATAAAGTACGTTTTGTTACATTTAATCACTGAATGAGAGCACAAGTACAATGGACACAAATTTTTTGTTATGAATTTCTTATTAATTACTATTTGTGGCCCATGTTTGTAGGTACTATACTGTACAATTTTGTTGTGAATTAGACCTTTTCATCAAATATCGACTCACAACTGGTGCATCTCGCACACACTATGTGCCTGTGCATATGCACATACACACACACACAATACAATACAAATCCATGTAAGGTATGCATGTACAGTATCAACTTCAAATATACTTATTGTATTTTTGTGTGGAGATTGACTCAGACTTTAATATATAATTCTTTACCTTTGATGGCAGTTATCACTGTTATTTCATGAACTTTTCTTTGGAAAGTTTGTGTTGTCCAGCAGCTGTTTATTAATTTGTGAATGTGATATTTTATATTTGTCTATGTAATATACGTAATTGAATTTTGCACTGTAAATATAGAATTCTATAGACAATTTTTATTGTCATCTATATGTTAACATTCCAATTCTCCGAACCTGCATTTCTTGTTAGTTTAGACAGCATTAAATTGCCACAGAATTTTTTTAAGATAGAATTGTTGGAGAAGTGATGTTAGAATTGGTAATTCATTAGTTTTTCAATTTCACTTTGCTTGTGTGGTCAGGTAAATTAGTTTGTTCGTAAAGTTCTTCATGTCAAGATTTTGCACAGTATTTTTTGCTGTAAGCACTGAACTGATAAAAAATGTGCAGTGTCTAGTAATTTGGTTTTGTTTTATTCATTCACCTTTAGTTTCATAAGAAAATTGTATAACAAAGTTGCAGTGACAAATTTATCCAGTTGCAGCAATGAAGTGTAGTTTTATAGAGTTCTTCGTAGCAAATGTACATTGTGATCTTGCCTCAAATACTTACAAGGTGTGTTCAGATGGAAGTGTCAAATGTAGTTATGTATTGAGAAATCTATATGTTTTGACCACTGTTTCATAGATGTTAGCAAAATATTTTTTATTACAATATTTTAAATACATTTTATATGTATACTATAAATTGTGAACAAAATATAAAGTGTTGCCTAAGAAAATGTGTAAAATTCAGCTGTTGTACATTTAGTACAAATTTTACATTTAATTGTTTTGCTGCAGAATTTGCAAATTTGTAAACAGAACCTTTTCTTCAAAAGAACAATCAAGGATTATTGAATATTGCTATTTTATACCATATGTAAAATCTGTTAAGAGATTTCTAAAGGGACTGAAAAAAATCCTGCTTTTTATTCAGGAAAACGTATTAAAAGTCTTGTTGAGCAAGAAACTTGTAAATTTGGAAACTTTTGGGAAATGTCTTAATTGTGTTTCACTGTACTAATACTGATCAAATATTAATATTTTTGTTCTACCACATTCCACAATAATTTTTCCTATGTACAAGACATGTTGCATGAATTTTTACATATCCTTTATTTTTTACTGATTTATTTTTAATAAACTCTCACATATGTGTGTTCTGGCTGAATCAACCCTGTCAATGTTTATTTTATTGTTTTTGGAAAGTAGTGCATATTTTGTTAGACCTTGCCCTCTTTAGCAATAGTGTGACTTTCTGTACTTGTACATTTATTGTCTTAAATAAATTGTATAATTTGGTTTGGTAAAAATTGTAGGTTAATCTAATATTTAATTTTACTTTTTTAGTCTTTTGTTTACGAAATATCCAGAAAAGTACATTTGGGGTGGGACTGTCTTAGTAGTATGTGAACCATAGGTTACGTTACATACTTGACAACGAACATTAATAGTACCTGTTTTCAATGTTGCAAACATTACTCTTCTCTGCACTTGAAAATGATGGTGCAATCATTATGGAATGGCGAACATTATGCAATGATAACAGTATTAAAACATTTTTGCAAAAACGTTAATTTGGAACTTTGGCAAAGGGTAACATTTTAAAATTATTTTCAGAACTATTATTTTTGACAGCCACTTTGAGTGTTGCCAGTTGGTTGCACCTATTCATGGAAAGAGGTAATCCAGGAAACAGTCAAATAAAGGCCTATTGTGTCTGGCAAATGAGCTTCAACAAAACTGACCATTAGAGTACTTGTCATTTGAGTACCAAACATTAGCTGAAAACTGTGATAATTCTCAAATTGTTGACTAGCAAATTTTTACAAATTACACAAAAACTATTTTTAATGCAAATGTTCAAGTCAACCAGCATATTTAAAAGCACATTTGCTATAAAAACACCAAATGTGGCACAACACGGTCCACATTAGTCATATAAATGATTACATATAGGTAAGTGGGCATCACGTCCTGTCCATGATTTTGTAAGTGTATGGCTGGAATTTGCCACAAACGTTACCACACTAAGCATATCTCAACCTTCTAAAAAAATTTAATTGTGGACAGTGCAAGTTTTTGTGCATTCAAGACATTAACTGAAAAAAAAGGGAGCATTTTGTGTTTACTGTGATGTTGAGGCAGTATCAGAAATATGTTATTGTGGCTTACATTCGCCTTTAGCATTACTCATTGTAATGGCAGCAGTTTCAAATTCCTTTCACACTTTCGTGTAAGCAATTGTTCAAAGTCCTAAAAATCTGAGTCCCTGCTTCATGTGGTTAGCTTATGGTGTGTAAATGCAAGTGAGTGCTACTCTAAATCTCTCCTTGCCATAGCTGTTGCAGGGACGCCAGACAGTATAAGTTATTTTAGTGATGAAATTGTGGTGTACATGCAACAACCAAGACAAACATTAGCTGACCACATGAAGCAGGGACTCTGATTTTTAAAACTTACACTGTTACCACGTGTGAACCTGTTTTGGCGTAGATTGGCAATATGTGTTTAGAGCATTGAGGTTGGGCCGTATTCTGTATCGTTATGCTTGGGCCTCTTGTAGGTCATTCCTGACATTCAAGGTGTACAGCTCTTTCTGCATCAGACTGAATATTATGATGCATTTGTTAGAGAATATTTATACTCTTATGTTTGATGCATGTAGCTGGTTATCCGTAAAACCAGTATTCCAAAACGTGTTCATAAATTACCTACACCCAATAGACTTAAGTAAACACACACCACAAATTTTCTAGGAGCACACATGTTGATCTGAATCCTTTTAATTTATGAATAATTTAATTATGTCCAGATATACATATGCACATGTTAACTCATATTTTGTGTACAAACAAACGGAATGTTATCAAAAGATTGTGGTCTTGCAAAATGAAGATTTACTAGTGCCACATTTCAGTTCTAAATTTTTAAACTACGTAATCATTAAAGTGTGGGTACACAGGCCAAATAAAGTGCCAAGAAATTGTACATCAACACATTCAAAAAATGTACTTTACCAAAACACAGGACTACATGTAAAGCTTTGAAAATGTCTGGAAAAGGTTCTGTTTTAAGCTATTCTATTGTGCAAGTTTTAACTTTGTACATGTAACAATGTTTAAAGTATGTTGATTATTTTTATGAAGTTAAGTTTTTTTTTAATGAATTTGCTAATTGGATTAATCTTAAGGAGGTTACGATAGAAATTCAAAATAAATTATGTGTTTTAGGTGTGACTGTTTCATGTGAAAAATTTGTCGCTACATTCCAAATGTGTTGCTGAGCATTCAGTTTGCTAAATTGACATTTTCATGTTATTAAAGTATTTGCTGTTGAAAATATTGTGGTTTGTTGCTATTGGAACCCTTTAAATTTAACATTAAAGTTAATTTATTGTGCTCATTACATTGAATGAAACAGAAGGCAGTGAATGTTTTTTTTTTGGGAAGGTTCTCCTTTGGTCACATTTTAAGTGGTTGAAAAGGAAATTTTTGAATTATACCAGACCTTGATGTTTCACCGGATCTGTCCAACTGTTGACGGATGCCAGGACACCAGGATGAGGATGGCAAGGTCCCCTCCCCCCCCGATTACCAGGTCCCGGGGGGGACGAGGTGCTACCTAGGGAGATGATGGAGCCGAACGAGGCCAGGCGAATCCAGCCTTGGCGTAGCTGTCGAGACCAAGCTCGGCCCAGCTTATACTGAGAACTGCCCTGGCGCAGACCATATGAGTTCCAGTGGCCAAGCCGGCCGACCCAGTATCAGACTTTTTGTGTGGCATGAGGTAAGTATGTTTGCCTCATGTCAACCGCTGAGAGAACCATGACAAGGAGCCTTGGCCTGATGCCAACCGTAAGTGCAATGAGCATCCTCGTTATGGGTATAAAGGGCCGGACGTTCCAGTGCCCCTGATGGCCCTATGTTGGTATGCACGTAGTGAAGAGCATCAGATTGCAACATAGACCAGGAAAGAGACCTCACCTAGCTTTGCACAAGGCCTGTGCCTTTATTACCTGTTAATTTTAGGAAACCCTAGGCCATCAGCCGAATTTTATGTATTTTTTTGCTAGTGTAACTTGAAGCATGACGCTTCCTACTCATTATTATCATTGAATCCGCATCATCATGTGCGCGTCACGTGCCCCCGAGGGAGTCGAACACTGACTGGCTGCCTCCAAGGCCAGCACAAGCGTACTGCTAAAAAGTCACGTCATCGTCCCGCCACTTGTAAACCCGCTGAGAAGCAGCCGCAGGCATGCAAGAGTTTGCCCCTAAGTGAGCGGCGGATACCGCCCACAATCACCCCAAACCTCACTGCTGCCACCCCACCAAGAGATGGCAGCAGCGGCGCCGCCCGGCCCAAACCCGAAGGGGTGGCGGCCGAAGATTACTGAAGCGAACGAGGCAACAGGAACCCTCTAGCTAAGGGGAATATACAGTATTGCACCCGGCAGAAATGCCAGATGTCCATGCAGCTCACCTTAGCACAAGTCGTGCTAAGGCTCTCTACCGCACAGCCACAGTCCTCCTAAGGACTCTCCAAGACCTACCAGTCTTCTACCAGTTCTTCAGTTGATGACACCTTCTCCATCGCAGCAGCCAAAGAGTCGTAGCTACCCCCTGACACTTGCCGTCAAGAGTCAACACACCTGACATGTACACCATATGTGGTGCCCTGGGTCCCTTCAGGACTACAAGCCATAATTAGCGTCCAGTTGTTTTCACAACTAGTTTATTGTCTGTTCTCGTCCGCTCTTCAAGCCAGGCTCCTCAAGCCGACAGGCACCTTCATCTGTCTTTCTCTTGTACAAAGTCCGTTGAACACCTAGTGTGCGTAGAGGTATACTCTGTCTCATATAAGTTGGCCAGATTCTGACAGGTCTGTGAAAGTAGCGCCACTGTTTACATTTGACTACGTATCCTTCCGCCATCAGCAGATCGGCTACATGTCAACGATGTTGTTTATTTTCATGCTGTCATTATCAGCCGATCCCCTCGTCAATGTACTGTTCGTGGGACGTTTTAGGCAAATTTGCTACTCAGAAATACGTAGCTGCGATTGTGGTAATAAGTAATGTTACATAAATCATTACTCAGTAAATTGTTATGTTAAAGGGCAAAAATATAAATAATTAATTTAAAATTTAGTAACTACAAAAAAATTTATTGCTAAACAATTTTTAAGATATTTTAGATTGACATCTGTCTAAAAAAATTAGTTGGTTATAAAAGTAAAAATATAAAACCTTGCAAAAAATGTAATATTTTCTAACTCTTTTTTATTTGTCCTAGGCAGTGAATTTCCGATAACATTTGCGAAACGGTAGTTGTAGCTATTATCACACATTGTACATTACAGCTAATATATTTGAGTTGGAAATATGTGACATGGAATAACGTTCGAATTGCTTAACAAATATTCATGCGTGTCCCACTTTCTTCGGAAACAAGGAAATAGATTTTCAGAGAACAATATGGCGTATAATTTACTTAGATGAACGATAACCTGCTGAATAGAAATTACTAGTACTCAAAATCACTGTACACGAAATATACGTTACTTTAAAAATTATGCAGAGCTCGCAAAAATAAAACTATTGGTATCTGTTCGTAACTTTATATTTGTCGCATGCGGAACGCTTTTTTTTTGTGGCTAGTAATGCTTCAGAAAAAAATCCGATAGATAGCACGCACATGCTGTCCGGAGCGAGGTCTGAGCCACTTATTTTGCTCAATAGATAGCGTATTTTGAAAGTTGACTGTTCTTCTGTCACTGACTTGGAACGACACGAATTTGAAATATATTTCGTCAAATTATTAGAAAAAATAATTCAACACTATTGTGCAATATTTCTGTATGCTTTTGGAATTAATATCAAGCACGTAATGAAAGCAGGGTTGGAGAGGGGTTATTAAGATGTGAAAAAAGGTTTTGAAATTGCGTTTCATTTGGATATGGATCATTTTAATGTGCCTTTAATTTTGAACACCTATACATTTCTACTTTAGCACGATGTTTAGTTTCTAACACAAAAAACAGCTGTTTTATGACCACGTAAAATAAAATGTATTAATTAACCTAGGAACTCTTTCTTATCATGTATTTTCGGCTGGTCTAATGTGTGTTGGCAGTGCACTCAGAATAGCCAACGTAATATTAACTTTTGTTTGTTCGTGCATCAGCTGATACATGATTTTGTAAATGGCACATTGTTTGTTTCATATACATCAAGTTGCCACTCACTGACTGTCAAAACACGGTGACCCGTACTACCTCCTATACTTCATATCATATAAATTGGCCAGATTGTAACTTCTGTCTTTCCTTGCTCTGTAGTGAACGTATACCTTTTCCCCAACCTGGTAAGCATGATCCTTGAAGGGAGCGGCAGGGACCGCAAATTGGCAACATTTTCCGATGTCGAGTAGGATTGCCCATACCACACACACACAACAAGTTAGACAGCTACCCATACTGTGTACCTGGTATGTAAAGATACCTGGCATGCAAGTACGGTAGAGCCCCAATGATTAGAAAGACACACAAAGAGGCATCTGGGCCAACTAAGTCAGCTAACCCATTCCCTCCAGAGTGTATAAACTTGCCGGATGGGGTACTAGGCTTGACGAGGCTTGACCCAGGTACTTCTGGAGTACACTTTAGCTAGGGGTTTGTTGCCTGCCGCAATCTAAAGGATGAACATTAGCACCTTTCCTGTACATGACGTTCGCTTACCGACGAGGGAGAAGGAGGAACGCTTGGAGGACAGCTGCTATCCTTGCATCTCGCCACTCCCTAAGTAATCAATCCACACCATCCCTCAGCTGCAAGTCCTCACGGGAGAGAGCACAAGCTGCCCGACAATTAGGGGAACCTCACTCCGCTACCCTCCCTGCCAACCTTTTTGGCCTCCTGGTTATGGTTCCCGGAGCTGCTTACCCCAATGTCGAACTACTTCGCCAGGGGTACGCTTTCCCCTTGGGAGTGGTCCCGTTCGACCCGGAGGACACCAGCGAGGCACATGCACCAGCCGACCCCTTGTCAACTAGGCAGCCAGCACCCCGGTCACCTGCAGGCGTCAGCTTGCCTAGCCGGAGCCGAAGTCTTCCAGCCAGGGCCAGCGTTTGCTGAAAGGGAGCGACACCAGTGGTAAGCTAACCAAAACAAGTGTGTCCAACACCCGGAGGCAAAACCTCACCCTCGCAGATTTTGTACCAAGGAGGAGCCCGACGCATCCTACATTATCTAAGGGACCAATGCAAGGCCGACGGGTTATACTACAGACATCTCCGCAGTAGAGTCCGCCCCTAACCTGCGCAACTGACCTGGCGCAGAATTAAAAATACCTCGCTCTTTGACGTGATGTTCCTCTCCCTAGGCCGTCACATGTCAAACTATGTTTTTCTTTCAGCTCACCATAACACCACTCGTGTAAGCGGTAAAATAGCATGAAACTAGTTTTGTACTCAGGAACAGAGTTTCCAGTCCAGTAAGATAGGAGTGTTTTTCCTTTGAACGGCCTGCATGCTGCCCATAGCTGTAAAAATAAACCCATATCACTACGTGTAAATGCTGCCAGGCAGCGTACCAATTACCGGCCATCTGCCACCCAAACATGTTTTCCGGTATTCAAGAAAGCCTCCACCTGACCAGTATGGCAGAAACAGAGAAGACATGATATGTTATTAATTACTGTGATCTGGATGGATCACTTAGGGCAAGTATTGATACAAGGGTTTAATAATGTGATTATGTAAGTGTATCAGAGACTATTTGTTACCCTGCTTAGCAAGTTTAATGTATGTGTAAACCAGATTAGCGTACCAACATATAGGTCTCAAATGAGGTTAAATTTGTCCGGTAGTGTGCTGTCTACAGCAGAATTAGGCCCTATGACAGTCCGCCTAGCTTTTGTGCAAACCCCAAATGCGGTGAACTGAGTGACTAAGTTTTTACCGTTCAGTAGAGTTTGAAGTTATGACTTCTATCCCTAAGTGTTTTTACGGCCTATGATGATGTGTTAGTGAAAATGTGTGTTGTAATAACCATGCCTTCATGTGTAATTTTGTTTCCGCAGAGCTGAGGGGTAACTGTCCCATTAGTAGCCAGGCAGCCACACCTGAATAAACCGGTTTGAGGAACGTGACCGCGACGGCAGTTAACCCGAATGGGAGTAAGAAATTAGCGTTAGCTAATTGCATGGCGTGCACAGGAGCTGCAGAAGAGGAGCAAGACAAAAGCACAACCAAAAGCAGACACATTGACTTGTGTATCAGCGTCACACCAACCGGCCGGGTGAGGGGGGATTTACGCGTGCCACATATTGCTTTTATTTTAAAGCGCCGCTGTAATACTCCGCCATTGCAAACCAGTATCCCCTGCTCCGCAAGACACAGCCATGAGGCTGGGGATGGCCCGGCAGTGAGCATATACGGCCATACTGCCAGCCGGCAGCGAGGCAGTGAAGAAATATGGATGGGGTGGCGTTCAGCGCTCGCAGTGGCCATGCATAAGGCTTGATGCAGCGATATAAGTCTCCAGGAAGATGTCACCTACCGAGTCCACAGACCAGCACGATCGCCGAGAGTTCCAGAGCTGAAGGAAACTGACAGACTGTCACACCTACGAGGCCCAGCTTAGAGCCTGGGAAGGGCCATCCAGACTACCTAACCTCAACGTACTGCCGGACCAACCCCAGCAAGAGCCCCCAATCAGCTATGTGCCGGGGTTCGTCGCTCAAGGGTCGATTAGTGTATTTGTCAGATGCCTGATGCCCTTAACTATCAAGAGAGAGAGAGAGCGCGCTCGAACGAGAGAGAGCGCCCGAGCAAGAGAGAGTGCACGAGCAGGAGAGAGAGCACACCTGAGCGAGAAAGAGAGTATGTGAGAGAAAGCACGGGAGAGAGAGAGCGCGAGAGCAAGAAAATGTGCAAGAGAGAGCACACGAGCGAAGGAGAGGGAGGGAGCAAGCGAGAGAGCGCATGAGACCGAGAGAGCACATGAGTGAGAGCGTGCAAGATAGAGAACGCGTAAGCAAGAGAATCAAAACAGAAATGATTTTTGCTCTTATCACCCATACCAGGATGCTCCTGAAGGTAATGTTCCAACTTATTGTTTTGACACTAGAGAAAATAGCAACAGCAGCTGCTTCTACAATATGCCAGAATCTGCCTCCTTGATGTCGCATACAAAACCACCTAATAATCGTCATCACTAATTTTCCTTGCTGTCGAGACGAATGTTCGGTACAGTGTAACTTGTACTTTGTGATAGAAACAAAAAGTACGTAATTAATTTAAGAAACTTTGAACATCTTCAAGAAATAGCTACATGACTGCATGACTGGTGTCCAGAATTCTGGACGACAAACTTCAGTGAGATGGAAATATGTGCTATTGACTGTTCAGTTCACGGTGGTACAGTTTTATTACATGTCTTCCACAGAGAGCAAGCCTGGTTTTCGTGAGTAATAAAAAATGGCAATGTAGTAACTGGTCACGCTGAAGATATTTTAAGAATTTGGCGCACTGTCAGAGCATCTGACAAAAGTGAGTATGAATGCAATTTACCGAAAATGAACACGAGTAGCATCATGCAACAAAACTAGAAGGCAGTCTAATATTTTTCTAATCGGTGGTTGCATGATTCTTACTGATGGGAGCAAGCATTCAGCAAAAAGACTACGTTACAGTAATTAACACAAACAGCAGTATTGAAAGCCGAAATAAAGTGCAAGTCACTTAAGCATTCCTATCTTTGTCACAATTCTGACAAGTCTCTCACAGGAATGCTTAAAAAAGTTAATACAGATTTGTCTGATGTCTACAGGAAATTTAGTGAGGAAATATTGCTATGGGCTGTTCATGGTGCAATGAGCACTTTTGAAAGCCCTGCTTAAGATCTACTTGTGTGCACATTGTGCATTCTTATACCATATGCACGATTAACGTTACCATGGGCTTCATCACTTTATTCATACTCGGTCAAGGCCAACTGTACATTTTTTATAAAAGTAAATATTTTACAAATGTTTTTATTTTTAGATTTATATGGATTAAATATAATTTTAATATCAGCTCCTATGTCCAGCATTATCCTGTCTATATCGGTTCCTTCATAAATGATTGCTGAACACCACATGAGATTTCTTTTTCCCTACTTTCAGAATTCCGTAGTTTAACATATTGCTTTCTTCCACCGAGGTAACTTATGAACCAATCTAGTGCCTTGACCCTAATTCCAGCTATTTCTAATTTGTGTAGAAGTATTGTACGGTCTACTGTATCAAACCCTTTTCGAAGGTCAATGGAAAGACATGCGACAATTTTGTTACCATTAGCTTCAGTCACTTTACTGATGTAGTCCAGGATAGTTATTTCAGTGCTTGAGACTTTCCTGAAGCCATATCGTCATTAATAACAGAAATCTATTTTATTTAGGTATTAATCTTGTTTGTACAACTTTTTCGAATATTTTAGAGAAAGATGGTAGTTTGATGAATTAGTCTGGCTTCCACTCTTGTATGAGATAAATTAATGAAATCCAATAGTTTATCAGTAAGTGGCAATTTGAAATTTTTTATAAGTTTGCAGGTAATACCATTCCTAGTTACATTATGTTAATTTTTTACGTTTGAAATAATGTCGAGTATTTCTACTTTGTCCATTGGTTCTAAGAAAATAGAGTTTATTTTTGCAGAAGTTTGGCATAGTGGTTTTTGCTACAATCTGTAGAGGTCCTAAAACATGAAAATCTCCACAAGTTCCAACCAACTTGAGAAACATCCATATTTCATCACCTAATTCAAATTTCAATTTTTTATATTAATACAACACAGGAGCTTGAGCAACGGAAAGAACTGCCGTCTGATTTAAAACAGTTTCATGAATAGCAAAAAAGTCTTCCGACAAACGACATCACCTACAGGACTATTCTGTGCCAGTCTTAAAAAAAAAAAACATTTCTAACAATCTACTACCAGGATTTGAAGTCATACCCTGCAAACCAAATCTATATAATAAAGACATCAATACATAACTTTCTTGACATTGCATAACTTGCTTAATGCAAACGTCATCTTGTTTAGCAACATCCGTACCAAGTCCTCCAATGTTCCTAAAAATCTTCCTTGGAAAATATCTTCTCCTTTGGATTGCTTAATGTTTGACCGTTACTTAGGTTAAGCGCAGTGCACTCCTTAGACTTATTCCTGCCTTTGCTTTTGTATATCAGTTTGTTTGTGACTTTCCATGTTTCCCTACTGTTATCTTTAACTTCACTGTATTCGTTTGCATAGTAACATTTTTTTTGTTTTATTTTAATGTAGGTTATCTTATTTCTGATTAGCTTGTATTCTATTTGGAGAAATAAGTTATTAGGCAATTTTTTTGGTCTGTTGTATATTTTGTTTCGTACGTTTATAAGTTTTATTAGTTCGGTTGTTAGCAATGGGTTATTTACTTCCTTATTCCCTAAAGTTCTATAGTAGCATGTTTTTGCTTTGCTTTCATTTATTGCCTTATTTAAGTCCTCAATAAAATTTATGTAGGCACTGTTTATGCTATGGCTATTCTTTATTTCCAACTCATTAAATTTTGTATAATCTATTCCAAATCCGTTGTTGACATTGTTTACATTATTATTCTGGCCACTGTTTGGAGGGTTTATTTCTGTTTCAGACCTATTGATGAGAATGTCAACAATTATAATATTATATGATCACTGATGTCACTACGTATATTAGATAAGTGATAATCAAATTCTATAGTATTAGCAATGATTTTCCGGTTTGCTTTTCCGCTTACAAAGATCTTTTTAATATTTTTACTCATTTCCAGCACATGCAACACAAGTTTCCGAAGTTTGACATTCATGTTCTGGTATAAACACTTTACTTTACAATTAAAAATAAAAAGAGAAGGGGGTAGGTGGTGGCAGAAGCCAACTTTGCCCCCATCTCTTAAAAAAAAATGCCTCGACTAAGCACTGACATTGGATGTCGTGCAGATAGGATTCACTCCTTGTACACCGTGCCGAGGCAGGAGTCTTGGAGTTTTAACCGCCATGTTCGGGCCAGCCCCTGCCTCTCCTCCAAAAACCACAGCTGAGGAGTAGTGGTACGAACGAGCTGAGAGGGACGCAGCACGTGTCAAGGGACATGAATTAAATAAAACTAAGACGACATAATTTTCCCTTAAACACTACACAATAAAAATGATTATACTAATTATAAATGTTTCCATCATACCAGCCACAGTACTGTCAAATGTAAAATTTCACATGTCTCTGGCTATGTAGACTGCCTCCAATGATGACAAAACAAATTATATTAATTATATACACTGTCACTATTAATAAATACCCTGATAATAATAATAACATGGAATAAATTAGAACCACTGATGCACTTGCACATGCACACCCTCACTGGTGCCCACAAGCTTGTCGGTGTGGTGTGTGTGATGTGTGGACGAGACCGCGGCAGTCATAGTGAGCACAAAGGACTCGTGAACGCGTGGTTCACGTCACATACATTTATACATTAAAATTGATAAAGCCATATTGTGCTTATTACTGCTTCATGGTATTTATCTGTTCCTCAATAGCCTGAACTTCAGCTAGCATTTTAGATTTTTTGGCCTCTAAATCAAACTTTTCTTTGGCCAGACATTTTCTACAAATTTCATAATTTTCTTTGATTGCCTTTGCTTCTTTCTGGCGCTTCTCAGTTTCTTCGGTGAATGCATATAGCTCGTGCATTTCTTTAAGATAGCAAAAGCGACTTGGAATGCTGTAATCCGATAGGTCACCACCTGTTGCCATGATAGTCGTAAACCATCCTTTGCACAACCAAGGTTCCATTCTTGATGTTATCAAGGAGGCACTCACTGCTAACTGAGAAACCACGTTCGACATTCGTATTGCCATGGGAAAGTATCATCTTCACAGATTTTGGGTTGCCGTTCTCATGAATAACATCTCGCCAGAAGCGGTAAACTCATTTTTCTGATCTGGAGTAGCTCTGTAGACACTTTTCCACACTAGGCTGAGAACATAACTCTCGAAATTCTCTATCTGCTCTGTCTGCAACAGCTCCATCAATCCGGTTGTTGTTATCAAGGATTGCGAGAAGATCTCTTCAGTTTACTCTTACAAACATTTGCCATAGCTGCAACAGAGAGATCCCAACAAGAAAACTTTAGTTAGGTTAAACTGCAATGGAGAGCACTCCAATAGCTTCTTGACAAATGCTATCAAGCACATAACACAATCTTTATAAAACAGCTCACAATCCAGTTCCTTGGACAGTTTACCTAAATCTCTTGGTGCCCTCTGGGTACCATACCCTACATCAACTTTGAAAGAATTCAGAAGATTACTTATATTCTCGATGTCCACACGTACAAGATTTTTTGCTTCATTCAAAACATCTTCCTTAACAAATCTCTTCATAATATTCAGAATGACAGTTGTGAGAGAGCTGTGAACGAATGGTGCACAATGGGCATCAGTCTGGTATTCCAACAGGAACAGCTGAGTTTCCGAAGGCAAAGACTTAAAATGCCAACTTTGCTGCAAGCAGTGGGTCAGCATCAGTTTTATAGTATGCACATGCAGGTTCTTTTTTTTTTTTTTTTTTTTTCCTTTCAAAATTTTAGAGCTGGAAATCCCACGAAANTGCTCGTTGAGCCACATCCTTGTTTTGCAACCAACACAGCACAAAACTTCTGCGGGAATCCTGATGAGCCTGAATACTCCGTGAACATTGAACGCCGTACAGGAACATCCTTGAAAAGATTATATAGTGACCTGAGGAACTGCACAATATTCGACCCAGAAACTTCAATGCCAGGCTTAAACGCACCATGCATACTGTGCAAAACCACAGCTTCCCATGTTGAGAATGACTGGATTATTTTCAACACAGTCCAGTTCTGATTTTAGATCTCGAAAAAATTGTGCTTCACATTGGGCCCATCCATTGAAATCTGAAGAAATTTCTTCAGGTTAAGTGGTGACACTGCTTCTTTGAAAAATGTTCTAAAGTTATCTGCTTTGGCGCGGCACATAAAAGCGGAATTAAAAAAAAATTTAGTATGTACCTCATTGCTATCCTTGTACCAAAAGTGTATGTTCAGATCCATTTGAATCTCTTGACTCGCTACAATATGTTCGCAAGCACTCGCTGATTCCAGCAATTGTTTCTTGAAGTGAGGGGCAATACCAAATAGAATAGAATATGCAATCTTGCTTCTTTGAAGTTGCACCTTGCTGGCTATAACACTGTCTGGGAACATAATTTTTAACAAATTAATATCCTTTGCTGCTGTACGCATGGATTTATGTACAATAATTGTCTGCAGACATTACAGCATTTCTGCATGACTCACTTGTTTATTAATAATAAATGTCTTAACACTACAGTGAGGTACATCCTTGATATTATTTGTTTCTCTGGGGGCTGAACAGATGTCTATGGACAGTGTTGACTGGTTGAAGACACTGGCACTGAATCGATTTTGTTCTCTTATGAAGTTTTAAAAAATTCACCTATTTTTAAGTGTTTTTTTGTCACTAACCGTTGATAAGTGTTTTTATCCTTTGCCATGGCTTTTGTCTGCAGTATGGCCCATGTTGCTTAACGTAAACGATGTGTTGCACAGTTTAAACTTGGCTTTTGTTGGGTCACAAGAAACGTTATCAAGCCAACCCAAATTAGAGTCAATAAGCCAGTCCTCCTGAAACCTTGCCATCATTTTACAAGGCACCTATACAGAAAGCACATTTTTCTACAGCAACAGAAGCCATGAATAATACGTGCAAAGTACCTACTTTATTTCTCAAAATTCATGTAAAGCACGAAAACTGTTACTGCCAAATAGAAGGCTGAGAAAACAAACCATCAGTATCTTTTGGGCAAGAATTGTGCAACTGTATTTAGTTTGGTTAAAATCAGCACCTTTGTTAGAAAATTGGCACTGCGAAGCAATTTTGGATACAAAAGACACACATAAAACTCACTTATAGCGCACTACAAACTACAGTTCTCCGACTATTACCAATTCTATCAATAATTCCTTCTATGGACTTGCACAAGTGGCACCATGGGAATTTTACTCGACTCTACTGTTGTTTATTTACGTATTGTATAATGCGTTTCGGCTGAAAACAAATATGCATGTCCACCATATCTTAAAAAGTGAACATAAGATAGAATGAAGGGACATTCATGTTATTTTTTATGTAATGAATAACTTTTTTTTTAAAAATGGGGTTGTAATAGTGATGTATGACGCGTCTAGCCAAAGAACGTGCGTCAAATGCTCATACCGACGTCACCAGAATATTTCCTTCCAATGACGCACGTGCTAGGGGACGGAGAGAGGCGCTCATTAGCGCATCAGGCTTGCGTCCCCTGATCGACGCACGCCGAAGTTTTGAAGTAAATCGGGTCGCCAATGACGTACGGAATTCCTCTAGGGGGACGGGATATAGTTCAGCAGGGAGGTGGAGAAGCGAGTCAATCCTGAGGACTCAAGAGACGCGTGGTCAGCGCCAGGGGTGTGACCCAGTTGGACGACCGGGACGTAAGCACTGGAGAAGACGTCGCGGGACGGGCGCTGAGACACACCCCAACACGACTTCCCGGGACGTGAAGCAGAGATGAAACCAGCACACAGTGGCAGCTCTGTTAAGTAACCGCGCCTCCAAAGCCAACCACTTTTCCCCGACGTTTATGAACTAAAACTCTGAACTGTAGACCTCCGACGGGTAAGTGAAGAGGGGTGAGAAGCGGAACCCAAGAGTGCAGTATACCATACCAATATAATGAGTGACGTAATGACGCAATAAAATAACTGTTTAGCTAACTGAATCAAAAGTAGAAGTGTTTATTAGCCGCCTGATTTCAGCCCTTAGTATGGGTTCAGTTCGCTTACGCAATAAGGTTGACCAAGCGATCTAACGCTCCGTCACCCTACAGATTACGTACAGAGTGGAGAGCAGACTGTGACGTTACAATAGTATTATAACAGAATGTTAGTTTCAAAGAGAGACAAAACAATGAAAAAATAAGTTTGCATACGGGAAAAACATTTCTTCGGAAACCTGCAGTTTTCAAATTCACACATATAGCGCTGTTCAGCAACGTTCGAATCCAGCCAACACAATACCTAACCCCCGAATTCTTAAATTAGCGAATTCGGAAAAGACTGTAGAGAAAAATTGGTTAAGATTGCATGTTATATTATTTCGTTACGCCTACATTTTTACAACAATGAATTTGTTGATAAAACAATGTTGAAAATACAAATTACAGAGAATTTTCAGCATTTTCCCATGTGATTATTTTACAATTAAAGTAGTTAGGCTTTTTTATTTAATAATTTATAATGCTGTTTTCAATTGTAATAACAATGATGTGGTGCCGCAAGTACAAAGTTTATTTCTTTTTAAAGACAATGCATTACAAAACTATGTAAAAACCAGATTAAAACGCCATCAAAGTTACTTACTCACCTCAAGTCAAATTATCCGTAAAAAAAAGTCAATGGAACAACGCGTCTTCGGATTTCACACTATCACCAATGCATTCTTTGTTGCAAATAACTAGATACTCCATTAACTCTTCTCCATTCACAACGAAACATTTCTGAGTGATTGCTGCTTAACTTACATCCCAAACAAATTCACCTATCACGCAATACCAATTTGACACTTCCACAGTCCATTCAATGGGCACATCAACAGTTACGCTTGTTTACCATGTTGGCAGTCGGTAAGACCATCTTTGGCCAGTTACGCAACTGCGGCATGCAACCGTGTTTGTGAGTGGTTATGGGTCACGTGACAATCACCATTACAAGAACCACAAACCAATCACAAGCTTCACTTCACTAAAGAGATGTTTGTACCGTGAAAAGCCGCTAGCAATACCAATCCAAGCCCTAAGTGTTATGTTGTTTCCTGCTAAGAAATTAGTTTTGTTCACTTGCAGAGTGAAACATGTAACATGCAAACTGGAAAAGTTCAGGTGGTTATAAAATTCCGTGATGCATCTTAAATTTCCCTGATTTTCCAGGTCTGTGGACACCCTGCTAACTTACTGTAGTGTGAAGGTAAGACCACTGTCCGAAGTTACAAATCACTTGAGTCGTTAAAAATAAGTTCCCACCACTGTCCCTACGAGGACATGTGAGCGGAAAAGGCAACAACGTGTGAGGATGTTTTAAGGTTATGTGGAGAAGTGCCACCAAGTGATGTGGAGTTGTGGCTAGTTATGGTCTGATATGGAAATCTGCCAGATATTTTAGATATCTGATAGGCTACATCGCCTGAAAGCCGATCAAATTCTGATAATTTAATATAACATAAAAAAAAAACTACCTCAACATTTTTATAGCGTTTTATTTAGCAAACAAAATTTTTCTTTATAAAAGTACTAGTAAATTTAACAGTTTAAGAAATTCAAACAATAAAAAGTGTTGACCAATTTAATTCAAGCCATCGTATTCGTTTCAAATAATTTTTCATGTAGGCCTATTGAATGTTTATGATTGCCTGCTCCTAGGAACATCAGCTTTGCAGATCAGTGTTGCCAACTTAGCGGACTTTCCGTTAAATTTGACTGTATAAAAAACATTTACTGGAAAAACATTAACATTAGCAAGCAGATGAATTTTTAGCACAGAAAATATAGTTCCAGAAATCAGATTATTTTATGTCAAAGTTGAAAAACTGTTAAATTGTCACCAAAATAGAGTAAAAAAAAATATAAAATGCAGAATTATGATGAAACTACTTAATTACTTTACATTTAACAATTTTTTAGCAAGTTTCTATTCAAAATAATAATAATTAATAAATTTTATTTGATTTTTTGGCACTTTTTTACATTTGGAAAAAATTTAGCAGATTTTGTGTAAACATGAGTTGGATTTTTTAAATCGGAATTTGCAACACTGTTGCAGATATTGCAACTGACTATACATGACCATAGCTTATCTGTCTGCAAGAAATATTGCTAGAGGTGGGTTGTTACAGCCAAGGAATTTGCTGTACCTATTTGAAACAAGCAACAACTGTAATTCAATACCCTAAACATATCGGACAAATTTCTCTGGCAACCCTCAATGTTGCTTCCAGGTTATTTGGTTTCCGTTTTACTTCTGGACGAGAACATACTTTTGGGTTGTTGGGACACCTCTCAAAACCCATGTGTTGGAGGAAACTAATTTTGTATTTGGCGGTATAAACCGCGAGCTATGCTCCGATTGGTTAACGTCTAGAGCCCTCAGCCAATAATAAAACATTCTCTGTTAACTATTGTTTATCTCGTGTGTGTTGTTGTTGGGGATAAAGTTCGTTAAATAAAACTTACATTTCTCGATCTGCTGCGTGTTCTTTGTGTTAATAACTCAACAGGTTATGGGCCCAGATGCACCAGTAACTCACACAATTCAAACATCTATCAAGTAAAAAAAAAACATTGAAATGGGCGAGTACGAACATTTTATCAATAACACCGAGACGTTGACCGATTGTGCATCATTTCCTCTCTGGAAGTTCGAGATAAACATCTTATTTGAATCAAAAGGCCTCATTGATATTGTTGAAGGTAAAAATAAGCTACAAGATGTTGCAAATGACAAAACGAAACAAGAGTGGAAACAGAAATATGCCAAAGCCCGTCAGACCATTGTAGGTACTTTGGACAAGAAACATCGATCCCATCTTCTTTCTTGTTCTACGTCTCATGAAATGTACACTAAAATATGTAATATATTTGAACGTGACACAGAACATCAGAAAAACGCGACTTACGAACAATTTTTTGCCTATAAATTTGATAGCAGTAAGGACATGGCAGTAAACTTAAGTAACCTAGAAAATATTCGTTTTCGTCTCAATTCCCTTTCAAAAGACAAGATTGACGACAAAATGTTAATGGCTAAGATAATGTCGTGTCTTCCTTCATATTATGACACGTTCATAACATCGTGGAATTCAACCCCTAAAACTGAAAAAACTCTCTAAAATCTGACGGCAAGACTTCTAAATGAAGAATCATGAAAATCAGAGAGTAACGCCGCAGCCCCCGCTGCTTTCTACGGTGGAACAAAACGCTCTACTCATCCTTGGCAAAATTTCAACAAAGGACAAAACCGCCAGGACGATTTTCCTCGTAAAAATGACTCTCGCTTTAATTATGGGTGTAAAATATGTAAAAAGAAAAATCATGAAACCAAAGATTGCTTCTNATGATTTTCCTCATAAAAATGACTCTCGCTTTAATTATAGGTGTAAAATATGTAAAAAGAAAAATCATGAAACTAAAGATTGCTTCTTTCGTGATAAAAATCGCGGTAAAAATCATGACAAAAACCAAGCAGCATTTTTAGCTGAAGACAAGTCAAATTCAACCAAGCAGAATGTTACTACCTTTGTGGTCGACAGTAGCGCAAGCGTTCATATTATCAAAAATGATGAACTGCTGACCCAAAAGCGTCCTAATGACACATAAATCACAGCTGCTAAGGGCAACAGCACAATTCGGGCGGTTAGTGCTGGAAAATTTGAAACCCCAAAATGCAAACTAAGCAACGTTCTGTATGCACCAGATCTTTCTAAAAATCTTCTCTCAGTCAATGCAATTACCAAAAGAGATGGCAAAGTTGTTTTTGAGGACAATAAAGTCGAAATTTATCAGGGTAAAGAACTTGTTTACACTGGAACCAAAAACGCTAGTGGACTCTTTGAAGTAAAAATGGGTTCTCAGCAAGAAGCCCTGATTGCCTCAAACAATAATAACGCTATGTGGCATAGAAAGCTCGGACACTTGGGACCAAAATACCTCAAGAAACTTGTGAAACTCTCACATGGTGTAAAACTGATAGATGCTGACCTAAAACCCCTTGAATCTTGTGAAGTTTGCCTCAAGGCTAAAGCTTGCCGCAAACCCTTCGGTTTCAATCGTGCACGTGCAACGAAACCTCTAATGATACTTCACACAGATGTAGTAGGACCCCTGGAGACACCTACTTGGGACAACTACCGATACTTTGTGTCAGTCATGGATGACTGGTCACATTTCTCAGCAACGTTTCTCCTGAGGAGCAAAGATGAAGTAAAACAGATATTGAAAAATTACATCACAAAAAGTGTAAACAAATGGTCCTCAAAAGGGTATCGAGTTAGACTATACTCCGCCGTATACACCTCAGCTCAATTCTCATGCTGAGAGACTTGGCAGGACTTTAATGGACAAAACCAGAGCATTACTTTTCGATTCTGGAATGGAAAAAGACATATGGGGAGAAGCCCTTCTCACGGCAACATACTTACAAAACCGCAGCCCTACAAAAGCTATAAAACTAACACCTGCGGAACTTTGGTTCAATAAAAAACCTGACTTGTCTTGCCTCCAAATCTTTGGATCAGTTGCATATTCCAAGGTACTCTCTCACACTAAGAAACTGGATCCGAAAGTGAAGAAATATATTCATGTGGGCTACACCAGCAANATTGTGGAATCCGGAAAAACAACACATCATTGCATCCAGAGATGTCTACTTCACTAACCAAGACGTAAAACAACCTGAAGAAATAAAAAAAAACAGTGAGTCTTGACTTTGATGAAGATGAAGACATCAGCTCCGCAAAAGACGATTCTCTCTCGGACAAAGACGACGATGAGGAGTATGAGGACGAAATCTCTCAAAAAGAAGAGGAAACCGAAGTCACAACTTATACTCCAAATGCATCAGATGCATCGTCAGTTCAAGAGACCGAAGATGGACAACAAGAAACCCTAAGCAGATCGAAGAGAACTAAGAAATTGCCAGACAAATTGAGCGATTATCACCTAAATCTGGACCCTTTAGAAGAACTCCAAGAAAGCGATCTCTTGTCGTACAAAGAAAAACATTTTTAGCTTCAAGCTATTGAGGATGAGAAACAGTCCCTTGCAAAAACCGACACCTGGACTATCGTTGACCGGAAAGCTGCCAAAAACAGAAAATTCTGATGAACAGATGGGTTTTTCGTATAAAAGACGACGGCAAATACAAAGCCAGACTGGTTGCAAGAGGTTGTGAGCAAACACTTGGCTACAACGAAGAGACCTATAATCCTGTTGTAAGCAGTGATGCTTTGCGACTCATTCAAGCTTTGATCGCTCGAGAAAATCATCATATCACAAAAATCGACATAAAATCAGCATTCCTATACGGAAAAAATCTAAATCCTGTATACATGGAGATACCAGAAGGCTGGCAAAAACCTAAAAATAAAATTTGCCGACTGGAAAAAGCCCTCTACGGACTCCGTGAAGCTCCGCTTAGGTGGAACAAACGTTTCTCTGAATTTCTCATGAAAAGTGGACTAAAAGCTCTCAAACAAGGAACCTTGCATTTTCAAAAATGCAGATTCAACCTTGCTTCTTGCCATCCACGTAGATGGAATTATCGCCTCTGAGAGTGAAGATAAAATATCACAACTACTCGCTCAGCTGAATAAAGAATTCGAGATGACTGCTGTGAAAAATCCTGCAACTTTCTGTGGACTATACGCCACAAAAAAAAAAAAAAAAAAAAAAAAAATAAAAAAATTTNTCAAGAAGTACAGAATGGAAAGTGCTAAACCCGCAACCACACCATTCGTCATTACATACAAGAATTGATTGAAAATAAAATCATTCACATTGAATATATTCTAACAAGCAAGCTAATTGCAGGTTTGCTAACCAAAGCATTGGGTCCAAATAAATTCCAAGATTAAAAAAAACAGTGGATTAGATTGTAAGCTTAAAAAAAAAAAATTTTATTTGTGAATTTAATTTATGAAAGTTAAGCTTACCCTTCTATACCCTTGACTTAAGCTTGGTATTTTGTAATTGAAATCTTGATAGCTAAGATGTGATATTCGTGTGAAATAATTTTTCTTATCTACAAATGTTTGCATTTACAAGTTTTTGAAATATTGCGATTACAAAATTAAGAGGGTTGTGTTGGAGGAAACTAATTTTGTATTTGGCGGTATAAACCGTGAGCTATGCTCTGATTGGTTAACTTCTAGAGCCCAAAGCCAATAATAAAACATTCTCTGTTAGCAATTGTTTATCTCGTGTGTGGTGGTGGTGTGGTTAAAGTTTGTTAAATAAAACTTACATTTCTCGATCTGCTGCGTGTTCTTTGTGTTAATAATTCAACACCATGTTTGTTACCATTAGCATGAATGATACAGAAAAGTAACGGGCAGCAAAAAAGAGACACAAAAACATGAAATGTTTACGATCCTGCCCAGAGGAGCAAAATGTCTGGGCATGGGAAAATGAGAATGGACTGTATATAGAGTACAGCACCCCTCAACCGGAATCGTCGGGGGAAGGGCTATTCCGGTTATGGGAAATGAGGGTGGGATGGTGTGAAAAATGACATATTTTTAGTCTAAACTCATGTAAATGTGGCACATAATTTTAACTTAAGAAATCGATGAGTGTAAATTAGTAGTTTCATCCTTAAAGTTACAAAACCATTAAAAAACACATACATACCGTTTATGAAATGTGAGTCGTAAAACTCCTGGCACTGGGTTAACGACCTTCATTCTCAACCTTCTAGTGGGATTCTTATCTCTTCGCATGTGTGTGCATGAGTAAGCGAGATCTGGAGATCATGTTACTGTTTGTGTTGACATGCATCTGATAAAACTTCCCGAAGTATAGTCAATTCCATTTTGACAGTCTCTCCCTTACTGTATGGCACGTCGGCACAACATACATTTACAAGAGCGAGGCTGACTTATTATAGATCAAGTTCACAAAGCATTTTGGCGTGTTTAGGTCGCACATAAAAAAAAAAAAGTGCTGGTTATTAATGAGATATTGGGATAAAAAATATTTCCCCCTAAACCATGTTCAGAAATTTGTCAACGAACAATACGCTCTAATGTTTTAACTTAGTTCCTAAGGAAGTCAAAAAATAAGAAATGAATAGCTCATCACGTGTGTTTAAATGCACAGCGTAAGGGTCACAGCATGCTTTAGCCTGCCTGTCCTCGACTCTTGTGCTCTGTATCACCTCTAGCCTCCATTCCACTTGCGCATTTCTTTTCTCTTTTCTCTTTCACCCTCTCGCTTGGCGTCCTTCCCTTCCACTACCACCCCCCCCCACCCCTTCGCTAGGCCGCAACCGCCCAGCAACCTTGCTCGGTCCCTTTCTTTTTTTTCTCCCTCCTCCATTTTGTTTGTCTCGCTCTCTCTCTCTCTCTGGTGGAATGAGTCAGCCAGCAGTCCCTGTGTGTGTGTGTTGTGCGCGTGTGTGTGTGTGATGCCGCACGCACCATACCTTTGCCTGCCCGGCAACAGCTGGCAGAGCTGGCAGGCTACGCACGGCGCACATGTTCCGCAATTTAAATGCGGTGTTCAGGCATTTTGACATAAATACAAAAGTTTTATTTATGCGGAATACTGTGTTGTTGCCACTTTTCAGCAGGCGGAGGCCAGGTGGTGCGGCAACGATAACATTCAACTGCAAATTTATTAGTTTGACGTTGCCATAGTTTGCTGTTGCCGCACTTGCATGATGAGGCCCGGCAATATTTACGGGAATACACAAATTTGGTGCAGCCTTTACTTGAAATATTAATTATCCCTAATTTTTAATCAAAAATTTTTGGTGCGGTCTATACACACCAAAATAAGGTACATTTACACTAACACGTTAGGACACTAAATTCTGAAAGTGGCACCACAAAAACCAACGGCATGTGTTGCACATTGCCATTAGTTAGTGTTACTTGGGCCGGCTCTCTCTTCATCGTGCTGCCGCTTGTTTACCATTTAACGGGCATGTACAGTCTGGTGTGAGCAACGGAAGACCTGTTGCGAGCGCGGGAAAGTTATGGCACAACTTTGCGACGTTTGAATTGTTTTTGGAAAATTAGTTCCGGATAAGGGGAGTTCCGATCGAGGGAATTCCAGTTCAGGGGTGCTCTACTGTACTACATAATTCATTACGACAAAATGATCGTGTACATTGAAGGAACAAGTGCGCCAAAGTCATATTGCTTATGACAAACTTTTTTTGTTCATTTGACTGTTTAGTCAATATATCGGACAAGTTGGCATCCACAAAGAGCGAGTGGGAAAAACAACTTCACAATTTAAACAAAAACTTCCCATGCAAGCAAATGAAAAACGGTGAGACAGGGTTGTGCAAATGTGATGGTTTTTCTTTACAAAATGAAAACTAATATCATTAGAGCTCAGCCTTCATGAAAGATTAACGAATTTCATAACATTTTAGCAAGTTATTCATTATAACAAATTTGTTGCAAAAGCAAACCAAAAGAAATGAAGTATACGGAGTATACACCACAGCGGTCTTGCCTACATTAAAATTTTTTGTTTTAAGTAGTTATTTCAGATAAAAAATAACGGAAACAAACAATGACACAAAGGCAAAAATGTTATTGTATTTGCTGGTGCACTAAGTGAACATTTATTAAACACCCGAAAATTAATCGAAATCGAGAATTTTCCTTTTGTTACAACTTTCAATAACCAAATTTCTTACAAAAACGAAAGTTCTCATTTTTAGTTTTTGTTTCGGTATACTGAATATTTGCACAACCCTAAAGTGAGAATCGTTCAAAGCCCATCATGCTACTGGAGTTACGCTACAGCAGACGCCAACACTGGGCGTAGTGAGACAGTTATGCTATGCATTAACTTCAGTTGACTAAGCACGAGTCAGACTTTGTTATCTTTTGCCTCCAAAGCGGTGGGCACATTTAGAATGCTTACGAAATGTGATTCCTTCTCAAGGGCAATAATGAATAAAAACCTCTATCCTGAAAAACAGTCATAAGTTCACGCCAGCTGTAATTCACACTCCTTAGTATTGTAAAACCCAAATGAATACACACACAGACTTCGGATTTTTACTTACTTGTTCAGTAAAATGAGCAGATTGCAAAAAATGACAATTTTAACGAGATCTTTTCCACAATTTTTTTGAGCACATCTGAGAAAAATTGTGCTCTGCTTGCTGTGGCCGCTGTAACACTGCGAACTAGGCAACAGTGCACAGCCGTGATAAGTTATTGGCACCAGTGGGAGGAGCATGGCAGATCGACTGACCTTTAGCAGCCAAGAAGTTCTGTGACTGGTATAAACAGTGGGGGGAATTTTTTTTATAATCATCAAACTGCAAACATCAGCCATTCTTGTTTATTTACAAAAAACTGAAATAAAAAAATAATATCGCTGAACTTAAAACTACTGACAAAAAATTGAATGTGCAATAGAAATGGATTACAGTAGAAACTCTATCCATCAAATTTCAGAGGAGCAACATAACAATTCTATACATGTGGACATTCTGTAGATTTGAGATGTGGACTAGACTTAAGTATTAATAAATAAAAAAAATTAAAAAATTAAACCCCCCTCCCACACACTTCCACCTACCTCATTAAACTTTATGTTGAACACATTTATAAACCTGTGTTAGGTATTTGTCAAGTTTAACTAAAATAAATCAATGCAAATGAGAATATTAAAAAAGAAAACCTTCATGATACAGTAGAACCCTGTTATAAAATTCTCAAGGAAACCAAGAAGTGTTAACCTTATATGTACAAAAACACAAATAAACAATCCAGTAATTTTTTCCGGTATTCACACTCAAACTTAATAAAAACTGTATTTTAACACCTATTTTGAAACCGAGTGCACAGGAAATAGTTGCCGAAAGTATTATCCATAGAGCAACTAACAACAGTCGCAGTTACTAGCTAAGAAATACAAATGTCTTGAATATTGAGATTGATAAAAGTGCAGTGAATAGGGTTCTCTTAATTTCGCGTTGCCTTTTTTTGGTAACTTTCCGGGCATATTTATTAGAGTTACATTTATACATATATGCATTCGTAATTTTCATGAAAAAATATTCATGTGGAAAACTTGCGAGTGTTGTGGCAACGTCGCATCGCGAATCAATATCTTGAAAATATGGCACAACTGTTTCTTGCGGTAGCTCTGCTGGTCATTACCAACATGGCTGCCGTCGTAAACATTGCAATTGCTTGCTGAACGTGTAATTACACTCCACAGTACATATTTCACACACATATGTACTGTATTTACACATTTTGAAGTTTTTTTTTTTTTTGTAATTTGTACTCTCTAAATACATGTTGTGTAGTCTGAGACGTCTATTGTTATTATTTATTATTTTTTGTTACAGAGTACGAGTTAAGTGCGACATTGCGACAAAATCAACAACAGGTTATTTTGGAAGTGGTAAATTACATAAATAGGACTAAACGTAGGGCAGCGAGACGTAAGCGAAAACAATGTCCGTTGAAAATTTATTTTACTTGGGCTATCTATTAGTATTACTTGTGCATGTCTACGTAGTGTACTGTATACCGACTTTGTATGCCATGGCGACAAAATTTAAATTAAAATTTTTTTTTAATACTTCATTGTGTAATGATCAGAGCATGCAATTTTCGGCGATGCTACAGAAATTAAATTTTGAGTTAGACAAAAACAGACTTTTTAGGAATTTTGTCAGGACTACAGAAAATTTTCTGTAAACACAGACTTTTGATCCATCTGTGCTCGATGGATTGAGTTTTCACTGTATTTAGAAACCTGTAATAACATTTCCACAGATGAAAACTGAAAAACTAATACAAAACAGCACTAATTCTGAACAGCTACATAATACTGACAAAATTAGACAAGATCACGACAAAGAACATAAAAAAAACTGTTAATTACTTATGCAAATTATCTAGTAATAAAGGAATTTAGACAATGTGACACAACTTAAAACTTTACTACAGAGCTCAAATTTTATTTTTAGAATGGAAAGGATTGATTATATAAAAATTTACGACTTTTACAGCATAGGCACAGCCCAATGTAAACACATATTACAAAAACTTAAAATTAATACAAATGTCATCACTTAAAAATACAAATGGCATCACTTAAAAATACAAATGACATCACTTAAAAATACAAATGACATCACTTAAAAATACAAATGGCATCACTTAAAAATACAAATGGCATCACTTAAAATTACAAATGGCATCACTTAAAATTACAAATGGCATCACTTTGCAAAACAAATAATCAAACAAAATGTATGTAGTTATGATGCAGAACGGGACAATCCATGAGACAGAATGAATCCACATTCATTTGTTGTTCAAAATGTTGTTCATTTGGATGAAAGCCATAGCTAAAGATGCCTTCTGTTCATTCAAGTACTTCTGGAATGCAGTCTCTAAAAGCAGGAGATCTGGTAGTTTGTCACAACTTTCAATGTTGAGGAGAGTTGTAAAAAAGTTCCTCCACTCTTCCCTGCAGCAATACCTGGAATAATATTAAATGTCAGTAAAGATCACATTTCCTTCTCCATAATGGGAGGAGGAGTTGGAGGAAGAGGAAGAGGAGCAGGTGGGGGAAGAGGAGCAGGTGGGGGAAGAGGAGCAGGTGGGGGAAGAGGAGGCTGAGGAAGAGGAGGTGGAGGAAGAGAAAAAAACCACATGGAAAAAAAATGAAACTAAAATTTAATACAATTTTAATACGTTTCAAAAAGTATGCATTAGAATATGTACTTAGCTAGATGGTACAGACTACACACAAAAACAAGTGCTACAATATAGCTGTGTGGTTATGATCCCGGAAACAAACACTTTGAAATGTATAATAGAAACGTGCTACTAACAAGAGACCACGGTGAGAAAAATTGTCATAACAAATGTACTGTGCAGTATTGTTCCATGCAGTGTTACCATACACTTACTTTATGGGCATCCTGTTTTCCGAAATGACTTAATGTGCATGAAAGCTAAAAAGTTGACCGCAAAACACTGCAGATTCCTGGTTTTACGGCATGCTGGTTCCTGAGGATAACTTTATGAAACCACTTTCCCTTGCAAAATCTAACCTAACCAATTCTGAAAAATTGTGTTTAAAGTGATTTTTTTGTGAAGAATGTGTATCTCTAGAGTAATTTTAAAATGAAATACAAATTAATTTAATTCAATAGGCACATATCTTTTGAATAAAATGAAACTCCACAAGCATACACTTTACCTCCTCTTTGAGCAAAAAATGTTAAACATCTAGTGGCATGTAAGTTTTACAGAGTGCACAGTTCATTTTCAGTAGTTTCTTGTGGGAAAATCAGAAGATTTGTTACTGAAATTTCAATTTATTTCAACAGATACACGTCTTCTGAATACACAGATACCATGTAAAGAGATATATATATCTAACATACTCTTTTGTTGCCAAATAATGCATAAACCACGAGCCAAAATACTGCACAATTCATTGAAGTGCAAGGGGAATCTCGGGAGAAAATCAGAGGATGAGGTTTGGAATTCATTCTTGAAGGTCGTAAAAAAACAAATCTTTATAAATATATAGGTATATTTAAATTGATATTATTAATCACTTCAAAATGCAGATTTCTGTCAAATAAAACAATAGTATCATTGCTGCCTGACGCACAGACAATGAAAGAACAGCGCCGCAGTAGTTCATCTATTATTCACGTAACTCAAAACTCGCATTACTAGAGAAAATTAATTACAAAGGCAGGAAGGACATCAGTTCCCTCCTGGCACCCTAGCGGCGGAAATAATTTAGTAGGAAAAAGTTATTTGCAGGTGTGGATGAAATTTGTCACACTCGATGTGTCTTCTTCGAGGGCTGGTTGTTGACTGTTAGCAAGCGGCAGGCCCGGGGTTCAAATTGTCACATGCTCTACCCCCACTCCTCACACCAGTGACAAAAAAACCTGACCAAATAAGGGCATGGTACAGAATCCCTTCGGAATACAGTACGATCCCAGTCGTAACCACTTCCCCCTTCCATGCTGAACTGTATCTTAGTAAAAATAACCAAAATTCTAAAACATTCTCTAAGGAAAAAATATCTACGAAAGTGGTAAAAGCTTTTATCTCAGATTTCTGACTCAACATAACTGCGATTTTAGAGAAAGAAAACTAATGAGAGATAAACATTCTAACACTGCCAACAGAAAGGATAGTGGGTTTCACTTAAACTTTATTCACTAAATTAACAGTGGGAAAAATTAAAATAAAGTTAAATTATAAAATAAATAATAATAATAATATTGCTTTACATCTGTTCAAAAATGAAAATAAGGATGTTACTATTCCCAATAGCTTCACTTCTCACATCTCTAAAATACATTAAGTTTATTGCCAGAGATAACTTATTATCTCAATTCAAAATTGTTTCTCAGGGTTAATAACTTTAATCAATTTGCTCCAGTACTAGTTTCTGTCCGTACAACTGCGGACTTCTGGCTCCTATCATATCAATGTAAATCCAAGTTTTCACAATTAAAAATCAATTCATGCCCCTGTAGCATTATACAAAAGACTGCATCATCACCCTTAAGATGGAGCCTGGTGCTAAGCGGCGCCTCAAAAATAGGCATAGTCTGGAACCACTCAGAGAAAACTAATTGTAATGCCTGCGCTCTGTTCTTTACATTGCGCTGCATTCCTTCTCATTAAACTCACTTCTGGGACTCACAGCAGATAGCTAATTTAGGCTGACGTCAAGAATTAAACTGATTTAATCCCTGCAAAAATTAGACACTGCTGCATTAGTCAACAGTTTCACCAGAAGCGCGACTTCTGGCATCTACGTCAAACTAGTACCTAAAAACCTGAAGCAACTTCAGGAAAAACTGAAATAAAACTAAAAACCCTCAAAACGCAAGAAAAGTTGAATAAAACTACTTACAACGGGAAGATGTATTTGAAAAACTCAATTTAAGTTTTAAGGTTAGAAACAATTACTGAAAGTACTATAACTAGGAAATGGATGTGTGGATTACAATTGCTATTAAGTCTTATGTTAATACAAAACTAACATAACTATTTAGGGCGATCAAAACAAAAATATTTAAAATATAAACATTAGGAGACAATTAAAACCAAAACAAAACCTCAACAGAAGATTTTAAGGAAAAATCTATAATATACTTATTATAGTGAAGCGGAAGGGAGCCTGTGAGTGGGAATTCAAAAGTCACCTTCCCTATTCAATATGCACTTTCGTTACGACAATGCTGACTGCAAACTCAGCTGAACATTTCAATCAATTTTCACAGATTTCTATACTTTTTCATATTGTGGCATACCAATTTAGGGCAACAACAGCTGTCTGAACCACCTGAATGATACAACCTTTAAAACTGTTCTGCACTATGTAGTTGTAGACTTTTTAGATGTCTGCGAATACTCGACAACTACAGCTCGATATCTGCTTGCAGCTTGAACTCTGCTCAAAATATTTTTCAGGCTCGAAAAATTTGAACTTGTATATCAACGTTGTGGCATCTTTGTTTGTCCTCACTTTGATGCACCACAGGCGATGTCTTATTGCTCCATAGCCTTCATTTCACCATAGTTGCTCCCCCCCCTAAAGAGATGACCATTATGCTGTTGCACATCACTAAGTTGCATCCCACAGAATATTAGCCGCCAGCAAGCAGATGCACCTGCGCCTGTGCACTCTACTTGATGAACTTATTTGTGGCCTCTCTTGCTGCACACACCTGCAGCATGGCCGCACAGAGTGATTGAGTATCTCGTCTCTCTCTATCCCTTGCACCCCCTCGCTCGCCTCTGGCCAGACCATATAAAAAGGGCACCAAGCAGTCATCTTGGGACAGTCACCACAACACCATTCGAGTCGAGGACAGCGGATCGGCAACATCTCTACAGGAGGAGCTCTCCTCTGCACTACGACGCTTCGTTTAGCTTTGCTTTCGCGGCACACACCTCTGGATACTGTGGCCGGCCATTCGTGGTCATCTCGAGCCTAGCCCCTAATGGGTCAGTGGCCACAGTATACTGCACCCGTAATAATTAATTTGTAGGCACACTGCTAATTAATACACACACTCTANGGGTCAGTGGCCACAGTATACTGCACCCGTAATAATTAATTTGTAGGCACACTGCTAATTAATACACACACTCTAGGTTTTTTTTCCGGACTATTTCCCCTCCCCCACCCTTCCCCCTCGGGGCTGGAGCTGGCTGGGGGCGAGATGGATTTTGGTGGCCGTCCATCCTTCTTACCTGGCAACAAGACTCTGATATTTCCTAATGGCGAATTTTTTAACNGATGGATTTTGGTGGCCGTCCATCCTTCTTACCTGGCAACAAGACTCTGATATTTCCTAATGGCGAATTTTTTAACGAACAACAAACCGAAACCTTTATGCGGCTAACTACAACTCGCCCTGAATGCTCACAGTATAGGCCAATTACGCTCCCAATGGAACAAACCAACACTGCGGCTGCACTAGTTACTCTACCAAATGTCATCCAAGAACTCCTCGATACTGCAAGGACAACTGAACCTGCAGTACACAAAGAACGAATGGAAACAGAAAACGTGTGTACAGAAGAACTGTACACATTAGTAACACCCAGGAAGAGTAGAGAAAACCACGGCGACAACAAGCGCCCTCGTACTGCGCCGCCAGTGGCGCCTGTCCAAGTTCCGGTTGAAAACCGGTTTACTCTGCTCCAGGAAAACCCAGATGTGGTTTCCCCAGAAACACCAGGCCCCTCAGGCGCTCCTCCAAGCAACACACAGCCGCGTGTCGGAGAAAACAAGCCCCCAAAAAAACAAAATTACAGGATTGTAGTTCCTGACATCTGTAACTACTCTTCAGTTGTGCAACTGATCAAAGAAAATTCTAAAACCGGCTTCACTATTTCTGTCCCACGTGACGGACATAAAATCCACGTCATCACGTCCGATCACGCACTCTTTGTCAAGGCACAAAACCAGATGAAATCCCGATCAATAAACTTTTACACCTTCTGTGCGAAGTCAAATCAAAATCAGAAAGTGGTCTTCGATCTCCCGTCGGCCACAAATATCCAAGACATACAAGCTGAGCTCGCCGACCGCGGCTACGAGGTACAAAACATCACTCAGTTTTGCAAATCAATCCCGGACCCTTCAGAACCAGAAAACCCACAAAAACATACACTGCAGCCGCAGAATTACTTTTGTGTTAGGGCAGCACAAAACACAAACATCGCGCCTCTAGTGACAGTTACTAGATTAAACTTAACTGTGGTACACCCCCGTCTGTATCGTAAACGGCCGCAAGACCTGTCCCGATGCAGTAACTGCATGGCAATAGGCCATACACACAACTACTGCAGCATGCAGACTGTTTGTCCACAATGTTCCGGGCCACATAATGTAGGCATCTGCCCGAATATCGATAATATCCCTATCTGTTGCAACTGCCACGGCCCGCATCAGTCAACATCAAAACTCTGCCCAATTTTCTTGGAGGAAGTGCAGAANATTAGGTCCAAGCCAGTTTCAGCGCCGGCTCGAAACTTGGCAAAATATCAGAAACTCACTGACGCACAAAATCTGCCTAGAAACCGATCGTATGCGCAGGCATCGATCGGCCTTCAGCGGCCACCAGCTGTAGCTACACCACCCCCCGTCCCCTCTGACGCACAGGAAATACTCACATCGTGCCCGCCCGGCTTCCAGCCTCGCATTCCAGCACCCAAAAATGTGTCCGGAGGGCTGGGGGAGACACTCCAGGACTTGGGCTCGCTCATGCGATTCCTGTCCGAGTGTAATTTTTCAGCCATTCTGGCACATTTCCAACCCTACATGGCTCGTTGCCAATCAATCACAAACCCACAGGAATAAACCTTTTTGCTTCTTGAAGCCCTCAGCTCATTCCCACAGGTTGATTAAAATTTTTATATCCTTCCCTCAGTCTTACGGAAACTCCTAGCAGTTTAAATAGAAAAACACAAACTCTGACGAGCAAAAATACGCGAATGTAACCGATTTTTAATTTAATGCGGCACTGCCAATTTACTGAATAAAACCATTTATTTCCTTAAGCAATTTTTACAAAACACTAGGCCAAAGCCTACAAAGACCGCATAATCTTTTGCTACTTATTAAAAGAAGAAAAATAATTTTTTCAAAAATTTTATTTTTGAATTTTTAAATTACCAGTTAACCTATAAACGGGCCACTTAAAAATATTCCAAGTTACTTCGTACTTTTTAAATATAACAACCTTTCGTCCTACACAACTCGCGCCATTGAAATAAAACATTTAATTTTCCCGACACACAAATTGAATTCACCAGGTCTCTCGTGTCACACTCTCCAGAGCGACCATCTTGTGCGCGGCTGCGAGAACCCAGCCATTGGCGGGAGCCCCGGCCAATCACGGACCTCTCACCTCGTAGATTCAAAATTACTTTTCCCTACTCGTTTCTCANGCTCGTTTTTCAAGCGATATTTATTAAACTATGGACTTTTTCATAATAATTCTCAACAAAAATATAATTACGACTGTTTTTTAAACCTAAAATTCACGCCCTCAGCGCCTCTACGCGAAATATACTCGTCTTAAACGACCCAAATTATCGCTCGTCTTAGCAGCCTACTCAGACAACCTAAACATATTATAAAATACAGTTAACTTCACAAACCATACATTTTTATGAAACTAAATAACTCAATATGGCTTTCTACACTGTATTTTGCAAACAACTTCTTCCGGTAACATTTTAAATACCAGTTACCTTCAGTAACTGGTACAGAAAAATTAAAAATCACCTAATAAGAGCAAACTCTTTTTCACATTCAATCTTAGAACTTTCTTCGAGTCACGAACTTGCAAACTTAACATAAATTAACCAAACTTTGGCTAAAAAAAATTAATTTCAATTCTTATTGCAAAAAGAAAAAACCCGTAACTTTTCAAAATTTCTTGTATTAATTTTAACAATCCCCCACTTTAACGTCAAACCCAACTAAAGTAAAATCACAACCCAGGCAGAGCTGCCTCCCTCCTCTACTCCTGTACAGGCAGGGGAAGTGGAGGGAAATAATTTTAAAACACCTGGGCCATTCTGGGGAAACTCAGTCGGCTCATAAAGTAAATGTTAGCTGCAGAGGGAAACCTCTGTAACTACAGTTTGGAAAGGTGCAGGGAGTTGGGAGGGGGCTAATCTAGCTCCTTCCTAATCTCCCTGTGTGTTTGGCCAACCCCATTGGGTGGTAATGGGCCCCTCACGGGGCCTGATCTACCCCCGCTCTGAGCTTCGGCAGTGATAGAAATGGCGGTCTTGGGACAGTTCTTTGCCATCTCTTGCACAGTCTCTCTGGCTGGTCTTCCGACCACATTGCAGCCAACTTTGCCAGCCTGTTTACACTTACCTAGTCTGAAGCACATCAGCTCACAATCTATACACTATTAGTAGACACCCGAAAAAATAGCATCTGCGATAAAACGAAAAATAACCAGAATCTTGGCATTTTAGTGCCAATAAAGCAATTTTTCCCATTTTACTTGAAATAAAGCTATTTTGAAAATTTACACAGACCTTTACTTGCAACTAAACCAATATTCATGGAACAAGTGTTGCAAAATGATTTGTTTTGTTGCTTTGCTAATGAAAAAAAAAAAAAAAAAAAAAAAAACCCCACCACACACACACACAGACAAGCAATGAATGTTTATATCTCGTTTTGGGATTGAGGTTAGGAATACTCGCCGTACTGTTTACTAAACGTCCGCCGTCTGAAGGTAGCGAGAATTATTACAAAGCCTTGGCGACCATAGAATACACGTGGCTAGAGAATATTTATCAGCAAATCTGAACATAAATTAGCACAGGAGTTAAGATGAAAATTTAGCAAATGCTGTAACGAGAATTTTCACATAAAAAAATGAAGATTTTTGAGAATTACGCGAATGAATGTTTTATGTCTCATAGTGGCTTCTTACAACATATTTAGTGTGTTTTTACATATTTGAATATGAATGCATGCAGAGTTGGCCAGCAGATTACTTCAAAATTGTTTTACTTTCCATAACGTGTGTTTACAGCCAGATAACATGAGTGCAAGTGATGATGCATCACTTTGAGTAAACATTTTAGTGCACGGTCCTGCAAAAGTTTTTTTGCTCACTAGGAAACCCTCCCATTGTAGTGTTAACGTCTACTAAGCACCACGTTATCTATGGAATTCACACCAACTAGCTCGCAGAGTTTGTTTACATTTGTAGCATCATCACGTTTTATCCAACAATTATTAATTTTTTACAAAGCGACACGGCGGTGAAAAACGTGTTTACAGGTATTTCCTTATGTAGAATATATTTGTAAATTGAATTATCATGTATTTTTATCTTGTATTCTTCCAGCTAACTGTATTTTTATCATACATATTCTCTGTAAATATGTGCAGTAAAAGAATACACATTTTGAACAAACTTTTTGTAAGCAGGACTAACAAAAAAATCTGTTGAAAGTTGTTCAAAAAACATAAAGGTAGATTTCTTTAATTTTTTTTCTGTTCGTACAAGGCACTTTTTGTGATTTTATAATTGTGTATGAATTATTTACATTAGTCTCTTTATGAAACAATATGCCCTTGCCAGTGCATTGTAGTGATGCAACGAATGTCGATTTTTCCACATTCGCGAATGCGAATGCGAATATTCACCTCCGACATTCGCGAATGCGAATGTTGGTTTTTCAAATATGGCGCCAAAAGCGTGCGCCTATGAACTCGAATTTTACCGATGCAAACATTCGCCGAGACGTATGTAGGGCGCGGGATAGCTAGATTCCACCGTCCGAGGAGATATAAAAGGGGCTAGGTCTCTTAGATGTACAGGTCACTGTAACTTTGGACAATAAAAGTTAAGCGTGAATAATCCGAACCCAGTTACGTCTTTGTGTCACCCCTCTTACAGCAGCCCAAGGTGCCATTAGCCGCCAGCACCGTAACAAATTACTATGTACCCTGCTATCCACCATCCTGTATAGTACAGGTGGGAGCAGCGTTGAGTCAACATACTTAAGTTTTGTTTTTTACTTGTAAAGACTCTATTGTAGTAATTGTACAGTGATAAGTGATATTTCAAAATGAAGCGGTCGTGTGTGAGCATAGTTTGCACTTGTTTTACAATATGTGATGCTGAAAATGTGAAATGCAAAATATGTAATAACAGTACTCGCGCAAAGGAAGCATAACAAGTGCTATGAGAAATCACCTGGAAACTTTGCATAAAAAAGAGTATAATGCTTTAAAGAATAAGATAAATGAAAAGCGAAATGCTTCTACAACAAGTGTTGTGGCCTCCATTTTGCGACAATGTACGAAAACCGACCTGAAACAAATGTCTTTGACTGATTGCGTCGAAAAAACAAAAAAGTGGGATAACAACAATGCCAAGTCTGTGGAAATTGATAATTTAATAAGCAAAATGATTGCTTTAGAGGACTTAATCTTTAGTTTTGTCGAAAGTGTTGGATTTTTCAGACTATTGAACCATCTTTGTCCGTCGTATAATATAAAAAGCCGACAACATTTTTCTTAGTTTATATGTGAGAATTTCTACTGCAGTCACAGATTAAATTTTGGGATTAATTAAGTCATTTGAAAAATTGGCGTTTACAACTGATATTTGGTCTGATTCTTGTTCAGGAATATCTTTGCTGAGTCTTACATGTCATGGTATAACAAAAAACTTTCCAACATACTGGTGAGAATATAGCTATAAAACTTGAAACCATGTTGTCGCATTGGGAAATACCTAAAGAAAAAGTGCAATGCATTGTTAGAGATGGTGGCACAAACATGAAAAAAGGTATTTCCTTGTTATTAATTAGAGACATTGATTGTTCGTCACACCAAATTCAGCTGGTTGTCAAGGAGGGGCTTAAGGCACAAGATTCCGTTATAACAGTGATTGCAAAATGTAAAAAGATGGCAACACATTTTCATCACTCAAATGTAGCTCAAGATGAACTGGCTGCTCTACAAGAAAGACTCGATCAGCCAAAGCTGAAAATCATACAAGAGTGTGCTACAAGATGGAATAGCAGCTTGTATATGTTAGAGCGTATTTTGAAAAACAAAGATTCGTTATGTCTTTATGCTTCCCAGAATAACAAGATTTCACAACTAACTTCCGAAGAGTGGATTATTGTGAAAAAAATAATAACTTCACTCAGACCTTTTGAAGAAATTACAAAAGAACTATCACGTCGATTATAAAGACATAGGAGTCATTAAGGTAATAAGTCCACTTTGGAAAAAATTATTGGTGAATTTGATATGACCAACGAATGCGTTGGGAATACGATTTTAGTTCTTAAACGAGAACTATGTCGCAGATTTTCCCATTTGGAAAATGACGTATTGTTTGCTACCGCAACTTTTATTGACCCGAGATACAAATTAAAATTTTTCAAAAATTCTTCAACCAGAGATCAAGTTGTGAAAAATATTTTAGAGTCAATTGGAAACGATGAATCAAGCCTATCGTCTTGTTCAAATCCTAAGCGTGCCAGAATGACTACTCATCGGATTGAAACATCTGGTTCCAGTGCCAGTCTGACAGAGAAATCTATATCTTTAAGAGACACCATGAAATTGCTGATGGATTCCAGCGAAAGTGAAGAAGAAGAAAATGAATGTACGAACCCTATAGAAGTTTTGATAAAAAAAACCATCAATGAATATTTATTAGATAAACGTGTGGAAAATGATGTAGATCCACTTACATGGTGGGCGGTAAATAATAAGAAGTATGGTATTATTTCTCCCATAGCCAGGCAATATTTAGTAACACCACCCACTAGTGTGCCTAGCGAAAGGGTCTTTAGTGGGGCTGGTCTTCTTTACACACCCCACCGAAATAGGCTGCAAGGAGAAAAGGCATCAAAACTTCTATTTCTGAAGTTTAATATTCTTCTACTCTTATTTAATTACTAAGTGTTTCACTTAATTGTGCTTAGAAATAAACAACTTTTCATAGTTTAATTTTTCGATTTCAAGTAGTAATGTTTAATGGATATCTTAAAAATTACATAATAAGCGAGTTAGTATTAGTACCAATGTTAAAATTAACAAAATGTTAAGAACATATTTGTTTTAAGTGAAAAGAAGATTATTATATTGTTTGTTTTTCTTCACAATATATTTTTAACTTTATTCATAAGAAGTCGATTTGATTTACAATTAAACATGATTACTAGTTCATTAAAAGATATCACATATTTGAATAAGATACCCTGTAGGTTGCATAAATGCATATTGTTAAGTGTTTTTACAAAAGATCTCATTTAAAGTTGATTTGTATAATTAAAATGGTTGGGTTGTATCTTATTCCATTGTTTTGTGTTAAAGCAGTTCAATGGTATTTGATCATACAGTTGTGTTATAATATAGTTTAGAAGTTTTAAGAAATTACCTGCCTTAATTTGATTTTGCTTAGGTAAATAAGAATAAAAGAATATCAAGAGTGTGTTTCTGTTATGTAATCTAGTGAATAACTACAAGGCTGTTTCCCAAATATCATTAAAATACACTCTTATACATAAAAAAATATGTTACTAAATAAAAATTTCTTAATCATAGCAGTAGCAATATTATTTAATAAACATTTTCATTTTTCATTGCCAAATACATTCGCAAAATATTGGCATAATTTTTGCGAATGCGAATACGAATGTTCAAAAACATGCGAATATTCGCTAATGCGAATATTCGCTAATGCGAATGCGAATATTCGTTGCATCACTAGTGCATTGTGACCGTTCAAGGTGTCTGACAGAATACAAAATCTTAAAAGAGAAAATGTGAAATTGTTTTCAATGTTGTCTGTTGATAAAGGTAACTAGTGGTTTTGTCTTGAAAACATGGCTGTATATTTCTCTGAGAGTTAGGTATTTTTTGCAAGGAAATAACAATTGTTAATAAAAAAACTGCTTTTCAATAGGGAATAACACTGCCACCCCTGCCCTTCTGGCTGATTAGGTTAGACGTGCACTCCGCTCCAAAGTGTGACGTATGCACGTATCCCACATTAGTGAGAGGGCTCTAGTCTGGGGCTGACTGTTGTGTGTTGGTGAGTGGTATTTGTTAGATACTTCCCTCTTACAGAGTTGTACAGGAGTGGCAAAACAGAATCACATTGGTTAGCAGCCAACCTAAATGTAACAAACTTAGTTTGTCGATTGACAATTTACCTACTATAAAAGCACGAAACAGAAAATATAAACTATTTATAGGTTCAAAAGTGAAGAAATATATGTGTGAAAGGTGACTTTTAATTTTGAATACACACTGCCTTAGAGAAACTCACACAGCAGTTATCAGAACAATTAATTACACAAACACTGTCAATGACAGACATAAGTCCTTATGTGATATAATATAAACTGAATTTTTTTAAAGTGATACGTACCGTGGGTATGATGCTTCAATGGCCCACTCTTCCACAGACCTTCGCTTGCAAGTTTTCATGTAGTTCCCAAACATCAAACAATGTGCTGTTCCAGCCACACCAAACAGATCAGTCTGGAAAAAAAAATTGCAAAAAAACATATGGTTTTGTTGAATGGAGGACAAATAGGAAAGGCGAGGGAGGAGTGCATTATTAATGCATTCATTTACTGCATCCTCATTGTCAGTGGTTTTTACTCTCTTTCTTAGTACATCCCACAGCAGTCACCATATCTTAAATTTGAATGATAGTTAAATACGAGACAGTTTTTAGACATTACTTCCGTTTGATGTAGTTTTAACTCATTTTAATGTAGGGGTAGAAAATAAATGGCTATCTGTCAGCAAAAAGCAAAATTTTGATGCAGGACGGCATCCTGTCCACCACAACCGCACTAGTGTAGCTGCTGCCCACACGAGAGAGAGAGAGAGAGAGAGAGAGAGAGAAAGAGAGAGAGAAAGAGAAAGAGAAAGAGAGAAAGAGAAAGAGAAAGAGAAAGAGAGAAAGAGAAAGAGAGAAAGAGAGAAAGAGAAANGAAAATTTTGATGCAGGACGGCATCCTGTCCACCACATCAACCGCACTAGTGTAGCTGCTGCCCACACGAGAGAGAGAGAGAGAGAGAGAGAGAAAGAGAAAGAGAAAGAGAGAAAGAGAAAGAGAAAGAGAGAAAGAGAGAAAGAGAGAAAGAGAAAGAGAGAGAGTGTGTGTGTGTGTGTGTNAAGAGAGAAAGAGAAAGAGAGAGAGAGAAAGAGAAAGAGAGAGAGTGTGTGTGTGTGTGTGTGTACATAATTTGTAGGGAAATTTCAAAGCAAGTATTTGAAAATAAGGAAAGCGACACAGAGTTTAAAGATGCCCCTACTAGCATTTCAGGGCTTTTCTTTTGTAATTCTTAAAGTCACGTATTATTCGCTTCAGTTGTTTTACCTTCATTTCATGCCATCCAACTGTACATTGCAACTGTTTTTATTCAGAGAATATTTGTGTATTAATTTTGTTAATTTATCATGCAAGTGTTCATGTCAATTTAATTGTTGCAAGTCACAGGCATGCAGAAAATAGTGCAGGACGAGTCGTGTGCTGCCATAGTTCGTGCCGCGCATACTCGTCGGATTCAGTCTCAGTCGGGTGTCTCAAGTAAACAGACACAATAGGGACTCCGGGTGCCTTCAAGTTTTCGCACCAATAACCTTTAGCTGCAATAGACTAATGTAACGTACCCGAACCTGTTCTTTCTGGACTTGAATATGCCACCCCTTCCTCCCACGTAACATGGAACTAATCAAATAATTATAGATAACACAAACGAGAAGATAACAATCGTAGCGGGAAGTAAACAAGATAAGCGTTATCTCACGAATAAGTTATAACATCACAAGGCTGGAAAGGAGGTAAACGCGACAACCAACAGTAACACTAGTGGTTGTCGTTTACATGGAATTGAGGTTGTTATAGCAATATGCAAACCACTTAACAGATTCCGTTAAAACAAACTTTATTTTCATCTACGCATTATACACAAGCTCTGCATGACCAATAATATGCAAATCTCCAACTGAACCAACCAACTTCGTATAAATCCACATTTCATCACCAAACTCAACCTTGACCTTTTTCCGAGAAAACAAAACAGGCTATGAGTGTATACTAATTACAGCAGACGTCAGCATACGTCAGTGAGCTTCCATAGGGATAACGTCCAACATGCCACGAAGACATTACCACACCAGAAGATCTTATTATCCACGTAAAGTGCATCGTAATATTCTTAGGTGATGAAATATGGATTTATAGGAAGTTGGTTGGTTCAGTTGGAGATTTGCATATTATTGGTCATGCAGAGCTTGTGTATAATGCGTTGATGAAAATAAAATTGTTTCAACGGAATCGGTTAAGTGGTTTGCATATTGCTATAACATGACCTCAATTCGATGTAAACGTCAACCACTAGTGTTACTGTTGGTTGTCGCGTTTACCTCTTCTAGCCTTGGGAGGTTACAGCTTGTTCGAGAGATAAATTCTGTACCATATAAGAAGGCCACTTTTTGACAGCTCAGCGAAAGTAGCGCCACTGTTTACATCTGACTACATATCCTTCCGCCATCAGCTGGTTCTTCAAGTCGGAGTTGTATCTTTTATCAACACGCTGTCAGCTAATCCACTTCACATTGTACTGTAATGCTAAACAAATTTTAAGATATTTTAAGACTGATATCTGTCTAAAAATATAAGTAGGTTATGATAGTAAAAATATATAATGTTGCAAATAATTAGATATTTGATAACTCTTTTTTAATTTGTCTGCGATAGTGAATTTGGGTTAACATTTGCGAGACGGTCTGTTGTGTCTATTATCACACGTTGGACGTTATAGCTAATATATTCGAGTTGGAAATATGTGACGTGGAATAACGTTAGAATTGCTTAAAAACTATTCACGCCTGTCTCACTTTCTACGGAATCAAGGAGATGGGTTTCGAGAGAACAATATGGCGTATAATTTACGTAGATGAACGATTACCGGCCGAATATAAATGACTTACTCCAAATCGTTGTACATGAAATATATGTTACTTTAAAAATTTGTTTGTTTTGTATAAGTTAATTTGCCACTCACCGACTGTCAGAAAGTGGCCTTCTTATATGGTATGGACCATAACGCTTATCTTGTTTACTTTCAGCTACTTTTGCCATCTTCTCGTTGTTGTTATCTATGGAATTCTCTTATCAGTTCCATGCGCCGTGCAACAGTGTTATAACTCTCATTCATTCTTTTGCACAAATGTGTATTTTTCGCAGTTTTACCTATCTGACAGACTGCATGCCAGAGTCCGTATAAAGTGTTCACCTAGAGTGATGTAAGTGTTTCTGTGCAAGAGCAACTACATGCCAGTTTTCAGACTTCATGTCTTTTATTTCAAGCACTACCTTAGGGCGTTACGGGGTATGGGTACCCTATAACCTGCCTTCACACAGTTTCACGTAAATTACTACACAACCAGTATGCTCAACTCAGCGCTTTTACAGTATACAGGTGCGTGGACCAGCCTGAATAGACCCACAGTATTTTCCATGTAAGTATCAGGAGCGAGGGGGCTCTTCCAACATTTCACAGAGGGACTGTGTACGTCTGGGCGAATGGCCCACCGTATTCTGAGATCATCACCAGTAGAAACAATTGGCACCACCTACAGACGGTGTCTGGCGCCTAGTCTGGTATCCAAATCCACAAACCACCTAACAATGTTTTTCACCGCCCCTCAAAAATTCCCTTAACCGAACACCACCCAGCCAACAGACGTTAATTGTCGTCCTTCCATGTGATGTACCTTACCCTCAATATTCCACATGTTTTTCAATCCAGAAATCGTCAAAATTTCCCAACCACCTCAACCCCTCTATGAACAATTTTCTCACCTATTTCCCACCCCACAACATCAAGAGCACGTCCAGTGCTATCAACCTGGGACAATGCTCTGACGCCAGCCAGATGCCAGAATGAAGCCCAGATATGCCACGCCTCGTGGCGTAAAAGAGCGCCAAAATCAGCTTTGCAGCCGCCGTTACATCAACAGCGCAGGGCACGTGCAGTGAGTCGGCCATAACAGGATAGCAAGGCATCACCACCCCTCCCCCTCCAGCGCCGTGAACTACGCAGCAGAACAGGCGGGTGCACCTGCACTCACTCCCTCCCACTGCTTCCGCAACCAACACCAGATGAGAGTATCGATCGGCGCAGTGGGCACACCTGCTCCACCGCTGGGCGTTACACCCCTCCAAGCAGGTGCAGGGAGGTCAGCCATGAAGTGGTGGGCTGTGCCCTTGACCCCCAATGCCGGGCTCGGCTGCCACACCGCGACCAACAATGGCTGGGCTGACCTGTAGGCAACCATACACCTCTGCGTTGGCAATGCTTGCGCCCCATCCCACAGGATGTAGTGGCTAAATACAAATTAGGCACAATATATTGCAAGTGCGCTCGTAAGACCAGCCCAACAAGAAACCGCGCTGCGAACACATGAAAAGCTCCGATATGATAAAAAAATTTGAAGAGAGTGGAAATTTGAAGCTATGGTCAATATTAGTTAACAAAATTGAAGCATTCAGTTCCCAAACAACAACATTTTGTGTGCCAGTTTACTGTGCACAGACCAAGGTATCCCTACATTTCAGTGTACTTTGTGCCTACAGTATTACCATTCAACGTGCCTAACTGTGATTGAACTCGCAACCATACAAAACAGGAACTTTCAGTGCTCACAATGTCACAGCAATAATAATCAATGGGACACTTCTACAGTGTGCAAACATTAATTAACTGGTCCAGACTGTCAACCAACGCAATGTCACCACCCAATGTGCCCAGGGGGCGAAAGTAGTCATGTGTTACAATGCAGGGTGTGTTCAGTGCATGTACACGGGCAATGCTTGCAGCCTGGCCAGACTGACAGTATGGTCCATATGGTGTAAGAAGGCCACTTTCTGACAGTCAGTGAGTGGCAATTGATGTATACGAAACAAACAACGTGCCATTTACAAAATCCTGTATCAGCTGATGCACGAACGAACAAAAGTTAAAATTACGTTGGCTATTCTGAGTGCACTGCCGATGCACATCACAAAAGCAGAAAATACGCGGATAGGAAAGAGTTCTTGCATTTATTAATGCATTTTATTTTACAAGGACACAAAACAATGGTTGTTAGTGGTAAAAACTAAACTTCGTGATAATGTAGTTATGTATAGGTGATCAAAATGAAATGTACAATAGAACGATACGACGCGGAAAAGTTTTCTGAAGTTGTGCTAACTTCAGAAAGTTTTTTCACGTCGTATCATCCCTCTCCAACCTCGCTTTCAACACGTCCTTGATATTAATTCGAAAAGCATATAGAAATATTGCATAATATTGTTGAATTATTTTTCTATTAATTTGACGAAACGACACGAATTTGAAATATATTTCCAGCCCGTAATCTAAGAACAATCAACTTAAAATAATACGCTATCTGTTATCCAAAAACAGCGGCTCAAACTTCGCCGTGATGTGCTGTGCGTGCGACCTCTCTGATATTATGCGAGGTATTCCCAGCCAGAAATGAACCTCTTTCCTGCGTGATATATAACGAATTTACAAACAAGTGCCAATAGTTATATTTTTCTACGAGCTCTGCATAATTTTTAAAGTAACATATATTTCAAGTACAACGATTTGGAGTACAAGTCATTTATATTCGGCCGGTAATTGTTCGTCTACGTAAATTATACGCCATATTGTTCTCTCGAGACCCCATCTCCTTGTTTCCGTAGGAAGTGAGACACGCTGAATCATTTTTAAGCAATTCTAACGTTATTCCACGTCACATATTTCCAACTCGAATATATTAGCTATAACGTCCAAAGTGTGATAATAGATACAACAGACCGTCTCGCAAATGTTAACCCAAATTCACTATCTCGGACAAATTAAAAAAGAGTTTGCAAATATTTAATTATTTGCAACATTTTATATTTTTAATTTTATAACCTACTTATTTTTTTAGACAGATGTCAGTCTTAAAGTATCTTAAAATTTGTTTAGCATACAGTACAATGGCAAGTGGATTAGCTGACAGCGTGTTGATAAAAACTACAGCCCCGACTTGACGGACCAGCTGATGGCGGAAGGATACATAGTCACATGTAGTCAGACGTAAACAGTGGCGCTAAATTCGCAGACCTGTCATAAAATGGCCTTCTTATACAGTATGGACTATACAAGACGGCAAGTTTATGTGTCTGTAATGTACAGCAGCGGCCAACACCACACCGCAGCTGCCATACGCTATCAGAGCGCACGTGGCAGATGTAAACAATGCGGCACCGCTTGCTCATTCCACACCCTGCCAACCGGCCTTGACTGCAGCACCTCTCCCACTCCTACCACCTGCCCCTTACATACCAACACTCGCCACCTACTTTCCCACGCCTGCCTTCCCTCAACAGATGATTCCAGTGCTACCAACTTACGCAGTACAATTTCCACAACCAAACCAGGTGACAAAATTTTCCAAGTCCAACTTAATTCCACTGGTTGCGAGCACGTGGCCACAAAGTAGCGGAAGGAAACACCTAGCTACGCTTTAGCGCAACTCTCCGGAGAAGCGTGTTCCTGGTGGCAATCTATCAATCACTACGGTCAACAGTGGCAGGAGTTCCTCCATGCTTTACAGTGCTGCTTTGTACGAGCATTCACGCCACTTCAAGCACAAAGCAAACTGACGTTAGAAGAGCAACAGCCAACAGAGAAACTAACCACGTTCATCACCAGAAAAGTACATCTTGTCAGACGTTTACACCTGCACCTGCTCGAGCGTGAAGTGCTCAAAATGGTGGCAGAAACAGTGCGCCCAGAGTACCGTGCCGTATTGGTACCACTGCTTAATAGAAACCTTGATGAACTCATGTGCGCCATGATAATCTAGAAGAGAAATCAGTGCTAGCCACGCCGCGAACGGGAAATGAGTGCCACACGATGGAGCCACGAGCAATGTCAAGACAATGTGAAGGGACAGGACGCAGTGCAAAACAGTACTATGTTGACCTAGAAAATATAACCACAGCAGTTGATACCCCGAACACAAGGGGAAGATGCCATCCTTGGTGTACCGTGGCTTACTGAGCAAAATACCATAGTAGAACCCGCGGCACATCGCATCCATTTCTGCCTAAAGGAGCGATGCACAGTATGCAAACTTGATCGGCGACCAGCCAATAGAGTACCAACTGTTTCACTAGTGGACTTTGAAAACAATATACCATCCGAACACCAGGCAATTTTTCAGCGGCTCCCGAGACGTGTTTGCAAGACGCCCTTAGTTAAACCACAATAGCTGAGCAGGCCATACTGCTAGTGCATTTCACCACGCAGTTATTTATAGCACCAAGCACAAATTATTAATCAACAAATTCAAGAAATATTGAATAAAGGTGTTATTGAACCAACAAACAGTGACTTCAATTCCACCATTACAGTGGTACCTAAAAAGGACGGCACGTGGAGGTTTCGTGTAGATTTTCGGCCAGTGAACTAAGTAACACGTAGTGTGTTACCACCATACTCAGCGTTAAAGATGCCCTCAGTTTCTTAGGGCAAGTCAAGGTCATGTCATTCCCTGACCTTAAGAGTAGCTATTGGCAAGTGCCCATCAAGCTTTCATGGCTTCCGACGTCAGGTGTTTTCAGTTCTGCGCCATGCCGTTTGGACTGAAGTGTGCACCGGCCACCTTCCAGGCGATGATGGTAGGAGTGCTGGATGGCCTCATCAGCGAATTCACACCTAGCCTACCTGGACGATGTGGTAATATGGTTGGCAAGTTGGGAGGAGCACTTGCACCACCTGTCACTTGTGCTCATGAGGTTTGCCATCAACGGCCTCACATGCGCAACTGCTAAATGCCACCTCGGAAAGACCAGTATCGACTTCCTGAAGCATGTCGTCGACGAGGAGGGCAACACACCCAACCCCAAACAACTGCGGCTAATTGACTTGTACCCACAACTACGTACGCGCGAGCAGCTCTGGAAATTCTTTGGGCTAATAAACTGGCTATGGGAGCACATCCCGGACTTCGCCGTCATTATCGCACCACTCACCGGCCTGCTGTCAACCCAACAAGGGTTTCAATGGGACGACCCCGCCGATGATACATTCCAGCAAATCAAGTCACGTTTCACAGTATGCCCGACCTTGGCGAGGTACGACGCCACAAAACACCTCTACCTGAAGACCGATACCAGCCAAAAGGACTCTATGCAGTACTCTACCAGTGCGGTGACAATGGCGAAAGTCAAGTTATAGACTTCGCTAGTGCCAAGTTCGGACCAACTGAGTGGTACGACGTCGACGAATGTGAATGCTTGGCTGTGGTGGTACGGTCCACCAAGAAGTACCGAGTGTACTTGGAGTACCAGCACTTTACGCTTTGCACCGACAACCACTGTTTACTCTAGCTCCACACCATACGCGAGGTACACAGCAAGCTGACCCGGTTGGCATGGCTTCTTCAAGCTTACGTCTTCGCAGTGGAACATATCCCGGGCAGCGAAAACCAGCTAGCAGACACACTGTCCAGGTCACCATGCGCGGGAGATCTTGCCACCAACCACATGGGAACCACTAAGTGAGATAGTCTTCACCAGATCAACGGCACTAACAATGACCTCACTGTACGTGATATATACAGTGACGTCGTGCAAGCGCTGCTAGAGTGCGCACTCACTCGTGAACAGAAGTTGCACCCAGCAGGCTGTCGAGTGTTAGCGCGTAATAGATGGATGTTTAGAAACATGTTCAACCAGTAACCATGATGTGTGGTGACGGTTTGTTCCTCCCAGTGCTAGAGAGCAGGTACTGAGTTATGCGCACAGTAACCCAGGACACCCAGGGATGGAGCAAACAATTTGCAATGTGCGTGAACATTTATTTTGGCCAGGACTAACCAGGAATGCATGCAGGTACGAGCAACCAATTCAAAGCACTGCGAACTGATGGGTACAACAGCAGCAGCCCCGACTGCTCACTAAGCCCTTCGAGACAGTGTCCCTCGACCTCATGGATCCGTACCAAGTCCTTGGGGGGAGGGGTGGGGGATTCATCGTGGTGGTCACCGATAACTTCTCCAGGTGGGTCGAGGCATATCCCATCAGTAGCGCACGAGCCACGAGTGTTGCCAGGTCCTGCAGACTGACTTCTTCCCTAGGTGGGGATATCCGGCAAAGCCTAATTACTGATAACGGCACACAATTCACCAACAGGAAGTGGCGAGAATTGTGTATCCGCTGGAGAGTGCAACACCTGAAGACGGCAAACTACCACACATGTGCCAATCCCACGGAGCGCAGTAACCCGGTGCTCAAGACCCAGTTGCGGCTCCATGTGGGCGACCAACACACCACCTGGGCCAACCATCTGCCCGCCTCCCTCTTCACCCTCCGTCGGTGCGTCAACGCTGCTGCCGGCAAGTCACCTGCCGACATCTTGCTGGGCTACAATTTCACCCTGACTGGTGAGTTTGACTGCCCATGGGCCGAAGACCGTGGAGACACAGTCAGCAGTGACGCCCGACGTGAATTTCGTCGGAGGTAGCACCAAGAGATACGCACTCACCAGCGAGGCTACATAATGGTGGTTAATAACCGTAATGCGACTATCACCACCACCTCGACTACAACCCAGTCAGCACGTCTACGTCCATGCGAGTCAGCACGTCTACGTCCATGCGCACCAGCAGTCCACAGACACTTCTGCGTGGGCTTTGCGGCAAAATGAAGCGGGCTTTACGTGATTGCATGAGCCATCAGACCGACCACCTACTTGGTCTGGCTCGGCAGAAAGACTGTCACTGTGCACCGGTATGACCTGCGCCTAACACCAGGTGATGACGATGACACCGCACCAGGTGCCCAATGATGGCGACCCCGTTGTTGAGGTCTGCCGACCACCCATGCAGGAGGAAGGTGCGCCAGCATCTACAAGGGTCAGAAAGCCCGACAAGGCACGTTATCCCTCAGGGATCGTCGAGGCGAGAAACCCATCATCGTGGATGGCACGGCACCACCCAGTGTCGCTGTTCCCGCGTCAACTCCATCCCAGGCATACCACCAACACGAGCAAAAGGAAGCAGCACCACTATCTGCCCGCTCCATGATGTCTGGCATTGTGGCGCCCACCTCGACGGGGGTGGCACCTACCTCGACGGGGGTCTGCCCCCTTCACATTGCCCGCTATAGGTGACACCCCGGGACCTCCTGCCGCACTGTCGACGTCATCAGGACAGCTTCTGTAGGTGTCCACCACTGGCGAGGAGGTGATGCACCGGGACAGCACCACAGCAGGAATGCCGCCGCCAGCCGAGGGGTCACCACAAGGTGATCAACCCCCCTTGGTCACTGCCCACCCGGGTTGCTAAGAGCGGCAGTAGGGTCGGCGGAGCAGCAGCAGCAGCAGCAGCAGCCGGTGCAGTGACGGCGGCAGCGAGGCACTCTGCTCGCCTCCCCCACGCTGCTCATGCTGGAGACGTCGGCCAGTGTGGGCATGCCACACCTGCAGTGAGCGTGAAACATTAGACTATGGTAGGCAGGGTGGTCCTCTGCTAAACTTCCCACCACTTGCACTGTTGGTAACAGAACTGAGTAGCTGTGTTGGAAGCAGTGGGAATGAGGGAATACAGATGTGTTGGGAAAACTTGGGGCAACCCAAGAATGACATCCAGCAGAGAAAAACGTCTCACCATCCAACAGGCGTGATCTCTGCCAACTATTTCTCTTTGAACCATCCAGAGATGCACAGTAACATCACTAAAGGCCCCTCTCTCGAATGTGCTATTGCAAGGAGACTTGCAGAAGAGTTTATTCCTCATCTCTTATGGCGTCTTCCATTAACATCATGACAACTGCAACTTTGTTTACAGTTTTGTTAAGTGGAATCAATGGCTGAGGAGCGGCGATGCACTTGTTGACAAACCCAGCTTTGTCCGGACACAGATGACAGCAGTATTTGAGTACGGAAGGGCACTGGACAGTACACGAATCTGGATTTTATTCTTGAGCGATGCACCATCAGAAATGGTGTCGTCGTGATGAGGCAATAATCTTAAATGATTTTCTGTATTCCCTGGTAGTGATCAGGGTAACACTGACTGCGAAGTGTTACATTCAGGGAATTCTGCAGCCTCGTACATTTCCCTTTAGCACAAGTCTAACAGACAATTTTCGAACAGAATAATGTCCACCTCCACACAGAGTACAGATTTCCCTGGCTAGTCCGTCTTCAGATTCGTTGTCTACAAAAGCATGAAAGCATAATAAAATTACCAAAGTTTCCAATGATGCACAGAGAGACGCTCACACTACAACACACCATTTGATGCAACAAAATCACATTGGTGCATTTGTGCTAGGATTTGAATGTTACGAGTTGGTAGAACTAATCAGCAACAACCCCTCATCCTGTTTTCAAGGCTAGCTGTGCCATTCCTCCCCCCCCCCCAAAAAAAGAATCAGAAAAACGTAACTTTGTGCTTTTTATCAAACTTTTGTTTGCTCCATCTTCATGTTTGGGGTTCCACTCAAAAGCAATTAAATACAACTTGGTGAATTTGTACAGAAATTTAAAGTCATTATTTTTGTTGCATACCTGCAAATATGATACATAAACACACAAAGGACTATACAACAATTTATTTTAATTATAAATGTGAGGAAATTCCACAATATTCTCACTACTTTGATGCACTTGCAGTATCAGTATCTGCCCATAACAATATGGTGGGACTTGAATTCAGAATTTTAACGGTCTAACTTACCACAGAAAACCAGAAAGCATTTCCAATGACTGAATGACAACATTGCGGATAAGCACTAGTTCAGACATGTAGGAATCCGTGCATTTTGAAATGCGCGGTTCAAACCGCGAAAAAATAAACATTGTTCAGACAGCGGCGGATAGGAGACGGCGAGCGTGCGGATATATAAGTACGCAGGAGGGGCGAGGTCACCTCATTTCAAAGATGGACGTCGAAGAAGCAATATGTTTGAGTCTGCTCTTAAAAAAGAAAAAGGCACTATTGGATGCATCCAATATTAACTGATCGGCTCTCACATGGCCTATTTGTAACCTTATATCTTAAGTTAAAAAAGTTTGAGCCCAAATTCTTCAACTATTTGAGAATGTCGACAAAATCATTTGAAGAATTACTTGAATTGATCAGGGAAGAAATTTCAAGTTTTGATACCCATATGAGATCAAGCGTCACCTGAAGAAAAACTTGTTATTACTATGAGGTAAGATATTTATTTACTATTCAATATCAGCATATATATTTTCTATAATAGAAGACTGCGAATCAGAGCTAACGTATGATGGCGATGGCGATCCTGGTGGTATGACAGCAGAAGGTGATCCAGAAGTAGTAAAATATCCATGTGGGTTTGAATACTGTTGGCTATGACAAAATGCTGTGTTACGCACATTATGCTGAGAAATTGTACAAAATCCTGTAGTATTTTAGCAAATTATTGTTTTATGTCACATAGATGCTTCTTACGACTTATTTTGTGTTTTCTTGCATATGAGAATACGAATGTATGCAGAGTTGGGCAGTAGATTTCTTCAATTTATCACCATAAACGAAAACATTATTTACTTTCCGTAACGTGTGTTTACGACCTTTAAATAACATGACCGGAAGTGATGATGCCTCACTTTGAGTTAACATTCTAGTGCACGGCCCTGCAAAAGTTTATTTCCTCACTAGGAAACGCAGTTGTGTTCACATCTACAAAGCACCACGTTATCTATGGAATTCACGCCAACTAGCTTGCAGAGTTTGTTTACATTCATAGCATCTTCACATTTTATCCAACAATTATTTATTTTTTACAAAGCGGCGCGGCGGTTAAAAGGGTTTTTATGTATTTATTTATGTAGAATATATTTCTAAATTGAATTATCGCATATATTAATTTTGTATTCTTCCAGCTAACTGTATTTGTTATCATACATATTCTCTGTAAATATGCACGATAAAAAAATGAAAGTTATGAAAAAATGAAAGTTTTGTTAGCGGGCCTAACGAAAAAATCTGTTATTGAAAGTTCAGATAGTTAAAAACATATAGGCAGATTTCTCCAATTTTTTTTTCTGTTCGTACAAGGCACTTTTTATTAAACAACGCTTTCATAATTGTGTATAAATTGTTTACATTTGTCGCTTCATGAAACAGTATGCCCTTGTCAGTGCATTGTGACCGTTGTCCCAGGTGTCGGGCAGAATACAAAATCTTAAGAAAATGTGAAATGGTTTTCAATGTTGTCTGTTGATAAAGGAAACTAGCGGTAAATGGAGCACTTCTCATGCAGAAACCTGCATTTTTGTAGCGAGAAAATAACAGTTACTATTTGAATAAATGAAACCTATTTTTGGGAAAAATAACACCTACTTTTTCAGGTCTTTATGCATTGGCGCTAAAGACGTCAAACATATCTGAGTTATAATGCCTAATGATTCCGGATCTTTGCATCATAATTATGAACATTTCTTTTCTATAGTGTTTTTAGCACTTTGCGACGCCAACTATTGTTTTACTTATGTAGATATTGGGGCTTATGGGAAAAGTAGTAATTCCGCTGTATTATAATTTTTTATATTTTATAAAGGATTGCTAGATAAATCACTAAACATACCAAAACCTAAATCAATAACTAATGTAGATCCAATACCACTGCTTCATGTTGTAGTTGGAGATGAAGCTTTCGGATTAGCGGAAAATTTGATGCGACCCTATGCATGTAGGGTCATATGAAAAAAGGATTTTTAACTACAGGTTATCCAGAGCCAGACAAAACATTGAATGCACTTTTGGGATTCTGGCGAACAAATAGCGTATTTTTCATAGGTCCATAAATGTAAACATAGACTTTGCCGAAGACATACTAAAGGCCTGTAGCGTTCTACACAACTTTGCGAGAACTCGGGATGGTGTAAAGTATGAAGATTCTTTATATAATGCGCCAATGATTAATCTCAATACATTACATGCAGGAAGGGCGATACTGCCATCTTTAAATATTAGAGATAAATTTGCTCATTACTTCGCAAACGACGGTCGTGTTGAGTGGCAAGATACAAAAATATAATTTAAAATATGTAAATTATACTTATAATATGCTACATTTCTGTTGAATAAAATGATTGCACTAACCTAAAATAACTTTTTTTTTCTACTGAATCTTTTACATCTCCAAATAACTCCACCAACTTCTGCGAAGCTTGGTTCTTGGCAATTTTATTAGAATATTCCGCACACAATGTCCCATATCGCTGGTCTTTTCTCCATTTCATCAATAAGCATTTCAGTATTGAAACGATCCATGGCGACACACATCCGAACTGCGCGGCCTCCGCCAAGCATCTGAACGCCCTCTAGGCACGCCAAAGTACTAGAAACGGGCAGATCCATTTTTCTGCAGTCGAGTGGTGGCTGCTGCGCATTTTGACAATCCGTGCGGCCAGGTGTGAACGGACATGAGGACGCCAAAGTAAATATGCTCCACGCGGTTGATCCTCGCGGTGTGGAAACGCGTGGATTTCACAGAATCTGAACTAGAGCTAAATATGCCACTTCACTCCTGAATTCTCCAGGTATTTTCGCAGGCACTTCATGCTATAACATGCCCGAGTTTGTTACTGATTAATACCTAAGGTTCTAACATACAGAACACACAAGTCAGAAGTCATATCATGCAAAATCTACATAAACTGCATATATAAGCAGGTAATTAATAACTAGGAAGATACACCAAATTCTGCATTACTTTGCCATGCATCATAAAGACAACAGTTGTCCTGTACCTGTCAAAATTTTTTAAATTTACTTTGTACTGCATTTGAGATGTTTTACCTCTACAATAAAGTTATAATATTTATGACAAAAATAATATTCCATTATCAAAATGGTATCACACCAGCAGCGACAAAATATTTTTGCCATGAAAATTATAGTACAAATTTTGATATATAAAAAAGAAATATTGAGATAGGAAGAAAACTGAGAAGGTTTCACTTCTAGGTAGACAAAGCAAGTTGGCCGCAGCAACTGCTGCTGCCTTACCTGATATGTCCAAGGTCGCTTACTTTCCATTTCAATACACTTGAAACCATTGGTAGTGACTACCTTCTTGAAAGTCGTTCCTCGTGGAAACTGCAGCATATCAATGCTTCGACCAAAGTCTATCAACTTGAGGGATGGCACTTGTAAATCCAGTGTTGGCCTAACAAATGAAATAGATTTACACATACACCCAGTAATGCTGTGATAAATATTTGCACTGCAGTCAGGCACAGAGCTGAAGTACCCAGCGTACAGCAATTAACATTTTCTTGCAGAACAGCAACATATTACAGAAGTTTTCTAGATGCTGTACACAAACACAACAAAAACAATAATAACCACCATGCTCTGCAAATTAATAATTCCATACAGTTTGAATCAAATTATAACTAGGACATACATGTTTGCATGCTTCACCTCTAATGTACGTGTGCACATGCGCACACATGCACGCACACACTATGAGCGCACTTATAGGCATGATAAGTTCTAGAATCATGAATGTTAACAAAATACAGTACTTTTTTTCCAAATTTTGACACATAGGATTATGCTTATGTCTTTCTAAAGCAACACTTGCAGATTCACATGAGAACAGAGCTGAATTTCAATTGTCTGTTGTTTCTGATAGCTGCAACATTACAATATCGGAATATTGTAATAATTAAAAACATTTCTGTTAATGAGCCTACTTTCATAACCGATTTAAAAACCCTGTAACAAACTTTTGTTAAATTATTTAAGTTGCTTTCAAAAATTATACTGGAAGAAAAGATTTGCTGTATTGGAAACCTTGGAAAAATCAAGGAATTTTGTTTCCTAGATCTGGCAGATATCTTATGTATTAAGTTGGAAAAAATCTTCTAAATATACTGAAGAGTAAAAAAAAACTGGCACACCTGCCTAATATCGTGTAGGAACCCAGTGAGCATGCAGAAGTGCCGCAAGAAGACGTGGCATGGACTCGAANGCACACCTGCCTAATATCGTGTAGGAACCCAGTGAGCATGCAGAAGTGCCGCAAGAAGACGTGGCATGGACTCGAATAATGTCTGAAGGTATGCAGGAGGCAATTCACACCATGAATCCTGCAAGGTAGTCCACAAATCCATAGGAGTGCG